>CM076580.1:1519008951-1519427059 GCA_034641835.2 Pinus albicaulis
TAAGCATGAAACATGGAAATCTGGATGCACTCGTGAAGAAGCAGGAAGCTCCAATTTGTATGCCATAGTACCAATATTTTGCAACACCTTGTAAGGACCATAGTACTTTGGCGATAATTTATTATCCTTCTTTGCTTGCTTCAGGGACATTTGTTTGTATGGTTGTAGCCGTAAAAATACCCAATCTCCTACATCAAAACTTCTCTCGCTACGATGTTGATCTGCCTGTTGTTTCATTCGATTTTGTGCCAAATTCAGGTTATCCTTTAAGAGTTGGAGAACTTCTTGCCGATGCTCGATGTGATCTTCCACTGCTTCAACCTTCAAATTTTTCCTTAAAGATGATGTGATTGATGGTGGATGATATCCATAAAGTGCCATAAATGAGGTCATTTTTGCTGCAGTATGGAAGGAAGTGTATACCACCATTCAGCAAGAGGTAACCACTTGACCCATTGTGTTTGTTTATCAGATACAAAACAACGAAGATATCCTTCCAAACATTTATTTACTATCTCAGTTTGACCATCAGATTGAGGATGATAAGATGAGCTATGAGCTAACCGAGTACCCAAACAAGAAAATAACTCCGTCCAAAAATTTCCAGTAAAAATGGGATCTCTGTCGCTCACAATAACCCTTGGGCTTCCATGTAGCTTTTGAATTCTGTCCATAAATGTAGTAGCAACTGTACTTGCTTCAAATGGATGAGATAATGCACAAAAGTGTGCATACTTGGTAAGTCTATCAACTACCACCATGATGACACTCTTTCCTTCGGACTTAGGTAAACCCGTGATAAAATCCATTGAAATCTCCTCCCAACGTTGACTTGGAATGGATAAAGGTTGTAGAAGTCCTGGGGTCTTGATTGTTTCCACTTTATTCTGCTGGCAAACCAAACATTCTGCCACAAACTTTCGAATATCAGATTTAAGGCCATCCCAAAAAAATTCTTTCTTCACCCTGTGGTAAGTTTTTAAAAATCCTGAGTGTCCTCCTAAAGGAGAAGTGTGCAATTCCAGAAGAATCTTTTGTTTTAGTTGGAATTCTTACAAAGATATAAGCGATCTTTGTACCATAAGGAATCATTTTTCCAACTAAATGTATCAGATGTACTAGGATCTTGCTGCAACTTTTGAATGAGTATCCATACATCTTTGTCCTTCTTCCATTCATCTCTTGCTTCAGCTATCCAATCTGGTTGGATAATAGAAATGGCACAAAGCAATGCTTCCACCTCTTCATTCTTTCTTGAGAGTGCATCTGCAACAACATTAAGCTTTCCTTTTTTGTAGATTATTTCCAAGTCATAACCCAACATCTTTGTGACCCATTTTTGCTGCTCTTCTGAAGATAGTCTTTGTTCCAAAAAGTGTTTCAGACTATCATGATCAGTTTTTACCTTGAAGTGTCTTCCCATTAGGTAAGTTCTCTATTTCTTTAGTGCATGCAGTATTGCTAACATTTCCTTCTCATAAATAGGTTTCTGTAAATACTTTCCTTTGATTGGACGACTTTCAAAAGCAATGGGTCTTCCTTCCGGCATTAAAACTGCACCAATTCCATTTCCTGAGGCATCACATTCCACAATAAAGGTTTTTGTGAAGTCTGGTGTAGCTAAGACCGGTGCTAGGCACATTGCCTCTTAAGACGTTCAAAGGCCTTAGTTGCTTCAGGAGTCCATGAAAATGCATCTTTCTTCAATAATGTTGTTAGAGGTGCTGCTATTCTCCCATAATTCTTAACAAACTTGCGATAATACCCTGTTAACCCGAGAAATCCTCGCAACTGCTTTATGGTTGTGGGAACTTTCCATTTCTTAATGGCTTTAATTTTGTTAGGGTCTACTTTAACACCCTCGTGAGATACAATATGACCCAGATATTCCACCTCTTGTACTCCAAAGAAACATTTGGATTTTTTTGCATATAATTGCAATAGTTTGAGCACCTGTCAACATGTTCAACATGATCCTTCCAAGACCTGTTGTAGATTAGTATATCATCAAAAAATACTAGCACAAATTTTCTAAGGAAGGGTTTGAAAATGGAATTCATCAACCCTTGAAATGTAGAAGGTGCATTGGTAAGTCCAAAAGGCATGACCAAAAATTCATACTGACCCTCATGAGTTCGAAATGTTGTTTTTGGAATATCTTCAGTCTTCATTCTAATTTGATGATATCCTGAATGAAGATCCAACTTGGTAAAATAAATTGCTCCATGTAATTCATCCAATAATTCATCAATCACAGGAATGGAAATTTATCTTTAATGGTGAGCTTATTGAGCTCCCTATAATCCGGACACATTCGCCATGATCCATCCTTCTTGTGTACCAATACTACAGGAGCAGAGAAAGAACTTTGACTAGGTTGAATTATACCTGCCTCTAACATTTCTGCAATCATGCGTTCAATTTCGCTCTTTTGGAAGTAAGGATATCTATAAGGCTGGATGTTTGGAGGAACACTTCCTGGAATCAAATGAATAGCATGATCATGATCACGAATAGGTGGGAGTCCTTTGGGAGTTTCAAACACCTTGGAATGATTGTCCAAGACTTGTTGGAGATCTGCAGAAATAGATGGTTTTGATGTCGGAACTTCTAGTGAGCATAATTGTGAAATTACACCTCGTTGTTGTTTCTTTAGAAGCTTTGTCATGACATTAGAGCTTATTATCCTTCCGGCTTCCCTTCAATACCTTGCAATTCGACTTCTTTTCCTTCTGAAAAAAATTTCAAGAAAAGTTCTTGAAAATTAAAAGCTACCGTCCCCAAAGATTGTAACCATTGTACTCCTAGTACAACATCAGCACCTCCCATAGGAATGGAAAGCATTGGACTAGTCAATACATATTCCCCATGGTTAGCTTGATATTATGGAATTTTCCAGAGCAATTTATAGTTCCTCCATTTGCAACCATCACTTGACATTCTGGTGCTGGTATAGGAAACAATTTAATTCCTTGGCTACCTTATAATGAATAAAATTATGGGTGCTACCTGAATCAATCAACACTATTACCCTTTTCTTCTTTATATGTCCTTCTATCTTGAGAGTTTGAGGAGTGGTAATTCCTGCCGGTGCATTACACGATATGGTCGGATTCATTTCTTCCTCTTCTAGGGGTGGTTCCTGGTGTATATCCTCTTCTTGTTCATTTTCTTCTTCTTCTTCACAATCTATGTAAAATAATTTCTTCTCAGCACACTTATGACCTTTAGTGTATTTGCTATCACAACTGTAGCAAAGCCCTTTTGCTCTTTTTTCTTCCAATTGTTGTGGTGTCAGCCTTGTAGGTTGTGGAAATCTAGGCGTAGCAACACTTCCTTCTTTATAGAATTGAGTGGTAGGCTTCCTTGTCGCCATAATTTTACATTCAACTTTCTTGCCAACCTGAATGCCTTCTCCAATGAATCAGGTTCCAAAACACGAACTTCATGTTGGATGTTATCCTTTAGAGTGCCTATGAAGAGATCAATCCTATGTTCCTTTGGAATATCAGTTACCCTTATATTCAATTTTTGGAAGTCCTCAATGTGCTGCCCCACTAAACCCTTTTGTTTGAGATTTATCAATTGGCTAAAGAAGGTGTTGCTCTTTGTAGCCTCATAATGTGCTATCATTTCCTCCGTAAAAATTGACCAAGTGACAATTTTTTTACGGGAGCAAAGCCATTGATACCATACAAATGTATTTTGTTCTAAATGTAAAGTTGCAATGCGTACCTTTTGTGTGTTTTGCACGTTATGGAGATCAAATATTGCTCCATCTGTAGCCAACATTAGAGTTTATGAAATCACGATTAAAAATTATTTTGTTCTCATCATGAGGTTCTTCTACTATATTTCCGCCATTAGGAATCATTTCTGGTTTTAAGCTTGTCATCAAGCCTTCCATGTATGCTTTTAGATCATTCTTCATGTTTTCCATGTTTTCTTTCATGTCATCCATCTTAGCTTCGATGCCCACTTCCATGCCATCCATCTTAGCTTCCATGCCATCCATCTTAGCTTCCACGCCATCCATCTTAGCTTCCACGCCTTTCTTCAAACCGTCCATCTTCACTTCCACGCCTTTCTTCAAAACTTCCATTTCATTTTTTTTTGCTCTTTGCAAGAGTGAAATTTGTTGCTCTTGCTCTTGTAATTTTGATAGATCATGTTGCAATTCTTCATCTTCATGAGTCATGGTAGAGCCTTCTGAAGGCTTAATGGGTGTTGAATTATTTTTAGGCGCCATTTTAGAATCCGATATTTATACCTATTCTACAATATTCCCTTGCAATCAATTCAACTTGATTCTTCAAACAAGACTTATGCAATTCGGAAAAAAATAAACACCTTTTACTTTCTTTGAGGAGCTCGATATTGAAATTGTATTATCTCTGTGATTGCAGATATTCAATATCTGAAATTCAACACTGAATTAGCCCTCTGAATTCTCTTTTGAATGCCACAGGTCTGACCTGATTTGGATTCTCCAAGGCAACGTTGTGTCCAATCTCCCACAATGACCTAATTAGGGACTGGTTCAGTAGAGCAAACTTGTATGACTTGCCACGTGTCACTGTTTCATCCTTTGTCTCTTAAATTGATAGCCAAGAAACTACAGTCTATGTACTCTCAAACAATTTTTATGGCACTCCAATCCAATGCCCAGAGAGAGAGTTATTGAAATTTTCCCACGATCACCTCTTTGAGATGCAATTCAGGAGCCTGAAAAAGCACTACCTTCCACAGATCATATCTCCAAAAATATTGTGAACCAAGCTATGAAATGTTTTTGACGAATTTCCTCAGGATTTCAGCTTCGCACCATACAAATTTCAGATTCTGAACCTTCGTAGAAAAAAATTTATAGCACAAATGCCACGATGACCTGTTTAGGAGCCTGAAAAAAGACCTAACTTCCACAGATCATATCTCCGAAAATATTGCGAACCAGGCTCTGAAAATTTTAGACAATATTCCTCAAGATTTCAGCTTCACACCCTGAAAATTTCAGGTTCTGAAACTTCGTAGAAAACAAGTTATAGCGAAAATTCCACGATGACCTATTTGGAGCAGCGAAACCCTAGAATCCAAAGCTCTGATACCAAATGTTGTGTAACCAGCTCCAAAAAGAGAAGAAAAGAGATATAAAAGCCTTATAAATGAGCCACTTCGAGGGGGAAACCTCCAATACATTACATAAATGAGCAATTCTTGGATGATCCAATTTACAAAACCTCCTTTCTATCTATAGGATTCCATGGGGCCATAATGTAATCCTAGTGGGCCACAATGTAATCCTAGCCGACCTAACAATAATAATTTAAGGGCACAATAATAATAAAATGGGGGTTACAAGCGTACAATAATAACAATAAGGGGGTTACACTAACAACAATAAGGGACTATACTAGTAATATAGGGACCTAACAGAGATCTGTGGCATTGAATTTAGTGGAAGAGGAATACATGGCAGCAAGTCAAGCTGCATGTGAGGCTATTTGGATGAGGAAGATCCTATTGGTTTGTTCAGTTCTCATTTAGATCCTACAATGATTCATTGTGATAATCAAAGTTGCATTAACCTCTCGATTAATCCTGTGTTTCATGGTATATATATATATATATATATATATATATATATATATATATATATATATATATATATATATATATGGTATCATCATATCAGAGATTGTGTGCAACAGAAGATCATGTTGCTTCAATACATTCCTACAGAAGATCAAGATGCAAATATTCTAGCTAAGGCACTCACCAAGATTAGATTTGAATACCAAAGAGACAAGATCGAGGTGAAGGGTAATCCCTTTCTTGTTGAGAGGGAGTTTTGAGATTCAACAAGATGACGATCCTAGTGAAAATTAAGCACCTTCACTAGGTGGGGCCCGCAGGCTATTTTTAGGTGTATGTCTATTTTTAGAATGGTGAGTATATTCTAAAATTAGCAGGAGACTAATTCTAGATGGTTGAGAAAATTCTATCTTTAGATGAGTTTATATTTTTAGATCATGGGCGAAGTCTATTTATAGATCACATATCTAAAAATAGAATGCATGTCGATTATTATTAGCCCTTAATGATAATCAGAAAATAAATAATAACTTATTCTCTTGAAGCATTTGATTTCAGTTAACTGATGTGGAAAACCATTTAGCTGAAGGAATTACGCATTCCAAGGTTGGTTGGTGGGACATGCACATTGGAATTTGTTGTAATTGATTGTGGAAGAGTTGTAACAGAGTTGGAAGAGTAGTTATGTGAATTGTTATTTAGTTTAACTCAGTTAAGTGAGTTAAAATAAGTTGTGCTAGTTGTAACTAAAGATACACTAGTGATATATCAGTGAATTAATTATTTAATTAATTCACAAGCAGTGCTTACTTGCAACTGAAAAAATACAATAGTTAACTACTTGCATGTCAGATCTAGTGGAGAGATAGGTGAAAGGGTGTGTTTGACTATTAGTTGTGACTATAGTGGTGCATTCAATGCATCTACACACACATAGGAGTTTCCAATGAGGATTGTGTAGTCAAAGAAAGGAAATATCAAATTCATTCAGGGATCTTCTTCAGCAGGGATTGCGCAGTGGAGGCAGGTTGTCAGGAGGCAGTAAATTGGTGCATGTGTGAACCAATATTTGTATGACAGTGTGAGACGATTGTATATTATACTAAGAGCTATATGAGCTGATATTTGTATGAGATTGTTTCATGATTCCATGATATACATAATATACAATGGTTGGGGTTTTTAGCTTTAAGCTTTCCCGGTAAAACATCTTGTTATGTGCGATTGATTTTTCTTCATATGTTTGCAATTGGCGATTTAATTTCCGCAAAGAATCGAGTAGAAGATTATGTATTTAACAAATATCAATTTAATTGTTAGATCGTGGGAGTCCAATAACATATTTATTGTGTTTATAAATTTTTACATGATCGAGATAGAGTGTGAGATGCGTATCTTCAAAGTAAAGTTCGACACTATACTTTGGGGTAGTATGTATCATCATACATATATTGCATTTATTGACATGCGTGTATGTTATACACGGGATTGTTATATACATATGGTTATACAAATGTTTGTCATTTTATTGTTGTTGTGGTTACATGCATGGTAGATGTTAGTGAATTAGTGTGGTCATATGCATGTGGGTCAAATAGTCATCAATGATAGTAATGTGTTGTTATATGCATTGTTTTTGTTGCTTCACGTTAGTTAACTTGATGATTATGTTATATGTTGTTGATGAGTATGTTATATGTTAACTTGTGGTTGTTATAAGTTAGTTAACTTGATGATTAGGTTTATTGCATTAATATCTTGATGTTATATGTATCATGCTAATTTAGATTGGCCTATGCATTTGGTTAGGGTTATGACATTCAGGTATGAGTCGACCTAATTATGATAATGTGGTGTACTAATCTAGATTGACTGTGTAGATGTAATTTTTATGAATGAATGACAATTGTTTATGAACTTATGAGGTGAACATGTTATATAGTTATTGTTATGGATATATTGACATTATTTATGATTGAGTTGATATGTTGTGAAGTTATATCGTACTAATTAGATTGATTGTGAAGACAAGCTAGCGTCCCCTAAGATACATTAAGGTATGAGTTTGCTTATGTCGTTTATTTGGTGTTTGAATGTTTGATTATGTCGTCTATTTTGTGTTTGAGTGTTTGGTGTCTATTATGTCGTCTATCTATCGTTTGAATGTTGATTAATTGCGTGATATGAGCATGTGTCTATAGGATTCCATGAAGTAATGATTTTGTTTTAAGATGGTTGTACTTACACACTATGTGTTGAGATAGTTGATATGCACTTGAGTGTAAGTAGGTGATAGTTTTAGTAATATGTATTATGAATGAAGAATGTGAGTTAATTATTGACTATGACATGGTTTTTGGTATTAGTAAAATTTGATTTCGAATTAATAGATATTTTTTCTTGATCTATGGAACATGTGGCTAACATGTGTGTTCGGTTACAAGGCGGCGTCTTTGGTACAAAAGGGTAAGATAATTGGCATATTGGTATATTTATTTATACACTAAGAGTTATGTATTTTTGGTAGTATGATACAGGGAATGACATGGCAAAGAGACCCTTATAAAATCTTAAAGAAGGCTCAGGTTGAGCTTTCCCTCGGTACCATGGGGATTGCGTCATGGTGTTTACTACTAGTCTTGTGCCTTTTCTCTTTTGTGAATTGTTACACTTGATTTGTAGTCTTGATTACATCTAGTGCATGGCCATGCCACTTTATTTCCATGGTGTATTTTTTTGGTTTTCCTGGTCTTCTTCTTGCTTGCTCTTGTTATTTAATTTTATGTTTTGAGAGTCTTGGGAATTGATTGGGAAATAGGAAAGATAATGGAGCTTGGGGAGAGATGTGTGGTAACAAACAGGTAATGTAAGGCTTGACTGAAGATATGTGCATGAGTAAAGGGTACCAGAAGGTAAGAATATTGTATTCGGTTGAGCCGGTGGGGTGCATTAAGGTAAATGCACGCTGGCAGAATAATCACAAGAAAGATAACATAAAAGGTAAAGTGAATTGATTTAGGGTGTCAAATGCATTGGTTATGTTGGGAACTATTGTTCTCAATGTTGTGCATGTTGTGCATGGATAAATGGAGTTCGCTTAACCTTGACCTTATGCTATCTGGTAATTATGTTCTGATCATGATTATTTTGATGTTTATATATGTATACATGTATGTATGTATGGATGTCGTGTCTGAAAGGGTTGTCATGGATCATGGTTGTTTAATGCTAAATGTTTATATGTATATATGTGTGTATGTATGTCATTGTATGATACGATTATGATTTTTTTATGCTAATAATTATATATATGTGTGTATGTATGTATCTATGTCATTGCATGACAAGGTTTTCAAGTTTCATTCTTGTGGAGAAATTATTTCTTATGCAGGCGAATGGCATGAAGAGGTTCTTGGTCGTATGAAGAATCAAGTGGGTAGAGTAACCCTGATATATATAGAAGGTCAGTATCATGTGGACATGAATTAATATTATATGCTTTTACTATGCCTATGATTATGTTATGTACAAGTAATGTTGAGGGGTACATCCACGAAGTGAAAGTAGTGTGATTTCTGACATGCTAAGGTGAGCACGGATAATGGAAAGACACTAGAAGCAAGGTTGCTTATGGGTTAGTGTGTGGTCTATGGATGTGCAGTACTAATGTTGTGTATATGCTACGCATGTTGTATATTCAATTATTATACCTATGGTAATGTGTACAACATATGTATTATTGTGTATATATGATGTTGTATGCATGTTGTATATATGGTGTTACGTGTATGTTTCATATGCAGTGATAGGTATAGATGGTGCTATGTACATGGTGTATATGCAGTGCTACGTAAATATGGCACTAGAAAATTTGGCACAATTTCCGATGGCCAAATCGTCGCTATTCCGTCACATAGTCGTTGCAAGAGTGACAGTTCGAGGACGGGAAAAGCGTGGTTTGCCATGCGGTCGCAATTCCGACACATTCACAAAGTGTCGCACTACCGACACTTTTTCCGTCGCTTCCAAACAAGCGTCTCTCTTCCGAAATTTCCCAAACCGTCACGCTTCCAACGTTTGTAAACTGTCGCACTTCCGACGGAATGTGGTCTGACGTTTTTAACGTCACTCTTCCGAAGTTTGTAAACTATCGCAATTCCGACGAAATGTGGTCCGACGTTTTGAACGTCGCTCTTCCAAAGTTTGTAAACTGTCACAATTCCGACGAAATGTGGTCCGACGTTTTGAACGTCGCTCTTTCGACATTTGTAAACTGTCGCAATTTCGACAAAATGTGGTCTGACGTTTTGAACGTCGCTCTTCCGACGTTTGTAAATTGTCGCAATTCCGACGAAATGTAGTCCGAAGTTTTGAACGTCGCTCTTTCGACGTTTGTAAACTATCACAATTCCGACGAAATGTGGTCTGACGTTTTTAAGCTGTCGCAATTCCGAAGCTTACAAGGCGTCGGTATACCGACGACGGGTTCAATTTAAAAAAAAAAATGAAACTTTAAAACAGGACAGTAAATCTCCAATATTTGTTATGAATTGTGGGCATTCCAATGACCGTGAAATATTAATATAATAAACCACCCCGCAGCGCTTCGACTATAAACAATCATTTTTTTTTCACAAGAGAAAAAACGTTGTTTTGAATATATTATATGAAGTAAAACAGTCTATGAAGTCATTACATTTTCACATCTGAAGATTGGAACCCAAATATCCATCCAGAAAAGTGGAAGTCCCACCCCAGACAGTGATAGAAAAATACCCCATGTCACATACAGGGACTTGATATAAAACCCAGTAACGGTCCACATGGAGATTATCGACAATCTGAGAAAGCATCCAAATATGCCCCAGGCATCTATAAGAAAGTGAAATAGCAGTATGTAGAATAGTAAAGCAACAGATAGAGTACGTACCGACGTCCATTGTTCCAAATACAAATTAAAGTACCTAAAATCCTTGAACAGAGAAAAACGCTAATCATGTGAGGAGTGTGATATGTCCAAAATATAAAAAGACCATCAGACCATATCAATAAACCAGCAACATAGACCAGCATCACTAGTTTTGAAGGCAGAGTGATAAACATTAATCATTTTTTTTTTCACAAGAGAAAAAATGATGTTTTGAATATATTGTATGAAGTAAAACAGTCCATGAAGTCATTACATTTTCACATCCTAAGATTGGAACCCAAATATCCATCCAGAAAAGTGGAAGTCCCACCCCAGACAATGATAGAAAAATACCCCATGTCACATACAACGACTTGATATAAAACCCAGTAACGGTCCACATGGAGATTATCGACAATCTGAGAAAGCATCCAAATATTCCCAAGACATCTATAAGAAAGTGAAATAGCAGTATGTAGAATAGTAAAGCAACAGATAGAGTACGTACCGACGTCCATTGTTCCAAATACAAATTAAAGTACCCAAAATCCTTGAACAGAGAAAACGCTAATCATGTGAGGAGTGTGATATGTCCAAAATATAAAAAGACCATCAGACCATATCAATAAACCAGCAACATAGACCAGCATCGCTAGTTTTGAAGGCAGAATGATAAACATTAATCATTTTTTTTTCAGAAGAGAAAAAATGCTATTTTGAATCTATTATATGAAGTAAAACAGTCCATGAAGTCATTACATTTTCACATCTGAAGATTGGAACCCAAATATCCATCCAGAAAAGTGGAAGTCCCACCCCAGACAGTGATAGAAAAATGCCCCATGTCACATACAAGGACTTGATATAAAACCCAGTAACGGTCCACATGGAGATTATCGACAATCTGAGAAAGCATCCAAATATGCCCGAGGCATCTATAAGAAAGTGAAATAGCAGTATGTAGAATAGTAAAGCAACAGATAGAGTACCGACGTCCAATGTTCCAAATACAAATTAAAGTACCCAAAATACTTGAACAGAGAAAAACGCTAATCATGTGAGGAGTGTGATATGTCCAAAATATAAAAAGACCATCAGACCATATCAATAAACCAGCAACATAGACCAGCATCGCTAGTTTTGAAGGCAGAGTGATAAACATTAATCATTTTTTTTCTCAAGAGAAAAAACATTGTTTTGAATATATTATATGAAGTAAAACAGTCCATGAAGTCATTACATTTTCACATCTGAAGATTGGAACCCAAATATCCATCTAGAAAAGTGGAAGTCCCACCCCAGACAATGATAGAAAAATACCCCATGTCACATACAAGGACATGATATAAAACCCAGTAACGGTCCACATGAAGATTATCGACAATCTGAGAAAGCATCCAAATATGCCCGAGGCATCTATAAGAAAGTGAAATAGCAGTATGTAGAATAGTAAAGCAACAGATAGAGTACCGACGTCCATTGTTCCAAATACAAATTAAAGTACCCAAAATCATTGAACAGAGAAAAACGCTAATCATGTGAGGAGTGTGATAACCATCTGCAGAAACCCAGGCTCACTTGTAAGATCAGGCTCGCTTGATTCCAAAATTGGTAACCATCTGTTGCATCCGAGATGTAAGGTTCAGGCTCGCTTGTTTCCATTAGTAGCCTGCTATAGCATCCACCCTGTTCATAGCAAAAAGGTTCCTGTAGATATACAGAGAAAGAGTATAATACGTAGACCATATAAACATGGCTCTGTATTTCAAAAAACATGTTTAAAATAGAAACAGGGCAACATTTTTTTTTCTAAGTAAAGTTAATCTATTAACAGTGGGAATAAAATTACACCGAAGTCAAAATCATTGCCCAGACTCATGGAAAATTTGTCATCAAAAAATCAAAAAATTAAGAAGACTGCCCTCATATGGGGAAACCAGTCTTGAACATTTAATTTACAGAATTCAAAAATATTACAAAGGTCCGGCACAGTAAAATAATCTAAAAGCAGCCCAATTAAGTGGGCCGCGAAGCAAGAAAAACAAATTAACCAAACTACTCCTCTGGCTCCTCGACGATTCGGCACCATCCTTCGAAAGGTCCAGGATCGCTAGGTGCTACCTCAACATTCATGCCACGGCTCCCCTCCTGAAGGCCCGAATGCTGGCCGGCTTTTTCTGAGCTCAGACCCACCAGACGGGTGCATTATTCCTCCGTTTGGGCCTCCTCGCAGAAAACCACAGTGACTGAAGCTGTAATTCGTGGGCGGTTGAGAGAGAAATTAAAGGAAAATTGCGCAGTGCGCGTCATGGGAGAAGGTGAACTAGCAGTGAGGAAATGAGGAGCAGGGGAATCCATACGGTGGCCAAATCCTATAACCCGACCCCGCCCACTCCTAGTATTTGGATAGCGACCTGTGTAATAATCAATGGACTGGCCGGAAGACAACTCGGTTGAGGGGCTAGAGGGAGCACGCAGGAGTTGACCTCTAGTGCTCCCCCTGCGGCAATGCATCCTTTGACGCACGCGAGGCATGGGTGCAATCTCACTAGTAGTGGGCACAAGAGGAGACGGAGAAGAAAAATTCCAAGAAACAGAGGAAGACAGACAAGGACTAGACTGAGAGAAATGCAGATATGCAGCAAAGTCTATGCAGCAGTTCAGCTGGCCACTTCTCCGTCTCGTCATAGTGAGCAGGCAATGTAACCCAGCAACCGAATCATCTGAAAAACCATAGCGAAATGCCATTTTATCAACCCAACTGCAATGCAATCGAAGGACGACCGTCATAATTAATCTCTGATCATTAATGAGAGTCAAAGGCCAGATCATATTGGAGCATGCATAATCGCTAACAGGAGTGGAGGTCCGATATTGAACAGTGTTAAAACTTAATGCGATTATATGTGAAAACCTTGGAACTTAATTGAACATCGTTAAAAATTAATGCGATTGATATGAAATCGCCACATCCATGTCCCATCACCTTAAGCGCCATTGAATGCACCCGCAAGCGGGAGCAGGAAAAGTTCTAATTGAGGACACGTGGCAGAAATTGATTGGAGCGGATCTTTATTTGGGCCGCTCGTGTAGTGGAAATTTGGACCCGAAAAAGATTAGGGAAAATTTGATAAGAAATTTGCGTCACAACTCTCCCTCCGTACGCCAGCCCAACTTCGGACCCGAAAAATATTAGGGTGGAATTCATTTGGTTTTCGCGTCGCAAAATTGGCCAACGTCAGCAGGCTATTTTGGAACGCGAATTTGGTTTGAATTATAGTTTATCGCCGTTTGAAGTCCGACGGGCTCGAGTTAAGAACAATTTTGTTTGATCCCATCTTATCAAATTTGTGTTGGTTTTCTTTGATAATACACATATTTATAATAAATCATGGGAATACCACACTAGTAAACATGTGGGAAATTTATATAAATTATTGAGAACAATCATTTTTATGTAAAAGTATCCAAATGTGCTTTTGGGAAATAAGAATTCGAGTATTTGGTTCATATTGTTTTAAAGGAAGGAGTGAAGTTGGAGCCTCAAAAGATGCAAGCTATTACAAAATGACCTATTCCTAAGAAAATCAAGGTTCTTAGAAGATTTTTTAGACTTACATGATCAGTATGATGATAATTATGATAATTTCATAAAACAATCACTAGCTATTTTGAGGGATGAGATATTAGAACTTCAGCTTGATGAGGATTTTTTAAGAGCTTTATTTCTTCTTTTGAAATCAAGAAAATATTCTCCCAAATTGAAAATATGTGTTCTTGAGATAATTTCTGAAAATTATGAAAATGAAATTAAACTTTTGCATTCTCAAATTCAGTCATACAATTTCCGAAATCCTAAAGAATTATTTGAAAATTTTCCTTCTCCTAAGCAAGAGGAAATTGTACTATCTTTTGACTTGCATATTGAGGATGATTATTCTTTCAAACACAAGACAGAAGAAATAGTTTCAAGGCTTAATATTCATAATACAACTGAGCAACCAGTCATTGAAGGCCTAGAAGTAAATAACATACATCATACTTTTATTGATCCTATATCAGATTATATGGAGAATATTTTTAGCCCAAATCTGCAAACATGTTTTCTTTATAAGGATCAAATACATCAAAAGTGGCCTTTACACATCATATCATTTATTATAAAGGCACATGATCATAATATACTTCCAATTTTGATCACAAGCAATCAAGTTATCCATTTATTGTTACATCTACTTGATTGGCTTCATTGGCATTTTTGTATTACCTGATTCAATAAGATTTTTAGTAGATTGAGTAGGTAGATGAGTGCCAATAAGCTCAGAATTTTGAGCATTTTTTTTTTTAGTTTTCAATTTTCAGCTAGTTTTTCATTAAGTTGGTTTGAAAACTTTTGTGTGTTTTTTTAGTTTCAGATCAGATTTCAGTTTGCAGAAGACAAAAGACATTTACAGGTTCACCAAGGTCAATGGATGAGGAAAACTAACCTGCTATTCTTGAATTTTCACCAGGAAAAGCCATCCCCAAGTGGAGCCAGTGTTAGACTCCTATACCAATAGGTGTCATATTTCATGATTGACTTGATGGGCTATGTAATATGTTCATACCTTTTCTTGTTGCAAAGGTTTTCCATATTATCAAAAAATAAAAAAAAAATAAAAAATGTAAAGAGGGTATACCTTAAAAGAAAAATCAAAGGGTAAAAAGAATAAAAATGGCCAAAAAAGTAAAAGAAAATGAACCCCACCAAAAGAAAGGCCAAGGAAAGTGTGCAAGTCTAAATGCCACTACTTTTTACTCTTATGTAATAAATAAAATTGTGTGCAACTTGTATCCTATGCCACAATTTATGAATAGTCAAACAATTTAAGCTTGGCTATTTCATCTTTCAATTTCATGTTTTAGAGATAGAGAATAAAATCTGACCAAACTGTTTAATCTTGGCAGATAAGTAGATAGGTAGAGTAAATAAAAGGAGCTCAATAGCTTAATCTGAGCCCTTGGATGTAATAAGGCTAGACTTAGATAGATTTCTACATGTAAAAGAAAAGAAAGTGTGATAAGGGTTTGCCAGTCTAAGTGCACCCTAATAAAGAAGAAAAAATGGTATAGTAAAGTAGGTAGGGTAGGTAGATGATGTTGCAGAATTGCATGTGATGGAAAATGACTCTAAATGTTTTAATATTTACTTTCATCACAAAGTGCAAAGGTAGACACTATACTGGAAGAAATTCAAAGAAAAGCAAACTCAAAGTTATTAACTTCCCTTCTCATCTTCCCCTAAAGATTTCACTAATTCCCCCTAAGTACTAAGGTATTTGAAAATTAGAGGGGCTCAAGGCATTTCCTTTACTTTTGGAAGGATCGGACCCTTGGCCCAATAATTGGAAAAGCCTAAGTACTTGAAGTCATTCTTCATAACATTCACTCATTTCTAAACATCTTTTCCTAAGTAAAATCCCATTTTACTTAGGAAAATTATGCATTATTTCATAAAAAACCCTCAAAATCACATTTTATTGCAAGTCTAAGTGATGAAGTGATTATAATGCAATTTGCTTTTAAATCTTCACTTTCTTAGTTATATTAATGTATTTTGAGTTTACATTGTCCCCTTGTCATATTAACATTGATTTTATGTATTAAATCCTTACAAAAATAACCTTCTCCTATTATATATAACTCATTTTTATATAATATCCTCAAAAACCCATTAATAAATTTTAGCCAAAGTTATTTATTCCCACATGTTTAAATAAAAAACCCACTTTATGCCCCCTTTGGCTAAATATATCGTAATATTAAATTCCGCCCCCTATGGTAATTAGATTAATCTGATTTAAATATCATATAATAAAAGTATATTGAAAAAATAATTAAAACATGTTTTATTACGTGTTTTAATACAAAAATAATTCTTCCCCTATGTATTTTAATCCCCCGACTACCTTTCCCAAGGTTAAAACTATAACCCCTTTGTAAAATCCCCAATACCTCCCTTAACCACTAACCTTGGTTAAATCATTTCCCGATCACTTTTTTGCATTTTTATAAACAAATTGATTAATCCTCACGATTAATTAACTCCGCCAATCATATTCCCCCCGATGAGATTAATTAACGTTTAATTGCGTCGGGCCCTCCATATTAAATCCCCGTCACTTCCACATCCCCATCGCCGTTCGATCAACCCATCTGAGATCAACAGTTATTAATGATATCGCTAGCCATCCGCGTCCGAACAATAACGTGCGATGGCCTGGCGGTTTTCAAACAGTGCCATGCCACACGTCAATCATTCTCTGGAATCACTCGCCCTCCACCCAAAACCACTTTTCCCCAAAAGCGGTGCGATGGAAACCGCTTACCGCTTGCCTCCCGTGACTCATCCTCTGTACCTGCTGACATCATCCATTAAATAAATAAATAAAAACCCGTCACCCTTTGGACTTTGTGAATAAAAAATTTTTTCCCGTGTCATTTTCATTATTCTGTGAACGACCAAAGTCTCATGTAGAGAATTTCAAAAACAAACTGTCAAGCGCCATCAACTGTATTTTCCTGAAGACAGTTGCATACCAGTAATCCAGAGTTTGTACGCCATAGCCTGTACCTGTTTAATCACTATTCATCTCCCAAAAAACAGGTATTTACCCCAATTACCGTTAAAAATTTGTGAAATCCTAGATTTTGTTTTAAATTCCGCACGAAAGACAGAAACAGAGTTCAATTTGGTCTTGTTCAATCCCCAGAATTGTAAATTGCATTCCCAAAACTTGTAATTGTGTTTGTTCTTCACAAAAACCCGAAATTCATTTCTGAATCCACAAGAACCAAAAATGGAGGTTCTAGTGGCTCTGAACGTTGCACCTTTGAATGCCCCTCACAGAGATTTAGACTATCTACCCCTAGCAGATTGAGATTTTCAAATTAAAGACCTCGTTCTTAGTGATAATCCTCTTCGAACCTTTTGCCTCTGCAGAGATAACTTTATAAACGGTTATGATATTATTGGATTATGGGAATCCAATCTCCCCATGTATCTTCTCCCCTCAGTCCATATTTTTCCTGAGTTAATTCATTACTGCCATGCAAACTATGACCACAAACAAGGAGCAGTTTTGTCCCTGAGTCAGAACATCCTTTTCCCAATCACTACTTAGTCGATAAATGAAATGCTGCAATTTCAACTTGGTCAAGCCCTCACTCCCCTATCCATGGGAGAATTACTTGAAACTTCTGCCAATTTGTCCCATGAAGAGTTAAATCGCATTTTTCAAACCTTCATGTTACCAGAGCATCAGCCCAAAGGCCCTCCCCCCTATGGTTATACTTTTTTCACTGATGTGGGCAGGCTTATTCTGAATATGATATCCTTTATCATGGGTTTCAATATGAGTGAATATGTTGATCAATTAACCCTAGTATTGTTGTCTATATTTACCCCTGGACAGTCCCCTGCTGTCAAGTATGATTTTGCATCCTACATTGCTGATAAAATCCATGATTAGTTCATGAGATTTGAGAATGAAAAAGTGTTCAAATATTCTTCTGTTATATATCATCTCATGATTTATTACCAATCAGAAAGTTTCCCTTTCCATGTTCAGAAACTTGATGCCAAAGGAAATCCTAGGTCTGTGATATTTTGGTTTGCCATCACCCATAATTCCTCTTATTCTCCTTACTCCTATAATGAGTTTATTGACCTATTTGTACACCCTGCAACCACTTTGTTAACAAGAGTTTCCCCTCCTAGAGTTAACAATGAAATCAAGAAAATTCTACAGCTCTCAAAACAATATAGGGTAGGTGATTGGTACTTGTATCAAAATCACACTGAGATCAGAATATATGGATGTGAATTGTGCCCATTCAAGTTTCCCAAATATGTCCCCATGAGACTCTTTTCACTAGAGTATTTCAGGCAGATGATTAACTCAGATATAGTTCATTTCTGCAATGCAAATAAAAAGGCTCAACTCATGATCAAAAGTCAATTAGGTCCCTTTGTTTGTAACTCTAGAGATGCTGGAAAGGAAGCGGAAATAATCTTAGAAGAATATCTCAGATTACAAAAAGGTTTTTACTGGGTGCCTTATGACCTAAATAGCTTTATCTGTGATAGAAGAATGAAAAATAAACTATCACCATACATTCATCACAAAATTCCAGAAATTGAACAATATGCCAATATGGATGAATGGATGGAAGGAACATTGGTAGAACAGGATAGTGAGTAGGTCAATGTTGAAAATGTAATGAAATGCCTTGAGAAAATACTTGACCTAGACTCTTTTGGACAGGTGCAGATACCAGGTATTGGTCCTTCTTCTGCAGGGACTTCTCAGCAAAATTTACAGGAGATCAGTGCATTGGCCATAGTACAATCTAAAGGAAAAGAAAAGGAGCCTGACATACAAGTATTTGAAAAATTCAAAATGACAGAGCAAATTGAGACTTCTAAAGAACAGGGTCAAGTACAAATTCCTCATATTCAGATCAATGAGCTAGAAATTTCAATTTTACAAACTCCTATCAATATATAAAAAGGCAAGAAGAGAGATGCTGAAGTTGCTACCCCTATTGGTGGATCTTCAGAACAACCTCATGCTAAAAGACAAAAATTAAATCCTCTTCCAAAAGTAGATTTTGTTCAGGAAATTCCTGATAGCCAGAGAGAAGATTTGGATAGTCAACAAACAGGTACAGTCAGTGGGGCATCCACTACTTTACAGATAAAAGAGCTGCAAAAGCAACAGAGTGTTGAAATATCTTCTTTCAAACCACCAGTTAAAGATGTAGGATATATAAAGAAAACCTTTATCAATATAAAAGTCAGGAATGATCCAATAAGACTCTAGGTTTACAATCAGTATTTGAAGATGGCTCTTAAGAATCAAGAAAGATTGATGTTAGCTTATGACATTTAGCAAGGCAAAATGATAATGAGTCACTTCAAACCAAAAGTGCAGCAGCCTCAAACAACTGCAGATTATATTAAGACAAATTTTGAAGTCTTAGCAAAGGATATTCACCCTTTAGATCAGATTGAGTTACATAAGAATACTGGTGAAATGATCTATTCTACTCTGACTGATAAAGCAATGGAAACTCAGAAGTTGCAGGATTCTTTGGAGAACACTAATGCACAATTGCAGCTTGAAAAAGCCTCTTCTTAGGCCAAAGACAACAGGATAAAGACATTGGAGGAAATAATCATTGGATTGGGTCACAATCCTAAAGATGTCAAAGGTATAGAGGCCCTAATCAAGAAAAAAGATGATGATATTGCAGCTTTGAGAAAGCAGTTGAAATTGCCAGCTTCAAGACATCCACAAACTGAAGAGATGATAAAGAAAAATTCTCAAGAAGAAATGATGGACTTGCTTTTGAAACTGAATGAGCAACTAAATGAAATAGAAAAAGAGCTTGAACATGCATTAAATAACAAGCAGTCTACTATTCCAGCATCAACAACAGAGGAAATTACAGGTACAGGTACATCCACAACAGGTCAGCCAACAGAGCTATCACAGGTAAATACTTCCAATTTGAGTTCTGAAGAATTAATAAAGTCAATGAATGAATTGAAACTTCAAGTAACAGAACTCCAGCACACAAAGTTACAGCTTATTAATTTACAACAAATATATGATCTTTCAAAAATGAGTGTTGCTGATAAAACAAGAGAGGCCAAAAGATTAGAAAAATTTGTTAAAGCATTGGAAAAGTATCTCACATTGGAGAAACCTTTAAAGGAAATAAATGAAATTATTTGGGACAAAATTATCCAATCAATAAAGGATGTCTGGTCTTCAATTTAGATTATGTATGAAAAGAATGATTTAGTCAAATTGGCTATAGAATACGTTCAAAGTACAAGAGAAGAATTGGGAAATTGGCCTGAGGAAGCCAATCAACTCATACAGTTTCTAAACACTCAAACCAGACACCAACTTGCAGAACTTGGTATTTAGGACAGGACCGGAACAATTTTGGAAATAAAAAGAGTTTTTACTAAGAGAACCCTTATGCATAATCTAGAACAAAGGTGCTCAGATATGCAAGAAGAAATCATTACCTTCAGAGAAAGATTTGATATTTTGTTGAAAAAAGGATTGCTCAGTCCTATAGTTTCAGAGGATAAACTAATGGACCTTGAAAGCTATGTTGAAAAATTGGACAAGTATGTTGACAATCAGGCCAATTCTTCAACCAGTACATCAGAAGCAGCATTTCCAACAGGAAAAAATCTTCATGACAGATTGGAAAATTTATTTTATCTTGAGCATGAAGTAAAGCATTTGTTTCCAATTTAGCCTACCTTTTTCAGATATACTGAGGCTGATGAAACATTGAGAAAACTTCAACGGACCAGAATACCAGAAGATAAATGGTGGGAAGAACTGTTGGAAATTTTGTAAAATTTATCCTTATATGAAATTTTGCCTATTTACTTCGATTTTATTACATCCCGCCACAAGCCTAAATGTTTTATGATTCTCCAAAGACTCTTGGAAAATAATGCTTTCCAAAATGATGAATATTCTTTAGTATCCAACGAATCATGTGATTTTTGGCTTGGAAATCCATTTCCATTTTACTATAGGGATGCCTCCTTTGCTTTTCCTTTCCTTCTAGATAAAATGAAAGCATTTTTTTCTAATATTTCCCAAGATACCAACAAAAATATAAGCTAGGGAATGCCAATATCCTGGTATGGACACTACTAAGGTTAATGTGCCACCCAAGGATAACCATATTGTGATTATTTTTCCCACTTTTTGATATGGAAAGAACCAGTCTCCATACCTATAGTCATTAAATCTTAACATAAATACCAAGTATTTGAAATGGGTGCACTTGGTTGATTGTTTTTTCTAACATATCTTCCAAATCATTGAAAGTGATGGTAGACTTGAGTAGGTTTACTTATATTCCAAATGAAACCCAAAATGATTTTAGATATCTAATGAGTCTTCACATACTAGTCCTATCTACTATATCCTACAAGAAATAGGATAACATCGTCCACCAATAGAAGGTGCGTAGACAATAGCATATGTAAATGTGTGAGTGGTCAAAATAGTAGCATTTCTTAATTTTTTTAGGCATGTATCTCTTGTTTTTCATCTTCCATATTCAAAAACTAATCACGGATTTGGGTGTTGATGCCATGTATATTCTAAATGGATTGGTATCCATACCTTTCCAGATGCCCCCACACTTGCGACCGGGTAAATTTTATTTTTTTAACATACTAGTTAAATAAATATTGTTGTAATATATTTTCTAATCTCTCTCTCTCTCTCTCTCTCTCTCTCTCTCTCTATATATATATATATATATATCTATATATATATATATATATATATATATATATATATTATTTTATATATAATTTGTTTTATTCTAAGTCATAGGCATAGCTACTGTAACTTTAACACCCAAGTACTACAACTAGATACAAGCAATAGTTTTATGTAACCATTGTTGCAACCTTAAGTTACTGTTGTTGTTCCATTACTCAAATAAAATAATTCTCGTATAAAGGTTGTTGTCGTGTCTCTATTCGTAAACTTCAATATTTACAAGGACTTGTTACGTATAATGATCTCTTAATATATATACTTTCTTTCATATATAATATTTTTTATTCTAAGTCGTGGATATCGTATCCCCAAGCCACAACTCCTACAACCTTAAGCCATAGTTGGCGCAACTTTAACGCATAGTTACTGCAAATAGATACAAGCAAATGTTCTATGGAACCATTGTTACAACCTTAAGTTACAGCTATTGTTCCCTTATTCAAATAAAATAATTCCCGTATAAAGATTGTTACCGTGTATCGATGCCTCAACTTCAATATTGACAAGTATTTTTCAGGTATAATAATCTCTTAATATATATATATATATATATATATATATATATATATATATAATGTGTTTTATTCTAAGTCGCAAATGTTGCATCCCCAAGTCACAACTTCTGCAACCTCAAGCCACAGTTGTTGCAACTTTAATCCATAGTTACTGTCGTCGGATACAAGTAATTGTTTTATGGAACCATTGTTGCAACCTTAAGTTACAACTACTATTCCCTTACTCAAATAAAATAATTCTCGTATAAAGGTTGTTGTCATGTATTTGTGCCTCGGCTTCAATATTTATAAGGACTTGTTAGGTATAATGGTCTCTTAATTCCCCATTGTTTTCAAAGTGAATATGGTTGATTGTAAATCCCACCATTTTCCTCTCACCATACTTTCCACTATCTTATAAATTAGTTGTGGGGAAGGGATTATGTCACTCTTTGAACTTCCACATAATCCAGAAATTTAATTCAGCATTTAAAATTACTGCAAGTTTTTTTTGTAGACGGCCGCAGCCATATTTCTGTACAGGATTGTATTTAAACAAAACAACCAATATTAACGCAATTCACCAACCAAAAATTAAACAAACAGAAATTTACCCCCCAGTTTTGTAAATTCAAAAGGAGGACACGTGGAGCATTAATATTGGATCGCATGAAATTGAAGGGAATCTGAAAACCTGAAAACCGGACCCAAATTTTTTATAAGGCACATTGGATTGAGAATTCGCGTTACAAATTGGGCAGACGTCAGCATCCCATTTTGGAATGCGAATTTGGTTTGAAATTCAATCTATTCAGACTTTTGAAGTCCGACGGAAAGGGTTCTTTAATGTTTTGATAATTTAATTTTATGTATGCTTTAATATATACATATGTTTTAAACATATATTATATATATATCATATGCGAAATGAAAGGTGGGCCATAGAATTTAGTTTTAATTTTATTTTTTTAAAAAGAGGGTTTATTATAATATTTTTTATATGTTACGACATATAAAAATAAAAAGGACAAAAAAGCTTGGTAGTTTTTTTTATAGACAGTACGTAAATTTTTTATTACACAGCAGTGTGTAAAAAGTGAAATACTGAGTGTAACTTTTTAAGTGTGTATGCACAGCAGTGCGAAAGTGAAAAACACAGTAGAGTGTTTTAGAGACAGAGTATGTTTGTTTTGAATAGACAGTGAGTTGGTTTTATGCACTGCGTTTTGTAGCAGTCATAATTTTGTAATCCCTCTCAGTGAGGAAGAAGTGTAATAGTTTTTTTTTGAGTTATTGAAGGGAATAGAATTTTTTTTTCAAAGTATTGAAACTCTGTCTCCTGTCAAAGAAATTTTTATTTTCTCTTTGTTAAAAGAAGGGAGATTTATTCCCCATTCATTGTTCTGGAATTTTTCAATATTCCAACATGTCCAAGAAGAACAGATGTTGTGGTTCCATCCCCAGCTAAATCATTTGTCTTTGCCGCAGCTTGCCTTACCAACTTGGCCCCAATATTTTCAACTAGGTCCTCTAATTCAACCAATAAAAAGGCCAAAACCATAGCATTGAGATACATTTCATTACACTGTCAATAACAATAAAATTTGACTCAACCATAACCCTTTCCTTTTATTGTTGTGAAAATCTTTATGCATTACTCTAATGTGGCTAGTCCATAGGCCAAGTAGACCACTGGGTAACAAATATGTTTCCTTTCACCTTTGAGTTTTCAAATTATGCCTACCAAATCTAAGATATTTAAGAGGGGGAACTAATACAACGTTAAAAAGAAAACCAGAGCACACATCTACAAATTACCTCCTTAGCTACTGTCACACCATCATTAACTATTTTCGTAGAACCATGCTTGCTCTCCAAGACAACATTTTTCCCTTCGCCCCAAGGGTGACTCCAACAAGATCAGCAAGTTTGTTCACACCGCCTACAAGACAAATTGACAATGCTTTCAGTAAGTGTGCAATTGAATGCCAGACCATATGCCAAAACAACCCTCCATGAAAAATTAAAATAACACATTAAAATTGAATATAAGTGGACAAGGAAAGATCCACCGCAGTGAAGATTCACGTGCAGGTGACCTTCCTTTAAACATAATTTTTTCTCTGACCTGCAATTTTTTTGTCACTGAGCCATCCTTGTTGAAGTACAACTCCTTTTCCATAGATCTTGTATTAACTACCTTCTCTCTGTCGCGTAATATCAGAGTCCCTCTTCTGCTTGAGCGATTAAAGGAAATGGGTGAAAAAACTGAAAGAGAAGACAATTGTCTGCCATAATTATCAAACATTGCACTCAACTTCTTCCCCTTTCCATTGTTACCCAATGAGGTAGATGTGGCAATTGTTGTCATACTGCCCAAAGCAGAGGCCATCTTCTCTTATCCTAAATATAGAATTACAAGATCTTCATATTATTATGAACCTTAAAAAACATGACTCCCATTGCTAAAAACCACTTTTAAGTTGTAACAGGCAAACTAAACAACTATCGCAACTTTTGGCAACTTCTGGAGCATTAAGAGAGAAACAACCAAAGAGAAATACAACTAAAATCCTCATTTTAATGAGACCGGACTATATATTTGCATTAAGATAATAGAAAGAAATCACGACTATATTAAGGCCAGCACAAAACAATCTTTAACCAGTGTCTCTCGCGGCCTTCAGGTTGCCATGCTAGAGGTTGCATATTTTTAATTTAAATTCTTGACCTCTCGTACCCATCTATGAATGCATCCAATGGGATATCTACATCAAATGCTCCTTTATATCCCCAAAAAAAAATTCCCTACTACAAGAGCACCAGTATTGATGGATCACCCCACACCATCCCACCCACTAGAAATGGTGAAAAAGGAAACCCGAGAAAAATTTTGAAATATCTCAAGATGACTATATGGGTGGTTCTTATGAATCGACCAAGCATTCAAAACATGCTCATTAATCCAAACCATGAGTATTATGTGATTATATTCAAGCAGGCACTGAATCGGATTTCTGAAGCTATGTTAGAGAAACCCTAAACTCTCACTGAAAATAGGTGAAATGTGGCACCAGTCAGAGATTGACATGTGCCAATTGGTACAAGTGGTAGAAAATTGGCATGCTCAAACAACGAGGTGATGCAAGAATGACATGAAGGAGAAAATATCAGAAAAGCCCCAAATCTGGAGAACTAAAGCTCATCACCAACCTGAGATTGACAACTTTACATGATGTAACCTATGAAATCGTAAATGGAGAAATCACAGTAACAATAAAGTAACCTATGTAACAATAAAGTCAGATTCATCCTGGGAGTGGTAATGGGAGAAATCATAGTGAACAACAGGAAACATGCATAGTTGTTTACAATCAAATAGATGAAAAAACACATACAAAAAACCTAGATAATAATCATGAACAAGCTTAATATTGAATTATGAACTGTAAAGGAACTTAAAAAATGTGACATTACGAACCTGGTCAAGTGCACAAGAAAAAATATCCTGGACATGACCCTGGTTGACAAGTTGTATTGCTCATGATGCAAGAGGATTTGTACCTACACTCCCAAGTCAATCAAAATCCATCACTATCTATACAATAAATACAAGTAATTGATGTAGTATTTTTTACTCTAAGATGCATTCTTATGATAATGTTAGAACATATGTTGAAAATTTCAAAACATACCTAAAAAATCTCCTCTTTGTTTCAAGAACAATTTATTGGAGTCGCATGAACTTGGAACAAGCCTCCCACGATCTGAAAGAGTAGCAACTAAGTCAACAGTGACTTTTTTGTTGCTACGCTGGATCAAGGGAGGTTTTCTCCAAGATTAAAGTGCTCCAATAAATTATTCTCTACTAAACAGGGCCAACCACGTGAAGGTGGAAGCTCTTATGGCCCCTCCCCCCCCCCCCTCACATCACTCCCAATTCCCAAATACCCAATCTATATTTCATTTTTTACTTTCATGAGCATAAAAAAAAATCAATAAATAATAAAAAAACAATTCAACAAAAAGTACGCAAGGAAACATTGCAATTAATACTTGACATAAAAATAGTATGATAAATGAGTTTTTTATATAATGCAAAAAACGTTCCAAGTATGGTAACGTTTGTCTTATAATAATACAATATTTTACATTATCAAATTTTCTTTTTCTTCTTCCTATTTATAAAGCTCCTAATTACATCATCAATATCATCGTGCTCTGCTCCTGTTTCGTGCCTTTCAACCCGCACTGCTGACCTAGTTGCGTATTCACGATGTCTGGGCTCATCCAGTGACGGGGCATCGCCTACAAAAAAAGATAATATTAAATTTTAATTGTCAGTTTTTAAATATCATTGAACTAGTTTGGTAATATTAATAAAAAAAATTGCAATGAGATTATTTACCTGGTGCACCAGTTGTCGCCGCTGACCTATTTGCGTAGTCACAATGTCTGGTCTCATCCAGTGATGGGGCATCACCTACAAAAACAGATAATATTAAATTTTAATTGTCAGTTTTTAAATATCATTGAACTAGTTCGGTAATATTAATAAAAAATTGCAATGAGATTATTTACCTGGTGCACCAGTTGTCGCCGCTGACCTAGTTGCGTAGTCACGATGTCTGGTCTCATCCAGTGACGGGGCATCGCCTACAAAAACAGATAATATTAAATTTTAATTGTCAGCTTTTAAATATCATTGAACTAGTTCGGTAATATTAATAAAAAAAATTGCAATGAGATTATTTACCTGGTGCACCAGTTGTCGCCGTTGGGACTGTTGCCCTGTCTTCCTCTCTGGTGGTAAGATCCTCAAGGGAAACATTCTCTGTCATTTAAACAAAAAATTTTATAAGGAAAACCATCAAGGTATAATTAGAAAAAATTATAAGTGGAAATTAATTACCGTCACGACCCTCACTGATAGTAGCATTGTCGGCCTAGTCCCCACTACAATGATCAGGTTGCACGTGAGGATCATCTACATCTGGCTCTAAAACTGGGTTATTTGCCTCGTCGGTAGTGCTACTCCCCTGATTTAAATAAAGTTGTTAGACATTAAATTTATGGATGAAAACAAACATATTGAAAGGTTAATGTTTTACCTTATCAGGCATTCTGGATCTTGGGACCTGCCCCAAGCTTCTGCGACGTTCAACTACGGCTTGATAGCCGAAATGGAAAGCGATATTTTTATCTTCCTCTGTAGTTTCTGTTCCAAATTCATCACCCTACATTACATATGATTGTGTATTTTTAATCATATTTGATAGGATTACAAAAACATTGGAAGGCGATACAATTAATTATAAGATGTTTAGCTACTTAATTACAATTCTTGCGGCTAATTTCAAGTAGCCGCCCTGGCCTAGCTTGTGATGGCCCTTTTTTTCAATCCTATATTTGGTTGCCTTTCAGGTGTCAGGCAACCTAGCATCAAAATATTGAAGTCAGATATGACGTAGCACACTTTTATTTAGACATAGAGAAAATTAAAGCTATTGAATTAAAGTTGTAATTTACCTTGCGGGTCCAGTTGGCATTTTTCCTTCTTTCTTTGCCCTTTTCTCTTTTCCATCATGGATGAGTGCTCTCCACTCACTCTCTGGAACTGTGAGAGGACGCTCATATCTAGGTTTAAATTGCAATTGCGTCCTATAGGTGTCCCTGGTATATTTCAAATATTTTCCGGCTACCCGAGCCACCGTTGTTCTGTCAAATGTGCCGACCCCAAAAAAGGCTTCTAGATAATCTAGAAGTTCTTTTTTCAGGTTGGAATTCTGGGAATTCCACCCTGTGCGTATGGTTGGGCCAAAAATTACCAACGCATGGCTCTCCAAAAACCTGTAGAACTCATTGTTTCCTACACATAAAAAAAAAATATTATCATTAATTTAAAAATAAAAATCATGATAAATATGTTTTAGATAAAGTACATGAAATAGTTAAAATATTAAAATTTACCTGGGAGTTGTACATGATTTATAGGGACACCCTCATCGTTCACCAACAATGTGCCATTAATGGTCCCTGTGGAGCTGACACATGTAGCTCCAGGAAACGCAATAATGTAGTTGGCCATATCAGCCTCATCATTGCCAACACGTTCAACGGTTGGCTGGGTGTCTGCTTGGGCAGGGTGTGTTTCTTGGCTGGCACCTAAAGGAGTAGAAGGTGTACGAGAGGGTTGTTGGGAAATCTCTTGCCCTTGTGTCCCACTACCACCAACACCGGATTCAACAAGTGCCAGAAAACGCTACATACAAAAGAACTTTTTGTTAGTTTAGTCAATGTAAAAATTAAAAATCAAGCTATCACAATTCATCTCATGCAGAACAAAAAAAATATCCTTTTGACTTTTTATTATTACCTGATATATTTCTAGATGGCTCATAAGATGTTTTATCCTCTCTTCTGTTTCAGGTGTTTGAGGCGCATCTATCAAAGTATTAAATTCCAACCTTGCATCTCGTGCCTTTTTTCACAACAAGAACACTAGAGATAGGGATGAAGAAAGCTCTTCCTCAAAGAGGGAATCATCAGGCGTACCATGGCTAGGTGTCTGCATATTTGAACAAAATTAATATTATTTCAATTATGTAAATAACTAAAATACCTGAAGATAGAGCAATGCTGGCACTTTACATGTTCTTCCACTGGCCTCTTTCCACGATCATCCCGTCTCAGGGTTGTTCCTGCACTGCTCTGATCAGTCTGCCACATTGCAATAAAATTATAAATGTAAAAACTTGAAAACAATATCTAACTTGAAAACACAAAATGAAAACTGAAATAATTTCTAATAAGACACTGGAAGACATAGTTAGAGTTTCAAATATGCCTTGCATTGAATTCAGTCCTGGAAACATGTCATTGCACATTAAGGCACCCAAACAAGAGACGAGTTGACAATGAAGATCTTATTGAATATATTGTTGGAGCAACTTCTAGTAAACTTGTTGTGAAGACCTTGAGGACATTTTTGGAGCAACATTGTTGAAGCTGATGGTATAGCATTGTTGGAGACGATCTTGAAGGGCCTTGAAGTGAAGCTTTTGGATCAACTATTGAAAAATCCTTAGAGCATTTAAGTAAGGCACTTTCTATCTTCCATCACCTTTTTCCTTTAAATATCCTTTAAACGATTTTGTTGATATTTAATGTTTGAAATCACATTATAATTCCTTGATTATATGTGTTTGGGGACTTTCCCTTTGAAATTACCCAAAAATACCCTGGAAATTTTATCTTCAGGATGCATGTATGACCCTATTGTTCAATATTTTGATTGATAGTAGTAAACATAGAGATTTAGGGGGCTCTTGACTTGGTTTGGTTGGGCCATTAGATCCCTAACATCTACTAGGGAGAACCCCCCTTGAGTTGGAGGAGAGCTAGCCCGAACTGAAAAGAGGTTGGTGAGGTGACAATGGGGCTATTGAATTACACATGGTATCACACTTTAGCTTTAGGACTTTATCTTGAGAAGTGCAAGATTTTGCTATATCAATTCTCAAATTTTTTACAACACTATTGTTAAGAACTAATAAGAAGTGATGTTGAGGGGTTTTTGGGTATAAGAAACAATACCATTTAAAAACTAGGGTTCTTAGTCCTTGGAATTCCTTCACCTAGGCCTAGGGGCACACTAGAATAATTTCACACTAAACCATGCAAACTTAAAAGTAACTTAACAGATCCATAAAGTAATAATAATCATAATTCCTAAGTTCCTATTGTACGATATGATGCAAATTATTCAAACATGAACCAATGAAGACATGCAATGTCTGAATTTCAAGATTGATGAACCAATACAAGAAGTTAGAAACTACAACTTTGATTCAATACTCTGTGTCCTAACTCCAGGAAGGAATCTAGTTTGTAGTACAGAACATGCATCCTGTATTATCAATTCTTAATTGACAACAACTAAAGGTCATCTACCTCATCAATTTCTTCCCATTTTGTGTTTTTATGTTATATTCCTTATAAAAGTGTCAAATTTCTCTCAAAGTAAGCAACCACTGAATAAAATAAAAAATAGTTGAGATATGATTGAGAAATGGTCATTTATTTCTTGAAAGGATCTTCACAATTTCCTTGGTTTTTTTTCATCTCAAGAAACAAGAAATGACCTAAGAAACTATCGTGATGTAATATTAGAAACAACACGGTGCAATGGCCATTTTCAAAGCCAAATGATGTCCATTGAGGACATGGCCTTTATTTGGTTCCTGTTTCATAGGAGTTTCGGGTAGAAATGGAACTTTTTTGTACCATTTCCAGTAGTAAAAAGGAAAAACCTTCTTTTTCCATGGGAAATAATTTACCTTTCCTTTTTCAAGATAATCTAAATCACAAAAAATATGAACTATACTGCACACATTCTTGGATAATGTGAAAGGGGAAAAGGAATACCCTACACAAGTGATGCACACATGTACATTTGAACACTAATAGATTTTTGTAGTTGAAATGCAATGCTTGTTTTCATTTAAATGTAGGGTTTTTAAAGCAGGGAGAAATAATGGCTGCCAAATTAATAAGCGTTTGATTCTTGACATCTAGAGAGAACCCTATAGCCTAACACAATCTAATGGAATTGACCAAAAAAACCCAAATAGAGTCAACCCTACTATAGGAGGAAGGGCCTGCAGTAAGAACTTACCATTTTGCAAGAGCTGAGGGCGAATGCTATTCTGCAAGAGCTGAGGGCCAATGCTATTCTGCAACAGCTGAGGGCCAATGCTATTCTACAAGAGCTCAGGGCAAATGCGGTTCTGCAAGAGCTAAGGGCGAATGCTATTCTGCAAGAGCTCAGGGCGAATGCTGAGGGCGAATCTTGTTCTGCAAGAGTTAAGGGCAAATGTTGAGGGCGAATGTTGTTCTGCAAGAGCGGAGGGCGAATGCGCGGGTGATATTAGACGTTAATGTAGCACACATGTACATTTAAACACTAATATATTTTTGTAGTTGAAATGCAATGCTTGTTTTCATTTAAATTTAGGGTTTTTAAAGCAGGGAGAAATAATGGCTGCTAAATTAATAAGCGTTTCTTTGGGAAAAAATTAAATCTTGTATTGGGTGATGAAGATAATAGAGGGTATTGAATCTTGATTCTTGACATCTAGAGAGAACCCTACAGCCTAACACAATCCAATGGAATTGACCAAAAAAACCTAAATAGAGTCAACCCTACTATAGGAGGAAGGGCCTGCAGTAAGAACTTACCATTTTGCAAGAGCTGAGGGCGAATGCTGTTCTGCAAGAGTTGAGGGCGAACGCTGAGGGCGAATGCTGAGGGAAAATGCTGTTTTGCAAGAGCTGAGGGCAAATGTTGAGGGCGAATGATGTTCTGCAAGAGCGAAGGGTGAATGCGCGCTGATATCAGACGTTAATGTAGCTATTGCGATGGATACGAAACAATAAAATCATTTTTATGTAGCGCACATATAAGTTTCGTATTTTTATGTAGTGTGAATATAAGTGTCATTATACTGATGGCAGAAAAAGCATCACTATTGTGACGGGTGCCTCCGAACGTCGCAATTGTGACACTTAGACATTGTGTCGCACTTGCGACGTTTGGAGGCAGTCGTCACAATAGCGACGCTTTGGGCCATAGTGTCGCAATTGCGATGTCTTCCTCCAAACATTGCAATTGCGACACTTTTCTAAGTGTTGATATTGCGACACTTTTCTATAAACGTTGGTATAGCGACAGTTTCAAGCGGGATGGAAAAAATTTGGGGAAATTTCCGACATTTGGTCAAAAGCATCGGAACCAAGTGTCGGAATTTCCGCCAAATGTAGTAGTGTGGTGTTGTGTGCATGTTGTACATATGGTGTTGTGTGTGATGAGCTCCATCATTAGAAATATTTGGAGGGGTTAATGGTCACCTTTTTTCCTTCTTAGATCTCTTTCCCTTGCATTTTTATTATTATTTGGTTTTATGATGCTAGTATAGGTGGTTATTAAGGCTAACATACTCTGAGTGCCTAATATGAGGTTGAGTGCAGAAAATCATGAATTATTAAGAATTTTTATAAGGATTTTATCATAAATACTTGGAGGAGACAAAAAGGAGAATTATTGGAGCATTTTCCACCCTCCTTAACTCTCAAAGGCAGCCAAAGGATCCCAAATATTCTCTTTAGAAATTCGAATTCCAAAGGCATCCAAAGGATCCCCAAGGATTCTCTCCAGCAATTCGAATTCCAGAGGCATCCAAGCAATCAATATTTCTTTACTTGGAGTCAAGTGGACTTAATCACTATTTTCTAGGGAGTTGTTGGTAGCTTCCCTATAGAATAAATAGAGCAGAGCTAGAGCTAGGAAGAGTTAGTTGATTCTAGTTGAAACTTTGTTGCAAGCTATTGAGCTTTTTGTTATTTTACTTAGTGATCAAACTTTCATAGATGTATGAGGTTATACTTTTATGAAATGAGCAGACTGATTTTTTAGGGAGACCTTGGTTAGCCACTACATATGCTTCTATTAGCTGTCGAGAAGGAAACATGACTATAAAAAATGGGTCTTTGTCTAAACAACTAGTGTTATATCCTCCATCCCAGCCTTCCATTGATCATGATCTCCCTATATGGCTGGAGGATGAAGCAGATGAGTTATATAACATTGCCCCTATGTGTACCATAGATGTTATTCTTAGATGGGGGTAGGTTGATGAAGATGAACTCATCGACCATTCTATTCAAAATCAATCCTCCACTAACATTCTTCTCGAAATATTAGTCAAAGAGTTTGAAAGCCAACCTTGGATGGAAGTACACTCAATTGAGTCAACTTTTGGATCCACCAAGGCTATTGAATTTGGCCCATCTAAGTCTCTAAAAATCAACCCAAACCTCTTGAATGAAGAAGAGAAGAAACTATGCCAGATTTTGAAAGAGAGTATAGATGCATTTTCTTGGGATTACAAAGAAATGAAAGGGGTGCATCCTTTAGTGTGAAAACATAATATTTACATCAAAGAAGGATGCAAGCCCGTGAGACAACCCCAAAGAAGGATGAACCCGGTCCTGAAGGACATAGTCAAAGAAGAGCTATAGAAACTATTGGATGGAGGGTTCATATAACCTATATCCAACAATGAGTGGGTATCTCCTCTTGTCTTAGTCCCAAAGAAGAATGGGAAGTTGCGAATTTTTGTTGATTATAAAGAAATTAACAAAGCCACCAAGAAAGACCATTTCACTTTGCCCTTTATAGACCAAGTCGTGGATGGCCTTGGGGCAAAGAAGTTATTTTCCTTCTTAGAAGGGTTCAGTGGGTACAATCAGATTCAAATCAGCCCTAAAGACCAACATAAGACTACTTTCACATGCCCTTGGGGTACCTTCTCTTATAGAGTCTTACCCTTTGGGTTGTGCAATTCCCTAGCTACCTTCCAAAGAGTTGTCTTGAGCATATTTTATGAGTTATTCCATGAATCTGTCGAAATATAAATGGATGATTTCACACCATACGGGGATGAATTCCAGGAAGATCTCTCCAATTTGGGTAAAGTACTAAGAAGGTGCATTGAGATGCATCTCTCCTTGAGCCCAGAAAAGTGTGAATTCCTAAAGAAAGCAAGGGTTGTGTTAGGACACTCCATATCACAAGTAGGAATACAAGTAGACCCGAAAAAAATCACTATCATAAAAAGGGTACCTGCTCCTCAAAAGAAGAAAGATGTCAGGATTTTCTTAGGATTAGGTCGTTACTGCAAAAGGTTCATCAGAGATTTCAACAAGATATCTTCACCATTATTTGGGTTAATGGTCAAGGATTCTGATTTTATTTGGTCCGGTCCTTCTCAAGAGGCTTTCGAGCTCATTAAGGAACATTTGAATGCTGCCCCCATCCTTCGAGGTCCAAATTGGACTCTGCCTTTCAACATCCACACTGATGCATTCGACAAAGCTGTAGGAGCAGCATTAGGAAAATTAGAGGACAAAATCCCTTATGCCATTTATTTCATCAGCAATAATTTTTCAAAGGCTGAGCTAAATTATACTATTACTGAGAAGGATATGTTAGCCATTTTCCATGCATTTAACAAATTCAGGAATTATGTAACTAGACATCAGACCTTTTTTCACACTGACCATGAAACCATCAAGTATTTAATGAAAAAACCACCTGTGAATTCTAGGATAATCATATGGTTGTTACTTTTGTAGCAATTTGATTTGACTATTATTGATAAAACTGGAAAGGAGAATGTTGTTGCAAATTTTTTATCCAGGTTAGCTCTCCCTAAAGGAGAAGAAGTAATGGTGGATGACCAGCTGCTAGATGAGCACCTCTTTGCTATATCAGCACTCTCACCATGGTTTTCTGATATAGCCAACTACTTGGTTGCTGGGAGACTCCCTCCTAATCTTTCATTCAGGGAGAGGAGCACAATCATTAGAAAAAGCGCCCCTTTCACATGGATTGGGGGAAACCTTTTCAAGCTAGGCCCTGATCAAATAATAAAGAGATATGTGAGGGAGGAAGAATTTTTTGATATCCTCTTTGCATGTCATGATAGCCCATGTGGAGGCCACTTTGCTGCAAAGAGAACTGCTTACAAATCTTTTCACATAGGATACTATTGGCCTACCCTTCACCAATATTCGAGAAGATACACCAGCAGGTGTGACCAGTGCCAAAGGATGGGGAAACCCACGCAAAGGGATGAGATGCCTTTGCACCCTCAGGTGGCTCTTGAGCCATTTGAAAAATGGGTCATGGAATTTGTTGGACCTATCGATCCACCATCCGAGAAAAATAAGTATATCATAGTCTGCACTGATTACCTGACAAAGTGGGCTGAAACAAAAGAAATGAAGGTAGCAACCAAGGAGAAAGTAGAATAATTTCTAAGGGAGAATGTGTTTTACAATTTTGGGTATCCCAGAGAAATAGTCACTGATCAGGGAGCACAATTCACCTCTCACCTCATTGATAATATTTTGAGGAAGCAAAAAATTAAGCATAGAACTTCTATTACTTATCACCCTCAGGAAAATGGCCAAGTAGAAGTGACTAACAGAGCTTTAGAGAGCATCCTCACGAAGGTTGTGAGCAGCAACATAAAATATTGGGAAGACAATTTGGTAGAAGCTACTTGGGACTACAACACTACTTGGAAGACAACAACATGATTCACTCCATATGAACTAGTCTATGGTAAGAAGTCTCTACTTTTAGTTGAGTTTGAGTTCAATACTTTAAGAATGGTAGCTAAATTAAATCTAGATATATGAAATGCCCAAAAAGAGAGGTTGTTGCAACTAAATGGATTGGATGAGTTCAAAATCAAGCACTTTTTCACATGGAGGTAGTTCAGCTGCAAAGGAAGGTCTGGCATGACAAGAACATCAAAGGAAAGACCTTCCAAGAAGGAGATTGGGCATTGTTGTATGATTCAAGGTTTAAATATTTCAAAGGAAAGATAATGACAAGATGGTTGGGACCTTACACAGTGGAAAAATGTTTTGATAATGACGCAGTTCAAATCAAAACCATAGATGTGGAAGGAATCCCCTTGCTTGTTAATGGTCACAGAATTAAAATTTACAAGAAGCCTTTGTCAAAGGAAGAATTCATAAATTCAATAAGAAGAGAGGTGTATGTGATAGGAAACTATATATTCTCCTATACCACCTGAAATAAATAAATAAATAAAGATCCATAGGTGAAAACTTCTATGAGGCGCCCAAGGCAAGTCTGTGGGTTGAAAACCTCCATGGAGGCAACCCACTTACTTTCAAAGAGAAAAAATAATATATATATATATATATATATATATATATATATATATATATATATATATATATATATATATATATATATATATATATATTTTACATCTACATCTCAATGTTTTTTGTTTTTGTTATTTTACAGGTTATTAATGGTTTCTAGAAACACAGACAAGCATTCATCTTCTTTTCCTTTCTTCTCTTTTACCATCCTTCCCCATAATTCACTCCATTAATTTTATAAATTCCTCCATCACCTCCATGGACCACATTCCTCCATTCTTGAGCACAATGTAGCAAGGAGATAAAAACACAGACTGCTACAGACATCAGGGAATTCCTACAATGCAAACATCTGTTCTTGAACAATAAGAAAAACAAGGGAGGAGCTCATGAAGCAGATCCCAGGAAAGACAAGAGTGCCACCCATGGAATCTGGAGCACCCCCCCATGAAACATCTATAATGGGAAGGAACATAAAGGAAAGATCAACAACTCACTCAGAAAGTTTCTCATTCAGTGAGCTACTCACTCAGAGAATGAAAAAATAGTGAAGAACGTAACATCTAAAAGGCTTGTCTCCTCAATCCAACTCATGCAAACACCTTGTAAATGACAGATAAACTCAAGTATAACTTCTCAGCCCTCGCTATGCATCCATAATAGCCAGAAATAATTAAATTTTAAAACTTAGAGTTTAAGAGGTAGAAAGGTGGTCGGCTAGCTTAACCACCAATGTGAAGTATGACTAGGGAGAACTGCAAAGTCACGCCACCTGGGGATGCAAAAGAAAATAATTTAAACAACTTTCTACAACAGAAAACAACTGTCTACAATAGAAACTAGAGTTGAGCCGAGTTACATAAGCACTCCAAAATTAGTTGTGCAATCTAATAAAAGGAGATATCATCTCATCCAAACCAGTAAATTAAGAATTTTTGAGGGAAAGAGATCGAAGGGAGCCGCATCACATCAGTACTGAGAGTGGGTTGTGTCTCTGAATAGTGTGCAACAACAACAGCAAAACAATGTCACCCTACTCATGCCCTGGTATTCTCTCGTAAATATGAGCAGGAAAGCTCTTATAGAAACCCAAACAAGGCATGATTCCACTCCTTGCCTTAGAGAATAAGAAGAAGAACCAGAAGAAGAACCAGTAGAGGAAGAAGAACCAGAAGAAGAAGAATAGCCAGGAGAAGAACCAGAAGAGGAACAAGAAGAAGAAGAGGAAGAGACAAAGGGCTAAGGAAAAATAGAAGAGATGGCCATAGAAGTCATAGAGATAGAAGAAAGTAGGCAAGAAATAGACTCACAACACAGCACCAAATCCCCTCAATACAAAGAGGAAGTTGCCATTGTAGCTCCACTGAGCGCAAAGAGAAAAAGGTAGACCTCTATGTATTTCAGAGTTGATAAGAGTCAGAGGGTAAGTCAGAGAGAGCCAGAAGATCCTCCCATGAGCCCTATTATCATTGAAGAATCACCAAGGGAGGAGGAAATAATTGAAGAAATATTTTTGAAGGAGAAGTTGCAGAAGGTACAGGCAGAAAATATAGTAATGAAGGAGAAATTATAGAAAAAAGGACAGCAAGTAGCCACCATGGAAGACTTATGCATAGAAGCCCTTCAACACAGATTCCCTTTTGACTCATATGATGTGTACCTCAAGGAGAAATGGCTTCTATTTCAAATCAAAACTATAGCCTCCCATGGATCACTACCTTTCCAAGATTGTAGGCAATTCATGAATTTCTACAAGAAAGCTAATTTGGTTCATCAGGAAAAGATGGCAGAGTTTTATGTGCATAACCTTGTGCTGACAAATTTGGTTATTTGGGACCCAAATCCTATAATGGGGGATATGTAGTTGATGGCTCTAGTATCTTGGATGGTTAATGAGGACACTAGAGCAAAATAGATATGGAGGGTCATGGGAAGAAGAAATAGAGAACCCTTATATATCAGACCAAATTTTTTTAGCCCAAGGGGAGTCATCCTTGAACATCGAGAGATTGAAAGGGACCCTACACTGGTTGAAAGCTACCTTCAGACTCAAACACAGGTAATAGGCCACTTTTATGATGTTTATAGGTAGATAGAAGATGAGTACATGATGGCCAACCAGAGGAGATGGAACAACCTCCCTCACAACCTCAAGAATAGGGAGTACGATACTCCAGAAATACTAAGGGGTGCATTGGAATGGGCAACATTATACAAGAGGGACACGTAGGAAGAAAAGATATAATGGTTGGGACTAAAGCTCAGCCCACGTTTGTTGCTGGGGCTGACTGATGAAAAGAACACAGATGCAAAAGATAGAGAATGGGAGAATGCAGAAAAGAATAATGGTTTTTACCCCCTTGGAGAAACTCCCACACTTCTTCCTCAGGATATCAGGGGGGCTGTCAAAGCCTTAAAGGAAATGTAGGAGGAGGATTAGTTTCTGAGAGGATGAGCAACCATTCAGTAGGGGGGTAATGATGAGCTCCATCATTAGACATATTTGGATTGGTTAATAGTCACCTTTTTTCCTTCTTAGATATCGTTTTCTTGCATTTTTATTATTATTTGGTTTTATGATGCTAGCATAGGTGGTGATTAAGGCTAACATACTTTGAGTGTCTAGTATGAGGTGGAGTGTAGAAAATCATGAATTATTAAGGATTTTTATAAGGATTCTATCATAAATACTTGGAGGAGACAACAAGGAGAAATTATTGGAGGATTTTCCACCCTCCTTAACTCTCAAAGGCAACCAAAGGATCCCAATGATTCTCTCCAGAAATTCAAGTTCCAAAGGCAGCCAAAGGATCCCCAAGGATTCTCTCCATCAATTCAAATTCCAGAGGCAGCCAAGCACTCAATCTTTGTTTACTTGGAGTCAAGTGGACTCAATCACTATTTTCTAGGGAGATGTTGGTAGCTACCCTGTAGAATAAATATAGAAGAGCTGGAGCTAGGAAGAGTTAGTCAATTCTAGCTGAAACTTTGTTGCAAGCTATTGAGATTTTTATTATTTTACTCTGTGATCAAACTTTCAGAGATGTATGAGGTTATTATTTTATGAAATAAGCAGACTAATTTCATTCGACTAATTTAAGTTTCAGAGAGCTAGGCTCATGGGTTAGGGCCCAATCCATGTGCCTTAGCCTCTCGGTTGTTACTATCTTTTCCTTTCTGCCATTAAGCTAGTTTTCTTTCTGTCATTCAATTAGTTATGTTTCTCATAGTTTCATCGTTGTTTAGTTTTTGCTTCAGTGTGCTACTATAGTTTTTCATTTTCTTGTGAGTGGTAGAATAGAGGAGAAAAACCAAGAAAATATGTGGATCAGTACCCCCTTCTCATCTCTGTCAATAGAGCTTGAGGAGGGCGAACCTTCCCACAAGACCAAAAACTGCTTTCTGTTCACTGTTTTGTCACGTGTTTCCTCTATTTTTCGTACATGAATCCACAACTTTTTATGCAGGAATAAGCATCAAAATTCTCGAGAATATCATCAAGCCATCTCGCTTCATTTCACAGCTCTATCCTCATGCCTGAGCACTACTGTTGTGCCTCCATTTCCCTCCTTTTTCTGTTATTTTCATCCATCACCCTTTTCATTCCGAAAACGCTTGAAAAGCATTAGAATTAGACCTCCACCCCTTTCTCCTCAAAACTAATGCTCATCGTACCTCGCTCCATCGCCAATTGCAAATCGCCTGTGATCTTTTTTAACACTTTCTCATTCCAAGCCCGAATGGGATATCATTTTCTACTTCGCCTTGTTTCTCTTTTATTAAAAATAGTCAAAAACATTAGAAACCGCATTTTTTCCCTTTGGACTTACAATCGCCCCTCACCACAGATCACATTTTTTTCCTTGTTTCTTTAAGACATACCGCTTTCAAACGCCGATTGCAATATTGCAATTGCTCTCCGCCGCCGGTCCCATCGCCACACCACCCATCGCGACCGCACTTCACACCTTTTCCTTATTTCTTTAAGACTTACCACTTTCAAATGTTGAATGCGATATTGTAATCGCGCTCCACTGCCGGTCCCACTGCCACGTCACCCGTCGCAATCACACTTTGCACCTTTTCCTTGTTTTGGTAATAATTACTGCTCTTTTCCTACCAATTGCAATATTGTTATCACACTCCGCCGCCAGTCCTCCCGCCACGTCACGCATCATAATCGTAAACCACAATTATTTCCCTTTTATTTTAAACACTTACCACTCACTTTCGCTAATTGCGATATTGCGGTATCACATATCGCAAATTTTTCTTGCACGCATCTCTACCATCACATATTTCAAATTATTCCTCTCCAAAGCATATTTGCACTATATTATAAGGTTTTATAAAGTTTAATCCTCGGATTTCCACTTCTAAGCCCCGTTTCATGTGTTAAGCCGTCCATTAGCCTCTTTAGCCCTTTTATTTCCTCCAAGCTACAAAATCAACACTTTTTCAATTAGGATTAAGTCATGGATAACTTAGTTGCATGGGTAGAAGCATGGTATATATAACATAGGATAAATAGAGTGAATTGAGTCGTTTGGCCTAGTTAAGTGTGATTTAGAATTAGTTTCCTTTCTACCATTTCTTTTCAGAAATATAGTTTAGCTTCTTTTCAGTCATTTCCTTTTCTGCAAATTAAATTAGTTGCATTCCTGTCATTTATTTTCAGAAATTTAGTTTAGTTTCCTTTCTATCAATTCCTTCCAGCAATTTACTTTCCAGTCCTTATCACAATTTAAGAAATAGCACCCTTTCGTAAAGTAGAAGAGGCTGATATGAGAAGAATTCATTTTTTGTGTATATAGCATTGTCACCTCCAAGTTTGTACGAACCCCGGGTTGATAAAGTAAGTAGGGTAGCCCCTGGGAGTTGCAGCACTCTTGATGCAATACGAGGGCTCACTAGTGTCTATGATTGTACATGTGGTGTTGTGTGCATGTGGTGTTGTGAACATGTTTTACATGTGGTGCATTCTGCAAGTGGCATTGTGAAATTTTTTTTCATTTGGTGTTGTGTACATGTGGTGTCATGTACATGTCGTGCAAGTGGCACTATGTAAATGTGGTATTATCTACACATTGTACATGTGGTGCAGTGTACATTTGGCATTATGTACACATTGTATATGTGGTGCCATTCACATGTGATGATGTGCACACGTTGTGCAGGTAGTGTTTTGTACAGGTGGTACTGTGTAAATGTGTGCATATGGTACACACATGTACCAGTACCATATGCACACATGTACACACTAGAACAACTCAGCAAGCCTATTGAAATAACGCACTTCTGAGAATTATATGAATAGAAATGATTTTGCAGCTCCTGGATCCCTTAGATCAGCTCATCTAAGATCTAAATCCAAAAGGAGAGCAAAAAAAATCAGAATAGGTGGGTTAAACAAATCTCCCACAAACTAGTCTAGCTGAAAATCACCCAAAGAGAGGGTTTGCAGCTATATGCAAAGTACTGCTTCAGAAATAACGCAGATCCACTAAATAAAAGAAATAGGCTAATACGGAGGTTTAGAAATAAGTATTATAATAGAAAATTAGATTTACATTATAGCCCATACATTGTACAAGAGAAAGCATGAGATTATACAGCAAAAATCCTCAGAAATGAGGTGCTACAACCATAAGAAAAGATTGCATAACCATGAAAAAATTATTTTTAGGGGCTGAAGTAACAGTTTATTAATCTTCAGATCTAGATAAAATCTATACATAAAAATTTAGATCTAATACAGATCTGTGTACAGGAAATGTTGATCTATACATTCCCCTTGGGGTTTTATGCAAAACATGAAGCACAGAGAGTAGATATGAGATCTAAAGTTGCAGATCTGCAGAATGATTCAGAAATTTATGAATAATACAATGGTACAGCAGATCAGATCTGAAACAAACATGGATTGGATGGCCGATCCATGGATTGCCACAATGAAAGGAAGATTCCTAGCATCGGAGATCTCTCCCCCAAAGTGCAGACAAAACACCCTGCAAATTCTCTTTTGCAGATAACACAGTCCAGGGATAGAAACTACATTGTAGCCTCTGAGAATGATTTGGCTTGATGCCAAGGTCTAGATCTGAAGCACAGTTAGCTAATGAACTCTTCCAGGAGGTTAAAAGACACACTCACTGAGAAGAGCCACTAGTATAGGCTAGATCTGAGCATATCTAGTGTCTTCCATTGTTGCAACTCATAAGGAAAACTCAGCCCTCAATAGGATCAGCGATGTAGGTGTAAGGTTAGCTAGGCCTAAAAGCCTGATGTGGAAAAGGTAGCACAAGTCTCCTCCAAGAGCTACTCAAGGAAGGAGGTGGGATTCCTGAACAGGAAGACCCAACAAGGGATGTCTGAGAAGACAATACCTTCAGAAAATGATAATCTTCAACCACCTCTCTTGTTGCTCTCCTCCTCCTTTTATAAGATAGGAGTCTTGCCAAACCCTAAACCACTTCATTATTTTAGCCCCTTTCACATTTAGAGTCTCCTTCTAGAACTGCGATGTCCCTCAAGGAGGTTCAATGCATCTAGATTGTGCTATTGACTTGGTCAAAGGTGACCCACTCTTGTGATTTAGACCCATTCACACCTGTAGGAGTTTATTTACATAGCCCAGAAATGTCTCTGTTCACGTAGGCATTGATTTATTCTTGGTTTTCAAGAGTTTACATGTCCTCCTTTACAATTTATTCATAAATCATGAAAATGAAAGATAAACAAGGAAAAATTAGTATTCTTATTAGTTGCAAGCTAATTTAGGAATATTACATATACATGTGATATTGTGTGCATGTTTTACATGTTGTGATGTGGGCAAGTGGTACTACGTATGTGCATGGTGTAGTTGTGGTATCATGCCATGTGTACTTGTTGTGTTGTACTTTGTATATGTATATATATTGTGTTTTATTGTACACTAGGTGTAGGTGTATGTGTTGTATACCAATGTGGGCATATGTATTGTGTTGTATTGTAGATCGGGTGTAGGTGGAATCAGATGCACATTGGGAGTGTGCCCTGGAACAATGCGCTGATAATTGTTCACTGATGGAAAAATGTAGTACGAGATTGTAGCGTTGGACATTGGATTCAAATTTGACTTTGGTAGTGGATTCTAGACTTCCTGGGAAGGAAGTGAATCCTCGTACTACTTTGAGGGTGGAGGTGTGAGCCTCGGGATTCCCTTGTTGTAGATGCAGGTATCATATCCTCTTATTTGATGGTTGAAAAAATGTGCATATGCATACATGTGGTTGCTATTTTAAATACCGTAATGAGTTGTTTTCTAAAGCTCCAGTACACGGTATTTTTTTCATGTTTTAGTAGTGGTCATTGTAAATACTGCAATGAGCTATGTTATAAATATCCATGGGAAGTATGTTTTTCCTTTTAGAAGTCTTTTTGGTTGTAGGTGTCATTGAACACCGAGGATAGTGTTCCCCCTAGGGGAAGGCTTCTGTAACAAACCCGAGTTAAAAATTTAATGTAATAAAAGTTAATAAAGGGAAACAATTAAGACCACGATTAAGGGACACTTATTCCAAGCTAAATGTTGGGAAAAAAATCCCAGCGGGTGTTCATTTTAGGTATTATGGCAAAAGGAAATTAGCAAAGGAAATGGCAAAGGATTTGGAAAGGCATGAGGAATTAATTGGTATTTATTTATGAAAACAATGGAAAATAGGAGAAAAGGGAGGTGAAATGTCACAGGTTGCATGTGAGGAGGAAAATGAAGGAAAATAATAGAAAATGAACAAAATAGAGGCCTCATTGATAAAAAGGCTTCTGAGGATCTGTTGTTCCTTAGGAGACAACCTCTGGCTAATGAGAGGCCAGTGCCCAAGACATTTATTAATAACCATAATAAAATAAGTTTTTTTCCCATTGTTTGTAAATCCCCAGAGATTTTAATTCTTATTAGTCTTCAATCTGAGAACAATCTTTCAGAGTGGCCTTCTGATGTTGAATACAAATGAAAAGATAGAACAAAAAGAAGTGATGGTGGAAAGTCTTCAATAATAGGTTGATTTTTCAGAATCTCTTGTTTCCAACTTTAGAAGAAATATGTAGTTATCATGAAGTGAAATATAGAAAATAGGAGTGTATCATTAAGGATTTTAACTTTAATTTACATGAACCAAAATTTGCAAAGCTGTAAAATGAAATACCAATAACTTCATTACCCTTGTCTAAAGAAGAATAATATAAAATAAGATGTAACAGGAAAGACATATCATACTAAAAAAATTCTGGAATCACTTGAAATATTTATTCATATCCACATGAATATTTAAAATACAAAATAGTTGCTGCTTTTGAGGTCCAAAAACTCAGAACCCTCCTCATTCTCAATTGATATTTATACAAAATTTCAAAAAGGGATAGTTACAAAACTGTCAACTACCAAAACTTCTAACATCCTAAAATAATTTGGAATTAATTATTCCTTTGATCATTAAATTTTTAAAATAAAACATAAATACAACATTTGATAATCATTAAAAGGTTGGTGGATGACATGGACGATGAGCTGGTAGAATGGCTACACGAACCCACACTCACTTGTTGATGTAATACAAGGGTAGAGTCTTGTACGAAGGAAAATATAATTGAGTCCCCCCATAACCATTGTGAGCCATTGATTTGCAGTCAAAGAGGATCGTGAAAATTCTATGCGAAAGCTATCAGATAGCTAACCATCAGGCATGTTATGCTATCAGGTTTGCTCCATCCGATAGGTTCCGCTCCCATTCTTCATCGCACCCGAAAAAATAGAAGATATTTAACACTTTGAATTTTGTGTTGTAGACTTTGATATATGGACACACCTGCTTAATAACTTAATTACTCATTAAGATTTAATTAGTGAAGCTTAATCCACCATTACATAATAATCAAAATTCAAAATTGAAATTCCTTTGGCTTGTGAATTTATTTCTTTTTTTTATTTAGTTTTTTTTATATATATACATTTGATTTGGAATACAGAGAAAAATAAAATGAGCTAGAACATTTGGCTCCATGTGGGGATAGTGTTTTGACACAAAACACTAAGAACCACATATTAGTTCCTTCACCTTAGGCATGGATTCAAAATTATAGCTTGAAACATTACAATGAAGAGCTCACCGAATATTCACAATGATCAAATCGGATATAAAATGATGAAATAAAATTAAATCAGTGATGGGAGTAGTGCTTCAGATACTTCCCATTGACTAGCAGTTTCAATTGTTCACCATCGAAATTCTCCAGAATGAAAGTGTTATTGTTTCTGGCTTCTGCTATTTTAAAGGGACCAAACCATAAAGGATCAAAATTGCCATGTTTGCCTTTATATTCTCTACTAGTATCCCATCGAAGAACCAAATATCCAGGATGAAAAAGAATGTATCTTCCTTTTCTGTCAAATATAAACTTCATCCTTTCTTGATAATTTATCGGATTCTCCATTACTTTCTCTTTTTTTTTTCATTTAATTCCACTAACTGATTCATCCTTCTCGTTAGTGCATTTGGCTCTTGTTGAGAATCTTGGATAAGTGCCACAATAGGTTTTACCAATTGACTAAGAAATCAGGCATTTGTTCCATATACTAACTCAAAAGGTGAATTTCGAGTCTACCTTCTAGTAGTAACTATGTTTTCCCATAAGGAAAATTTTATCTTTGTATCCCAGTTTCTCTAATTCTTTGCAATAGTTTTCTTAAGTATCTTCACCATAGTTTTAATTGAAGATTTTGCCAACCCATTTCCCTAGGGGTGATAGATGGTAGAATGAGATAATATCACATTATATTTCTAGTAGAAGTCAATCAATTTTTTAGATCTAAAAACCTGAGAATTATCTACTACTAACCTTTTGGGATAGCCAAACCTACTGAAAATATTTTCTTTTAAAAACTTAATGACCACTAAATCATTAGCCCTCCTAGTTGGAACAACGTCCACCAATTTGGTAAAATAATCTATACTTGTCAAAATCCACTTGTGATGTCCAATAGAAGGTGGATTTATCTCCCCTATTAAATCCATACCCCACCGTCTAAATGGTTCTTCCACAAACACATGAACCAATGGTAATGATGCTAATCTCTTCTTTTTATCCGACTTTTGACATTTTTCACAACTCCTCACCAGTCTATAAACATCAGAAAATACATAGGGCCAAAATAAACCAAAATTAGAGGTCTTTCATGTTGTGACCTTCCAACTGTAGTGACCACCACAAAAATTTCCATGATATTCATCGATAACTTCAATAGTTTCTCCTTCTGTTAGGTAGAGCACTAAAATACTAGTTGGATCTCTCCAATACAACTTTCCATTCACTATTACATACTTTTGATATTTGAATTTGAGATATTTGTATTTTTTTATATTTAAAGAAGAAAGACAACTAAGCATAGATAATGAAAAATATCTTTATACAACTGAGAACAAAGATATTTGTATTGAATTCTTTAATCAGGTTCTTTATTCTTACCTTGTTCCTCTTTCATTTTGGATTCAACAATTTCAACTAGCAAATTGATTCCCATAGCTTGATAATTAGTTGTTGTTAATATTTTTTCTAATACTTTTCCCTTTACCATCTTAGTTGTGTTGATGTCCATATCATACTCTTGAATTTTTGCTATCCATTTTCCTCTTTTTCCTTCACTATCACTCTAGTTCAGCACATCTTTAATAACAACACTAGGAACATAATAAATTATATGAGATATACACTTTGAAGGCTTTCAGTGCTTTGAATAAAGCATAAAATTATTTTTCCAAAATTTTATATTTAAGCTTTGCATCCCTTAACACCTTGCTAAAAAATGCTACACATTTTTTCCTATTCTCTTGATTTATTTGCAAAAGCACTGTTGTAAGAGTAAAAGGAGAGGCGAATGAAAATATCTGAAAATGTTTTTTATAATTCAGACTCACCATTACAGAGGCTCTTGAAAAGCTTCATTGATCCTTGAAAAATATTCCCTGGAAGCTGTATTCCACCTGAGTTCTGCATCCTTTTTCAACATGTCAGTAATTTCCTTAACAAATTCTGCATAATTTGGGACAAACCTTCTTAGAAAATTTATCTTTCCCAAAAAAAATTGAATCTCCTTTTTTTCTCCGTGGTAGAGGTATGATTTTTATTGCTTCCACTCTTTTTGGATCTATCTTGACCCCATATTTAGATACAATATGACCAAAAAAATTTCCTTATTTAAAAAAAAATGAGATTTCTTGGGGTTTAAGGATAATCCATACCTTCTGCATTTCTCGAAGGTTTGCTGCAAATGCTTCATATGCTCCTCATATGATATGGAGAAAATTGTGATGTCATCCAAATAAATTACCACGAACTTCCCTTTCTCACCTACAAAGGCTATATCCATATCCCTCTTGAAAGTAGCACCAACGTTTATTAATCCAAAAGGAAACTTTCCATACATAAAAATGCCCCATGGAATTTTAAACACTGTCTTTTTCTGATCTTCTGGTTGTACTAAAATTTGATTATAATTTTAAAATCCATCAATCATTGATAATATAGAAGATCCTATTACTCTTTGAAATATGTGATCCACTTTAGGAAGAGGATAATTATCCTTCAGAGATGCTCTATTCAAATTTCGAAAGTCAATACACAACCGAATTTCCCCATTCTTCTTCCTCGTAGGTACTAAATTAGCCACCTAATCAGAATATCTCATAGGGACAATTATTTTATCCTGTAATAATTTCATGTCCTCCTTCTCAATTTATGGTAACAATAAAGGATTAATTTGCCTCAAATTCTACTTATATGGTTTAACCCATGGTTTTAGAGGAATTTTATGTTGAATGATGCTGGTATCATAAGTCTTTAGGTCTTCAGAAGACCATGCAAATATATCAACTAATTTATTGAAAATATCTACATACCTTTTCTTAAACTCTTTTGGAACATCCTTTTCCAATCTCACCATCTTTGGTTGCTACTCTGTTCCAAGATTACAATATTCAAGATCATCCTCTAAATATGTTTTCTTTATACTGACAACACCATCATTAGAATTAAACAACCTCTCCAATGGTACCAAACCTTTAGGTATCACATTTTATTTAGCTGCATAATCTTCTAATCTCCTATGGAATCCTTTAAAGGAAATTTTATGCTTAATTCATCTTCTTGGACTTCTTGAACTTCATCTTCTTGATCAATCTCTAAATTTGAAAATTCACCTACCATTTCCAGAAATTTTTTAATTAGTTCTTCATCTTCAAACACCTACCAATTTTTTATATTATCAGGAATAGAAGGTATATTTCTGATTTCTACTTCATACCTAAGCCTGGAATTTAATGGAGGCTTAAAAGTGTTGGTTACAACTACTAATGAATAAAAAAGTCTATTCACTTCCCTAAGTATAAATTATATATTAAAAGCAGAGAAGAATTTATCCACCAAATCCCACACTTCATTCCTATATTTTTTCAGCCTTGGATGTTTATCTTGACATTGATTTTTGATTTGTTTAACCACAAACTCTGAATCTCCAAAAACCGAAATACATTGTATTCCTAATTTTTTTGCAGCTTCTAAACCAAGAATCAAAGCTTCATATTAAGTAATATTATTCGTAGAATCAAATTCTAATTTATAAGAGAAGGGAATAACATGACCTTTTGGAGAAAAAAAAATAACACCAGCTCCATTCCTTTCTTTCGAGTATGCACCATCGAAATATGATTTCTAGACTCCACTCACTATGTTGCTCCTTGCTTTTAATTTTTGAAGGGTGTTTCACTTCTGTGTCTTCAGCAATTCCCTGTGATTATTGTAACATAAAACAGGAAAAATCATCATGTTCCTGACTATAAACAAGAGAATTAATTGAACCCTCCTTTATGATATTTTTTACAAACCTGGTCTCTCGATACATACTCCTTTCTTCTCCACCAAAAACTGGAATAATAGCATAAGTAAAATCCAGTTTGAGCACTCCCCCCAACTTAGCTCCCCAAGATATAGAGAGCAACATTCCAAAATAGGCTGGTATATTTGCAATAACCACGTCCATTACAATGCTTCTAGCTCGCATTTGAGCCAATGAAACCACCAAATCCTTAATCAATTCCACACATTTGAACTTTTTAGAATCAAAAGAATAAATGTATTTATATGGCTTTGTAATCTACAAGTTTAATTGCTTCATAACTGAAAGTGGCATTAGATTATGAGATGATTTGTATGAGATATTAATGTAAATGTGCTTGAGGTTGTATAAAATGCAAGTGTTAAAATTGAGTTTTATGAGATTTTATGTTAAATTATTATACACAAAAAGAATGAATTTAAACTCTGAAATAACAGAAAACAATAGACAAATACACCATAAAAACAACCACAATACAACAACTGATGAAGGAGTTCACCCCTCCTAGGCTACGTCTCTTGGTCTAGCTTCCAATGGCTTGGCCCTATATAATTATGCTAAAAAATGGTGCTTACATAAGTTTATAATGCTCCAATGGCTTCAAAACCTATTCGATTAGCTTTAAAATTGTCAAAAATGCTTGTCTAGCCTCTTCCTGCTCCCAAAAAGGATAAAAATTAAAGAAGTTATGAGTTTCCCTAGCTTTGCTGCTAAGAACTTTAAAATTTACCCAAAATCCTGCACCGTCCTACAAATTGCACTAATGGAGCGACAATTTGGTGGATTTTCTGCTTAAATTTTGGAACGGTTAATTTTTCCCTTAGCTTCTAAAAACTGAATTTTTAACCATATAAAAAGGTGGTCTATTTTTTTTTTTTAAATAAAATTTTCGGTGGGCTTCACCTCTGTGCCACAGTTCTGGCAATAGTTATATGGTATAATTATATGGGGGGTTAGGGACTAAGCCATGGCCCCTTCCCCCATTACCTTCATGCATCAAACTTAATTAGGATTCATGAGGCATGGTTTGACAAGAACCATGGTGGCCCAGTCGGTTATGGCATTACATTGTTTGTTGTGAGGTCTTATGTTTGAATTCACCGAAGGTTAATTTGTACTTCAACCAAATTTTTGGTGCCCCGTGCTGCCACGTGGTAGCCTCTGCTTGGGCCACATGGAAAAATATCATTGGCCACATCTAACCAATGAAATTCGCGCACACCAACACCATTCAGGGCCTGCCACATGTCAGGGAGTGGTAGGCCCAAAAAAACTTGATTTCGACCAATCATAAAAGGTGACGTGACAACGTTCCACTGACCCAAAATTTTCCCAGTTAGCTGTCCTCTTTGCAAAATTTGCCTCTTTTGGAAAATGAACAGAACTCGTTTCCAGGAGCATACAGTGTTGGTTTTCCACGAAACGAGTTGCGCAAAATTCAGAATGAAGATATCTAGGTGGTTGTTTAGGTTCCACACCATTTCGATAACTTTCATTTTTTAGCATATTTTTGAGCACCTGATCAGTAATCCCCACCTGAAGCTTTTGGACCCCAAAATCTCTTTTATTACTGAACATTTGGATGAGGGTACAACCCCCTCACCCTTCCAGTCTCAATCCACCAGAAATTTCTTGAATTATTTGAGCTTTTCATGAAAACTGATCTTTTCCCTTGATTCTAGAGACCCTATCTTGTTGTTGTAGATACCATTTTGTTGCAATTTCCAAGAATTTGCAGAATAGAAAAATTTACATGAAGAAACAAACATGTTCCCTCCTCAGTCCTTAGTCAAAATAAACTTAAACAACTTGAAATTATTCTCACATCGAACACTGTCGACATGAGGATGTTTAGCATGTCCCGCCTTGTGCTTAGCTCAACTCTTAACCAAATGTGATCACCATTTCCATGCAGCATCCCATTTCAAAGAAAATAATTTGTGAAACACACAAGAATAAATTTTGAACCCAATGCCCTCTTTTTCAAATTTGTTTGACGCTTTCTCTTTTACCTTTGCACTCTCTTGCATTGGCATCTTGCTCACATTATTGCTCAACAATGATGGATGTTGCTGCAATTTTACCACATCTTGTTTACCTCTTTTGAATGGAAACATGTTATACCCTTGAAACATCTTATCACAACCATTAGCAACCTTAACGAAATCAGAATTTTCATTTGATGTGTCACCTTGAAAGGCCTCATTCACAACATGTTGATGCTTGAACATTAACAAAGAAAAATTTTGACTAGCATTCACAATTCTCTTCATTTTTCCATCATGTAAAAGAGATGAATTCATATTCTTAGTATGAACTCTAACAATGTACTCAATCCCATTCTTGAACAAGTGATACTTATTCTCAAGGTGATGAAATTTTTCTCTCCTATCATAAAGATATTGGCTACCCAAAACAATACCAGAAATATTAAGTGGAACAACGTCAAGTTAAACTTCATCAAGAAAGTTTGCAGTGATTTCAAATCTAAGTATGCACTTCCTCGTCACCTGCAAATTTGTATTCTTACATATCCAACCTAAATGATAAGGTTTGGATGAGGAATGGTTTCTAAATTCAAATTCTTGACTAAGTATTCATAAATAAGGTTTGCTTATGAACCACTATCAAATAGGGTGTCAACCTTGGTATGCTTTGAAATAACTCTAACATGGAAAATATCAATTCTTGTTTCATAATATTGAGTACTATCTTGACAACTTGAAGAGCTAGTAATTGCAACGTCCTTACCTTTCAAACCCATTTCAGTGATATTTTTTCATCTACAAAATCAGAACCTAAATCATGTGTTATTGTTGCAGATGTCTTTTCCTACTCCTTGTTTTTATGCTTGTTGGGTCTCATCTCTGGATGAAGTTTCCAGCAATGATATTTATCATGCCCATCTTTGGAACATTGTTTGCATGTGAGATTTTCTTTCTCCATCTTTATGGAAGCATTCTTCTTACCTTTACCCTTGAACTTACCCTTTCCTTTCTCTTCAGACTCAAAGGTATCCTCACTTGTATCCTCTGAAACATGTTTCCATTAGGGGAATTTTGAGGTCTAAAATGGGCCTCCTAAGGAAATTATAAAATAATAGTGGAAATAATAAGATAATTTTTTATTACATCATCAAATTTAAGAGGGAAAAAATAAAAAACAACTTTTTGAAGTTGTATTTTCAACTTATCTCCCAAATTTTTTACTCAAATTTTGAGTAGGAGCACTCGTTGGATGCAAAATTTAATTCCTCATCTAAGGAGTATCCATGTAGAATAGTTTCGATGGGTCCTGCTACACAAAAAATGAGAAATACTTGAAAAATGTGATTGCAATCACATTTTTTAATGTATTTCTCATTTTTCGTGCAACGGGGTTTATCAAAAGTATGCAACATGGGTACTCCTTGGATGAGGAATTAAATTTTGCATCCAATTAGTACTCCCGCTCTAAATTTGAGTAAAAAATTTTGCAGATAAGTTGAAAAAGTAGTTTTTTTTATTTTTTTATTTTTTAATCTTTTTACCCTTTTACTTAAAAAATGGTGAATCATCCCCCCATGGTTGACATCATCATCTTGAATCCCATTGGTTCTTATAAAGTTGATTTTGGTTGTACATTTTTCTTAGGAGGTCCATTTTAGACCTCAAAATTCCCCTAATGCCTCTTTCCTCTAGATGTGTGGCCTACACACATACATCATTTAAATTTGAAGGATTAAACATGATAATTGTTGGGTCTCGTAATTGTCGCATTTTCATTATGTTTATCCTCGCCATTCCTCACATTTCATCACCTCATTTAACCATTCATCATACCATTTCCATGGGTTCACCTCATTATTTTCCAATTTATTTATTTTTAATATTATAAGAGAATGTATGATTATTTATTGGAAAATTGACATATTTCACTAATATCTAAAATGTGGATAAGCTTTGTAATGTGTAGGATTATTTTTAAGGATTATTAAAAAATATTCTCAAATATTTCCTCCACCATTTCAAGAATTCAAAGGATAATTTTTCAAGCTTATTCCAAGGAGAAGATCATGGAGATTTGGATAACATATCTCATCCAAGATTTGTGAGAGATGAGTGAGGATTTGAGGGGATTTTTTTTTTTTAATTATAGGGATATTGGTTGAGAGAAAAGTGGATTTGTAATTATGAGTTTCTTATCTTGTTTTCAAAGCACTCGTGTATAAATAGGAGTGCTCTTTCTCCAAGTAGAAAAGTAGAAGGAAGGAGGAGAAGATAGTAGGAGAAACTTGAGACTTTGAGATTCTTATTTTCTTAATTTAATTGAAGACAGAATTTATTATTTTCTTGTGCATCAGAGTTAAATAAGTTTTAGTAGTTGAAAGTACTCTCAGTGTACGAGGCAAAGGTGGAGGGCCCCCATACCGAGCTAAGTACACTTCTTATTTTATTTGTAGTTGAAATTTATGAATTAGCTTTCTTATGTTTAATTTGTTTATGCTGATTATTTCCAAGTATTGATGAATCTAATGATCATTCTTAACCTGCATATGAAAGGACAAACAAATGTTTAAAGTTAAACATTATTTCTATCTAATCAAGATCTTCAGTTAGAGTTCATCTTTACATGATTTTACATGCTTTTACATGATTGTTGATGGATCTTAATCTTTTTTCTATTATGCATACGAAGAGTCAAACCAATATTTAAAGTTAAATACTTCTTCCATCTGATCAAGAGACTAAAAGCTAAGATTCATCTTTCCTTCTTTTTTCTAAATTTCTGTTTTTAACAATAGAGTTACTGATAAGTGAATATATGATGAAGGACAATCACGACCTCTTCAATGAAGAGCCTCTTGAATTATTACTTCATGTATCTTAATCTATTTTTTAGTTAAGTAGTTTTTTATTTCTAATTCATGAGGTAATATTGTGAGAGAATGACAAAAAAATCTCTTAAGTTAGGAGACTCTTTTGCTTCTGATTGCACACTTGAATTTAGAAATCATTTAAGTTAGATTTATATTTTTAATATGCATTTCGATTTAATAATTCATCTTCTAAACTTGACTATAGTTGAAATCCATATATTTTGGAGATGCTTCTAAGTTCTACAAACCAGGATTGATAATTAAATGCTTGTGTTAATTTACCCGGTAAATTGACCCAACAATAATAGTATGTGTTAGGTAACTATGCAAACCTCCAATGTACTTTAAATTTTTTTCTTGTGATGTCAAATCCAAAACCAAAATTAGTGCTCTTATATTAAACTCTTGAGTATAGCTTTGCACACTTTTTCCTTTACCTTGCCTAAATTTTTTACAGTACATTATAGCCTTTTGCATGTATGCTAATGGATAATATTGCATTCTCAAGATAGCAACAAAATCATTCCAAGAGGTTAAGACCTTATCATGTTTCTTCATGTCCTCTTGAGTTTTGGCTTCCCTCCAAATAAGTGCTACACTTTCCAATATCAATGAAGCAAGCTGAATCTTTGTGTCATCATCCTTGATTATCTATATTCTGCAATACACTTCAAGATGACGTACCCAATTCTCTAATCTTTCATTATATACCTCTCCATAATACATAGGAAAATAAAACTTAATGTCAAGATTTAAAAATGGAGTTTTACCATGACCTTTTGGAAAATGTGGAGGTGTTTGTGAAGGGCTTGTTGTGGAAGAAGATGATGGTGAAGATGGTGGTGAGGATGTAGGTGAAGATAATGGTGCTGTCAAATGTGGTTTGTCACCATTCCCATTACCTTTTGGATACTTGTCTCCATCTCCATATCCTTTTGAAGATCTCCCTTTGTAATATTTGATCTCTCACCTTGAATCCTTGTGCTTCTCTCCTCATAGAGAACTTTCACCATTCTTGTCATATCAAGGAATGCTTTCCTGAAGGCTTTTTCATCCTCTGACATATTTTTAGGCTCTCCTTAATGTAACATACTTTTTGAAGCTTCAATTGCAATTTGAGGAAGAATTTGTGGTGGATATTGTGTAAAACTTGCTCTCCTTGTCCTTGACCTAAATTGAGGACTTGCAACCATAAGCTTTCATTCTCCTCTCTTGAGCTTCAACCTTGTAAGCATCACATATACTTTCAAACAATTAAACCCTCACAGCAACAAAGAAAACCTAATCTCTGATATCAAACTTGATCTATATGAGCTCTTAATTTAAATGTTTTTGAGGTTGTATAAATTGCAAGTGTTAAAATTTAGTTTTATGAGATTTTATGACATTAAATTATTGTACACATAAAGCATGAATTTAAACTCTAAAATAATAGCAAAACCACTGAAAAATACACCATTAAAATAACCACAACACAACAAGTGATGAAGGAGTTCACCCCTCCTAAGCTATGTCTCTTGGTCCAGCTTCTAATGGCTTGGCCCTATATCATTATGCTCAATAATTGTGGTTACATCAATTTACAATGCTGCAATGGCTTCAATACCTATTTCATTAGCTTCAAAACTATAAAAATGTCTGTCTATCCTCTTTATGCTCCTAAAAAGAATAAAAACTAAATAATTTATGAGTTGCCCTAGCTTTTGTTGCTATTCACTCTACAATTTCACCAAAATCCAACACCGTCCTACAAAAACCCCCCAAATTGCACTAACGGAGAAACAATTTGGCATATTTTCGATGCAAATTGTGGAATGGTTAATTTTTCCATTAACTTTTAAAACTTGAAATTTTAACCATATAAAACAGTGGTAGAATTTGTTTTTTTAAATAAAATTTTTGGTTGGCTCCTCCGCCTCCGCACCACGGTTCCGCCAACAGTCATATAGTACAATTATATGGGGGGGGGGGGGGGGTGGTTAGGGCTAAACCATGGACCCTTACCCCATTACCTCCATGCATTAAACTTAATTAGGATTCATGAGGCACGATGAAACAAGAAACATGGTGGCCCGGTCGGTTAAGGCGTTGTGTTGTTTGTTGCGAGGTCCGGTGTTTGAATCCGTCGGAGTTTAATTCAGACTTTAGCCAAATTTTGGTGGCCCTTGTGCTACCAAATGGCGACCTTCAGTTGGGCCACATGGTAGCACGTGGTTGACTACCATCCAACCAATTAAATTCATCCACACCAGCACCATTCAGGGCCTGCCACGTGTCAGGAAGTAGTAGGCCCAAAAAAATTGATTTCGACCAATCACAAGAGGCCACATGGTAGCCTGCCACTGGCCAAAAATTTTCCCAGTCAGCTTTCCTTTTTGCAAAATTTTCCTGTTTGGGGTAACAAAATAATTTCATTTCTGGAAGCATATGGTGTCGGTTTTCTCTAAAATGAGTTGCACTAGATATAGAATGACACAATCTGTGTGGTTATTCAGGTTCCACACCATTTCAATAACTTTCATTTTTTAGCATATTTTTTAGCACCTGATCATGAGAGGCACCCGAATCCAACATACAATTATGAATATTAAAGGTATGCATCAGTAAAGAGATATATAAAGGAGGTGTGGATGAATCTAGTTCTTCCACATGAGGGAAAAACATCACTACTGGCATTTCCTCCTGTAAATTTTGTGTATTTGTTGAATGATTATCCTGTGAAATATTTATAAAATCAGAAACTTGATTTTTGTAAGTAGGGGTCTTCACCAACTCATTTAAAGGAATTCGAATTTTAATTATTTCTAATTCTTTCAATAAATTAAAATAAAGACTCTCTTTTATTATTTTCAATTGTTCCTCTTCATTTAACTTATGATGTGATAGATTTTGAGAATTGACTACAGGTTTTCAAACATATTTGTGTAACACCCCTCAGTCTTTCTTACTCTTGGAACTTTCCCCTTGTTGAACTGTAAGTATTGGGACTGTGTTGATCTGTTGTTTTCCTTTATCAACTTATTTTGTAGTTTGTTGCTGGAATGTCTAATTTGTTTGCTCTTCCACACTGTTTTGAACCCTTGATCTCTTCCTCGACCTAAGATCATACTTTTTATGCAACTATAACTACATAAAACCTGTAATTTTCTTACAATTTTCTTCAATTTCTTCTTCACCCAGAGAGACCTGAAATTGTAAATTTGAATCTTCACCTATGACTTCCTCTCCTTCCTCCTCATAGAAGGTAGAAATCTGATTTTCCTGTTCTTTAAGAGTTTCCTCCACTGCTTCCTCTCGCTCATCTTCAATAAACAAAGGTGGTTGTATAAGATCTTGGTCCTTTCTATCCCTTTGCATAATTTCCAATGGTTTCCTCCTAAATTGAGGATTGAAATTTCTGTTCCAACCTTGTTGAATCTATCTTGGAAGATTTTTTGTTTCTAACTCCAATTTCACCAATTTATTGGACAAATTCCTAATCACTTTAGTCATTTCATCCAGCTTCTTGTCATGAAAATATTTAGGTTGACTACCATCCTTTACTTATTCTTTTCATTTTCCCTTATCTTCAACTTGTTGCTTTGACTTAGTTTTTCCCTGCAGCAGATAAATTGGCCTCAATTTCTAATGCATCAGTCTGGATTTGGTCTAAAGTAGAAGATATCCTCTCCCTCAGTGTAAAACCAAAGTCATATTGAAATTCCCCTGCAAACACCACTTTTTCTCCTTTGAATTGGGGATTTATTTCTGCTGGTAGACTGTTGTGCAATTTATTAAATATTTTAATAAATTCATTTAAATCATCTTCTAGTTTTCTTTTAATTGCATTAAATTTAGTCAGAAAATAACTATGATCCTTTTTCTCACCCCATCTTTATGTGAACAAATTATTTAATTCCTCCCAAGTATTAATAGAATTAGCAAGAAGTGTTTTAACCACTTCCTGGCTTCTCCATCAAGTGACTGCACAAATAATATCAACACTACATCTAGATATTTTACATTCAAATTCTCACCAAAAGCACAAAAATAAGCAACATGTTTCTTTGTTCTTACTTCATCTTCTCGTGTAAACCTGGGAAACAATTTAGGATAATCTTGTGGAAAATCATTCATCAGCTGAGGAATATTTAAAGGTGCATATATGTTTAAGAGGAATGCAAAAATATCCATGTTTGAATTTGAGTGGGATACAAAAGAGCTTCCTGCTCGAGATACAAATGATTGAGGAGGGACAACATAAATAGCCACTGGCTGATTGATGGCATAAATAGTCTAATGCAAAACTGAAAAATAAATTGTTTTAATCTCTTCAATTTCTGGAAAAGAAAATGACACTGACTCAAATGATTCTCCTTCCAATGCAAGCTCCGGGAAAATATTTTGAGGAAAAAATGAACTTCCATGAGAAAAGTCAAGATTTCTTATAACTTATTCTGAATGAAAACCTAAAAATTGTGGAATATAACTGGTACCAGGAGCAGACAAAGTAGGGATTGGAGTTACTGGGGACTTTTCTTTCCAAACTCTCTGAGAAATTCATTTCTATAGATCAGAAAGGATGGGAGATTTCTTCTATGAGGTATCAGACCTTGTGTGGGGATTTTCGGAGCTAGGACTGTTATCTCGGTGAGAGACTCAACCTAATCACTTTATTTTCTCACCAGACAAAGAAACGGCTATTAATAAAAACCCAGGGAATAATAACTTTGTGTCTTTGTTCCTCGACAATGGCGCCAAAAAAATTTGTTCCTTGAGAGACAACCTCTGGCTAATAAGAGGTTAGTGCCGAAGACATTTATTAAAAACTATAATGAAATAATTTTTTTGTCTCATTGTTTTTAAAACCCCAAAGATTTTAATTCTTATTAGTCTTCAATGTGAGAATAGTCTTTTAGAGTGGCCTTCTGATGTTAAATAAAAATGAAAAGATAGAACGGAAAGACGTGATAGTGGAAATTATTCAACAATAGGCTGCTTTTGCATAATCTCTTGTTTCCAACATTAGAAGAAATATGTAGTTATCATGAAGTGAAATATAGAAAATATGAGCGCATCATTAAGGATTTTAACTTTAATTTACAGGAACCAAACTTTGCAGAACTGTAAAATTAAATATCATCAGCTTCATTAATCTTTTCTAAAGAAGAATAACATAAAATAATATGTAACAGGAAAGACATATCATACTCAACAAATTATAGAGTCACTTAAATTATAGGGACAATTACAAAACTGTTAACTACCAAAATTGCTAACCTCCTAAACTACTTCAGAATTAATTATTCCTTTAATCATTACATTTTGAAAAGAAAACATAAATATGACATTTGATAATCATTAAAAGGCTAGAGGATGATGTGGATGATGAGCTGGTAGAATTTCTACATGAACCTTCTTTCGCTTGCTGACGCAATACAAGGGTAGACTCATGTACAGAGGAAAATCCGACAGAGTCCCCCCACAACCATTTTGAGTTGTTTATTTGCGTTCAAAGCAGATCACAAAAATTCTATGTGGAGGCACTCATAGAGTTAACAATCAGGCATGTTATACTGTCAGTTTTCTCCATCCGATGGGTCCCGCTCCCATTCTTCATCGCGCCCAAAAACATAAATGATATTTAACACTCAGACTTTGGTGTTGACAAATTTGATATAGGGACCCACCTGCTTAATAACTTAAGTCAAAATTAATATTTAATTAGTGCATCTTAATCCACCATTTCATATTAATCAAAATTCAAAATCGAAATTATTTTTCCTTGTGATTTTTTTTTTTTAATTTATTTTTTATTTATATATATATATATATATATATATATATATATATATATATATATATATATATATATATATATATATATATATATATATATATATATATATACATTTTTTTTTTTAACTCAAAAAAAAGTAAAACGAGCTACAACAGGATCATATGGAAAGCTTTTGCTCAAGATTTTTTTTAGTTCAGTTTTGGAGCTCTCTCATTATTCTCTCTCATACTCTTTGACACTTAGAGTTTTCTTGGAGCATTTCAAGATTGAGCCAAGAAAGAGGGAAGCAAACAAAGGAAAGACAAGGAAAGGAAAGGGAAACAAATGTCAAGCAAGGAAGTAGCAACTTCAACAAGAATACTTTCAAGAAACATAATGCATGTGATATTTCCTAACTAGGTTGGAAATGCATGGCTTATACATGTTGGTTTTTGGTTCTCCTATTGTCAGTGGCATGTTTTTTTCGAGTTTTCACAGTGGCTTTAAGCCTTGCCTTGCATTTTTCTAGATGCCATGGTGCGTTGGGATTTTTATCTTGGTTTTGAGCTGCCGGATGGATTTCAAAATCTAGGGCGAAGGTGGTCTTAGGTTCATTCCCAAAGGCCTAGGAATCCCTTGATAGGTTTTGGTAGGATACATGATAAAGCCTAAGGGAGGTGTCTTAGTTTATGGCCTAGTGATCCAGGATTTGATTGCAGTAAAGCCTAAGAGACAAGGAGATGGAAATTTTTCCAGGATAGTGATGGATTCTGGATGGCATTCTAAGTTCGGTTAAGTTTTTTGATCGAAGCACCAGTTTTGTTGTGATCACGATATGGTGAGGGTGGAGGTGGTTTAACCTTTGGATTCCCTTGTTTTTTTTTTGGATGGGTTTATGTAATGTTCCAAAATTTTAGCCTCCAAGCTAAATGGAACATTAGAGTTAGCAGCAGCTCTAGCCAGTGAATAAATGGGAATAAAAGCCCATAAGTCTCCCAAGGAGGAATAAAACACTCCAAATGTGAAAGGGGACACTCTTTATAGCTCATTAAAACACCTCCATGTGTGAACAGGGTTAAGATCAAGCTACTTTGACTAAGTCAACAATGCAGTTTTAGTGGAGGAGGAATCCAAGGAGGAATAACGCAATTTTGGAGGGAGATGTATCTTGGGATAGAGATGACCTAATTGAGTGCAGCCAAGGGCAAGAAAACTCATGTCTTATATAAGGAAGAGGATGGAAGCATTATTCTTCATGTTATAGCTTATTATTCTTGTCTACCAAGACTTGTTGCTACTTTGCTGCTTAGCATAGTTGTAGTGTTGTTTAGCACTAGGTGTTCCCGAGCGGAAATCCCACCTATTTCCTTTGAGGAGCCTCATTGGGAGAGTTTTCATTCATCATTCCACATCAGGTTTTTTAGGCCAAGCTTCAACCATCTTCATCAGCACATTTTTTCTAGAGATTGTGCAGCGTTGCTGGGTGCAGCAGTGGAAGGGATTGGAATCCCAGTTTCTGAGCTAGTTTCTCATTGGAGGAAGGTTTCCTTCACTTGAGAGACCTATTTGGAGAGCTACAGAGCTTATTTAAGATCTTTGGTATCATACTACACATTTCCCATACATTCCCAGCACTGTTTCTTCTAGGGAATGCATTATTTTGGAGGCAGTGCTCAGTGCATGGTTTGGTGGCTCAGTTGCTGAGTTTCCTTGTGATTGAGAGGTTCATCCTTTCATGGGAGGAAGCCTTTGAGGGATCTACATCAGATCAGACATATTTATAGCCTTGTAGACTCATGTGATTTAGTTTTGCAGTGATGATTCAGTAAATTACTGAATATCACATTTTGTATGCAGAGTGTTTGAAAAAAAACTCTTGCTGGTTTTTTTTGTATTTTGTATATGGAGATTAGATCTCTGTTCTTCAGCATTATTTATCAATACATGAGTAGATATATTATTCTCCTATGATTTTATGTGTAAACCCTCTCTTAGACTGCGCATTCCCTTGAGTAGCAACTCTGGAATTTTGCAGTCTTGGGGTTTTAGCACTTTTTGGCAATCCTAGGTGTGGGAGATCTGTTTAACCCACCTAGTTTGCTTTCTTTCAGCTCTAATCTTTGATTTAGGTTTTATATTGATTATTTTATGGGATACAAGAGTCAATTTCAGTGTTTTATTGCAAATGTTGCTGAAAATGCGTTTTTGATGCATGATTCATGAGTTTTTCTAATTGTGGAATATTACAGTGGTATCAAAGCATGATCTTTGGCTCAGCCTGTGAGATCCAGCTATCAGAGGAAGGAAATATGGACAGAAGCTAGAAAGCTTCAGTATGTGAAAGGAAAAAGGAGGACAAGCTCACAAAGCTTCTTCCAAAATCTATGCAGAGATTTCAAGGAGAGCTGAAGAAAATAAGATTGGAGATGGGATCTCCAAAGGAGGTTGAATCTAGAGCTGAATCTGGATTTTCACATGGTTATTGTGAGCATGCAGCTACACACAATGATGCATAGCGCAGTTAAATGCCCAGATCTATCTTGAGATGGATGGGAGGAGGAAAAATGCCTAAGAGGAGAACTCTTAGTGATTTGTTGCAGGAGTATGAATCTCAAACTGAAAGGTTTAGAGATCATACTGATTTCCAAAATTTTTGCAAGATACAGGTGGATAAGAGCAAGCAACAGGATGCAGAGAGATTTCATCTATCTACTTTTTCCGGATCACCTACATGTTCAGCTAGAGCTTGGGTGAAGGAGCTAGATTCCTATTTTCAGTTGCACCACATTTCTAAAGATGAAGCCATCAGAGTTGCAGCGCTACATTTTAGAGGTAAGGCTCATGCCCGGTGGATTTTTGAATCTTGTTCTTTAAATAATGCAAACACTTCATCTTATGCAAGATTCATAGAGACTTTGATGGGAAGGTTTGGTGAAAAACTTCCTAAGACACATGAGCAAGGAAAACTTGAGGAAACAAAACCCTTGCATGTAATGGAGGAAAATCCACCTCAGAAAACCATGGGAGAAGCTAACATCTTGCATTACAAATTTCTAGAAGCAAGGCCTCCAGTTCATATTCTTGAACAAGAGGGCATGGGGATCTCTTTTTCACAAGAGAATCCAACATTTGAGATGTTGCCTACACACATTAATGAAGAAGAACAGGGCAATAATGATGTCACATCTAGAGAACATCGAGTGCCTCATGCAGAGGGAGGAGGATCACATGCTCCAGTAGGAGGGATTATTGTATCTTTACAAGGAGTTCCCTAGGATCTCATACATGGAGGTCAAAGAACAATCAGTGAGCAGCATGATTGTGGAGCATTGCAGCTGGAAAGAGGGGGTAGGGAGGAAGAGCACCATCAGTTGATGAGAAGCACACACCCTTCTCTGTTTCAGAAAGATAATGCAAGGGAGAGGCAGACTGATTTGCACAGTGAGGGCAAGGGCAAGGTTTCCCAATCATATGTACAGTCTACTCTTGACATTGATGCATCACTACATGGAGGCATTCCACCAAGGAGGCCACCAGATCTACAGTTGATGAGAGATATCTTGTCTTTGGGTTCACCACTCTTGGATTTTGGAGAGGTGAAGAGTTTGGAGGAGAAATTTGGCATGAGGGATGTCAGAGTAGCAGAAAGCAGCATGAGGGGAGCTTCACATGCTAGATCACCAGCGTTGTCTCTTAGGAGGATTGATCCTTATTGGAGATCTCAGATTTTGGTAGAGTACTCCAAGGATCTTGGTGCATGCATGATTCTGGATGACCCAGATGGATATGACAGATACATGGTGGATGATATGGTCATCTATTCCTATGGCAGGATCTTCTTGACTAGATCTTCTAGTCTCAGGGAGAAGCTGCTACATGCAGCACATGAGGACTTCTCTTCTATGCACTTTGATGCATATTTCCATTTGATGTAGGAGTTCACTTGGGAGGGCATTCAACATGACATATTTCAGCATATGGAGAGATGCATAGCTCGGATGGTGATAGAAAGGATGTCACAGCCACCTTCCCACTCATTGGGAGTAAGGGAGAATTTCCAGTTGAGCCATTTCAGCTCAAGGCCTCAAGCACATGATGGAGAAGGTATAACTTCATATTTTGTATTGTGCTTATTTTCCTCATTTGAGAAGCATGATGTAACAAGAAGAATCATCTCTTCTTGCATATTGTATGATGATCTACTTGCAGCTACTTGTAGCATTGATTTTGGCTATCCTTTTGATGGTCTATGGGGGAAGCCACATGTTTCTTGGTGTGCACCATTAACACCATATTGTACTTTCATGTTTTCATCTTATGAGATGACTGTGGCAGAAAAAAGTGGCTAGTAAAGCACTTGTTATTTATTATTTTGATGCAGGCAAAGGATGCACTGCACTGGTTCCATGAGAGGGACCATGATTCACTCTCTGGTTGTCACTTGGAAACTTTTTTTTATTGTATCTCGCTTCCATGTCTTGCTGATGTTTTTTTTACTCAAGGGAATCTTTGTATGGAGAGAGAAACCAATTGGATAGCATGGAATCCATATGATCGAGCAGCAGAAGACTTGTTGGTATGGGGCATAATACAAGTTGACCATCATGATCTTACTTCATGACTTGTAGGAGGGAGAGATGAGGCAGTAGCAAAAATTGTTGTTGCTATGGTTACACTTGGGAGAGTATGGGAAAAATTCTTCCCATACTTTTCATGATATTTCCGGAATAAGGAAGGTACATTCATGGTGAAAGAAGGCTAACCTTCAGCATTGAAGGATCATGAGAGACTTCCATGTCGGAAGATGATCTTCTCACATAGCAACATAATGGTGGATGGCAAAGAGGAGAGTCATGGAGCCTTATTACAAAGGCCTACAGTGTTTTCACATAGGAGTATGTTCTTATGGATGGAATCTTCCAAGGAGAGGATGTCTCCTTTCTTCTTGCAGGATTTTATGAGGAGATTATCATGGGAGGAATTATTGATGGACCTCACTTTCATCCAACTTGCTATGTATGGTAGGAAATGCATTTATGTACTTTTTGATTACTCCATTGAGTATTTTTACTTTCTCACCATGTTTGGACAGTGCATTTCTCCTCAAGAGAGAAAGAGTATTTTTGGGTTTCATGGTCACTTTAGGGCCAATGTTTATGATGATAATAGCCCATATATACATGACTTTAGTCAAGTGTATTGTTATTTCATGTATGTACATCTGATAGACATTGATGCTTTCTTCCCCATGTTGGAAGAGCAAACATACACAGCTTATGACTTGTTGCAGGACCACTTGCCACATGACATTCTCAAGCAGCAGTTGGGAATACTGCATAATATCCACTTGGATAACCTTTGGTACCATCCAAAATTGCACATAAATTTCAAAAAATTTCTAATTTGGAGGCAAAATGGTGATGATGTGCCATTCATCTTGGATGGAATGGTTTGGGTTGACATGACTCATGATTTTGGAGGAAGGGTCCTTAGTGACTCAATCTTCTTCTTTCCATTGGAGGGTAATCATGTTGTAGCCCAAGATCAACATGCCCTATAAATTTATCATAAGTTGAGAGGAGGACAACGTGGGATAGGCCCTCTTTCCTATCATGTTCACTTATTCAGCCCACCTACACTTCAGGAGCACAAGGTGGAGGATATTCTTCATGAGTTTCCATGTTGGAGGGTGACTCACTTCATTTGGATGATAGCATGGGTGAGGGAGACACTCATTCACCATGTTGGTCATCACTCTTAATTTTTGGAGGCCATGATATAGCTAGCAAGTTTCCATTCACACTTTCCACCTTTGATTGATGCAGACACTTTGGTTTTTCACACTTGGAAGGAAACATTGGATTACATTTTATTTGCAAATTCTCTTGATGCAGTGATGGAGGCTATTGATGGGAGGCCACATGAGTAGGAGGGGAGAAATTTTTCTTTCTTTATACACTTGCTTGAGGTCAAACAAATATTTTTGAGGGGAGGACTGTAATGTTCCAAAATTTTAGCCTCCAAGCTAAATGGAACATTAGAGTTAGCAGCAGCTCTAGCCAGTGAATAAATGGGAAGAAAAGCCCATAAGTCTCCTAAGGAGGAATAAAACATTCCAAATGTGAAAGAGGACACTCTTTCTAGCTCAATAAAACACCTCCATGTGTGAACATGGTTAAGATCAAGCTTCTTTGACTAATTCAACAACACAATTTTAGTGGAGAAGGAATCCAAGGAGGAATAACACAATTTTGGAGGGAGATGTATCTTGGGATAGAGATGACATAATTGAGTGGGGCTAAGGGCAAGAAAACTCATCTCTTATATAAGGAAGAGGATGGCAGCATTATTCTTCATGTTATAGCTTATTATTCTTTTCTGCCAAGACTTGTTTGCTGCTTTGCTGCTTAGCAGAGTTGTAGTGTTGTTTAGCACTGTGTGTTCTCGGGCAAGAATCCCACCTCTTTCCTTTGAGAAGCCTCATTGGGAGAGTCTTAATTCATCATTCCACAATATTTTTTTATGACAAGCTTCAACCATCTTCATCAGTGCATTTTTCCAGAGATTGTGCACTGTTGCTGGGTGCAACAGTGGAAGGGATTGGAATCCCAGTTTCTGAGCTAGTTTCTCATTGGAGGAAGGTTTCCTTCACTTGAGAGACCTGTTTGGAGAGCTCCAGAGCTTATTTCAGATATGTGGTATTAGACCACACATTTCCCATACATTCCCAGCATTTTTTCTGCTATGGAATGCGTTATTTTGGAGGCAGTGCTCAGTGCATGGTTTGGTGGCTCCGTTGCTGAGTTTCCTTGTGATTGAGAGGTTCATCATTTCATGGGAGGAAGCCCTTGAGGGATCTACATCATATCAGACATATTTCCAGCCTTTTACACTCATGTGCTTCATTTTTTTAGTGATGATTCAGTAAATTACTAAATACCACATTTTGTATGAAAAGTGTTTGACAAGAAACCCTTGCCGGTTTCTTTTGTATTTTGTATATGGAGATTAGATCTATGTTCTTCAGCATTATTTTTCAATACATGAGTAGATATATTTTTCTCCTATTATTTTATGTGTAAACCATCTCTTAGACTACGCAGTCCCTTGAGCAGCAACTCTGGCATCTTGCAGTCTTGGGGTTTTAGCACTTTTTGGCAATCCTAGGTGTGGGAGATCTGTTTAACCCACCTAGTTTGCTTTGTTTCAGCTCTAATATTGGATTTAGATTTTATATTGATTATTTTATGGGATACAAGGGCCCATTTCAGTTTTTTATTGCAAATGTTGCTGGAAATGCGTTTTTGATGCATGATTCATGAGTTGTTCCGATTGTGGAATATTACAGTTTATCCATGATATCCCACATTCATGATTGGAATATGGCACAGGGGTGACTAGATGAAGGTATATTTTTCTCAACCATTTCTATGGTCGGGTGGTACATGGAAATCCTGAATGTCGTTGGTTATTTCCTATATTTAATGGAAGCTAAGTTCTCTTGCTTTTGTACTTATTAATGTGTGTATTTAATGGTTGTTATATCACTGGTATTTCCATGGTTGTATGTTGGTTATAGACATATTTAAATGGCAGGTGCATGTCATGATTATTTCATGTATTTACTTGTAATTATTAAAATAATGGATGCAAGACCTAATTGATGTCATATATGTTTATGGAATAAGGTGGTGATCCTTCTTGTAATGTATCATAATATTTTTTAGCCATTCATGCTCTGTCTTGTATCCTATATCTATAGATTTCATTCATGCCAAGTGTTTGAGAGAATGTCAGTCCTAGTTGGGGATGGTCAGGCCTAGTCCTGGAGTCAATTTTTGGTTATTTGGAATTTCTTCATGTGTTTGATGGGATGTGAAAGATACAGGAGTTTCTGGGCAGTGTTTGAGATTCTAGTCTTAAAAAGTGCCTTAAATCCTACAGACGCATGCACAGGTCTGGGAAATTGAGTCCTTGGACGCACACATGCATATGATGCGGGAGCATCTAGAGCCTCCTAGATGCACCCTTTACCATTTCAAGGGAGATTCTGGGGGTTTTATTCAGCAAAATTCAATGGGACCCAGGGACAAGTCAGCTTAATGGCTAGCAAAGCCTCTGGGGTTCCTGTAGCAGGTGCAGGGAGTTTGTGTTATGGTTTTCCGCATCGATTCCACTTTCTTAAAGTGAAAAAGGAGGTTGAGTCTACTCTTAATTTCCCTCATCTCATGTTTACCCTATTTGGAAGGTTACTTGGGTAGATCCATGGAGGTGAGGTGTATGTTACAGGTGGTATCAAAGCATGGTTGCACTCTCCTTGGGAAAAGTATAATGTTTTGAAGCTTATTGTTATCATGCATTGTCGTTGGTTGCATGTTTGTTCCTCATGCTTATGCTCTATGTGCATGTCGCATATGCATGAAATTGGTCATAGTTGCAGTGGTATCGCCATGTGAAAGTTGATGGTGAATGGATGTGGTCACCATGATTGGGTGTTAGTTTTATATGCATTTTTATGCATGTCAGTATATAGATGTTGTTATTCATACATTATCATGGTTATAGTTGTTGTCCATGAGAGGAATTTTAGGTCATCATGATGTTTTTGATATGTTATGATGTTGATGTGTTGGTTGAGATAGAGTAGTAAATGCGGATCATCAAAGTAAAGTTGTGGCACTAGAATTTGGGGTAAAAGCATATTTTCATATAGGTATTGTATAAATGACATTCATGTATGTTAGTTAATGGATTGTTATATTCATTAGGGTTATGTACATGTATGTCATTTTATTGTTGTTTTGGTTACATGCATGGTAGATGCTAGTGAATTAGTGTGGTCATGTGCACGTGTTTCAAACAGTCGTGAATGATAGTAATGTGTTGTTATATGCACTGTTGTTTTTGTTGTTCTATGTTAGGTAACTTGATGATTATGTTATATGTTGTTGATGAGTATGTTATATGTTAACTTGTTGTTGTTATGTGTTATTTAACTTGATAATTAGGGTATTTTATTAATACCTCGATGTTATATGTATCATTTCAATCTAGATTGGCCTATGCAAATGGCTATGTTGACGATATTCAGGTATGAGCTGACATATTTGTGGTATTGTGTCGTACTAATTTGGAATTACTATATAGATGTGATTCTTATGCATGAATGACAATTTTTTATGAACTTATGAGGTGAACATGTTAGCTAGTTACGGGTATGGATATCATGACCTTATTTATGTTTGAGTTGATGTGTTGTAAATTTATATCATGCTAATCTAGGTTGATTGTGCATACGAGATAGCCTCCCCTTAGATACATTAAGGTATGAGCTTGATTATTTCGTTTATTTGGTGTTTGAATGTTTGATTATGTCGTCTATCTAGTGTTTGAATGTTTAATTAATTGCATGATATGAGCATGTGTCTATAATATTTCATGAAGTAATGATATTGTTTTCATATGGTTGTACTAACATATATGTGTTGAGACAGATAATATGTACTTGAGTGTAAGTAGGTAATAGTTGTAGCATTATGTATTATGACTAAAGAATGTGAGTTAATTATTAACTATGACACCATTGTTAGTCTTGGTAAAAATTGATTTCAAATTAATAAATATGTTATCTTGATCTTTGGAACATGTGGCTAACATGTGTGTTCAGTTGCAACGCAGCGTGTTTGGCACAACAATGCAAGATAACTAGTATATTGGTATATTTATTTATACACTAAAATTTATGTGTGTAACAACCCTTGTGAAAATTCCATGTAATAAAAGTTAAAAATAATAACCACAGTTGATGGGACACTTATTCCAAGCTGAACGGTGGGAAAAAAATCCTAGCGAGCGTTTATTCATTTTATTATGGCTAAAGAAAATTGGCAAAGGAAAAGGCTTTAGAAAGACAAAGTGGAATTTATTGACATTTATTTATGAAAATAATGGAAAATATGAGAAAAGAAAGGTTAAAGGTCACAAGTTACGTGTGAGGAGGAAAATGAAGGAAAATAATGAAAATTGAAGAAATTAGAGGCCTCATTAATGAAAGGCTTATGAGGATCAGTTGGTAATATTTTGGTCATTTTAGTTTTGGAGCTCTCATTTTCTCTCTCTCTCTCTCTCTCTCTCTCTCATACTCTTGAGCACTTAGAGTATTCTTGGAGCACCCTTGGAGAGTGTGGCATGCTTGGATATTTCAAGCAAGAAGGCAAAGGAAAGGCAAGAAACTGCAAGAGGTCGGGATCAATGACTACAACTAGTTTTCTTTGCAGGTATCAAGTTGCATGTATGGTTTCCTTGCTAGTTTTGGCATGCATGTCACATGCATGTGGTTTCTTGGTTATGATATGTCATTGGCATGGAGGATTTCCTTGATTTATAGTGGATATGCCTATCCTTTCCATTTCATGGATAGCCATGGCATTGTGGGTTTATTTACATTGATAGTTTTTTGGTTGGTTCTCTTAATTCCTTTTGTTGTGGGTTGAGTTATTAGTTCCTCAAAGCCTTGGTTGGAAAAACGCTCTGGAATCCCGATAGTAAAATGTGGGCTGTGTTACTAGTCCTGGAAGCCTTGGTTGGACAAACAATCTAGAAGCCCTAGGTGGATTGAGTTATTAGTCCTAGAAGCCCCGGTTGGAAAAACGATCTAGAAGCCCTGTAAAATTGGGATTGAGTTACTATTCTTGGAAGCCATGATTGAAAAAAACACTTTGGAGCCTTGGAAAAACTTGGGTAGAGACCAATCCCTGATGGTTTTAATGTCTGACCATGAGGTGGAATCACTAGTTGATGGTTGAGGAAGCCTTGGATTAGGTGTGATTGATGTGTTTGATGATATCCCACATTCATGCTTGGAATATGGCACGGGAGTGATTGGATGAAGAGAGATTTGGCTCAACCTATCTATGGTCGAGTGGAACGTGAAAGTCTCATCTCCAGTTGGTTTCTACATTCATTAATGAGAAATTCATTCCCTTGGTATTTGGTATGCAAATGTACTGATTTATATGTGGATTCTATTGTTGTTGTATCCACAGTATTTCTATTGTTATTATGTTGGTTATGAGCATGCATTTTAATAGTGATGATATATGGCTCTCTCCATGCTTTTATATGTAAATGAATGCAAAATGTATCTATGGTAAAATAGATTGCATTGCAGCCAATTATGTAATGGGTCAATGCTTATTATCAATTCTCAGATAAGTATGAGACCCCTATGCTCAGATCTGTAGTTTACACTTGTAGTTTCATCATTTGTGACATGTTTAACAAAATGTCTATCATGGCTAGGAGGGATCCATATGATTTCTTGTTGATGTGATTTATTTCGAATCATTGTATTGTTCTTATTTATCATCTCTGAACTTTTCATGAAGTTCTAGGCAAAGCAATGGGTCCTGGGCCTGAAAAGGTGGCTCAAATCCCAGGTATGTTGGCACAACACTAGGGAATTTAGTCCCCGGATGCTGTCATGTTGTGTGATTCCTGCATCTAGAGCCTCTTGAATGCTGGCTTGCAAGTATGTGCCTACGTCTATAGCTCAACAAGGTAAAAATGTTAGTGTGACCCAGGTGTAAGAGGCTTGAATGGTTGGGTTAACTCTTGGGGGGTGTTATTTTTGATGTACAAGGAGTGTATGTTGTGTTTCCTTCGGTTCCACTTCCTTAAGGTCACCTAGGAGGTTGAATCTCATTATAGTAGCCTCTTGTCGCATGTTTACCCAGATTGGCAAGTTACTTAGGTAGATGTGGGACGAGGGTGTTATAACGTGGTATCTGAGCATGGTTCAACCCTCAAACTGGATGGACGATGTGTTGGTCATGCATTCAATTCGGTTTCATATGTGTCCCCTATGCTTGTATTCCATGTGCTTGTTGCATTTGCATGGTGTTGATCATGGTCGTAGCAGTGTCTCCATGTGAAGGTTGATGGTGTTGTTGTGGGATGTGTCTTCATGAGTGTATGGTTGTATATGCATTTTTTATGCATGTCAATATCTATATGTTGTTATTCATGCATTTTCATGGTGAAGGTTGTTGTGGATAAGGGCATTGTATGTAATTAGGTCACCATGATGATATTGGTATGTTATGATTCTAATGTGTTGGTTGAGATAGAGTAGGAGATGCATATCATTAACATGAATTTGAAACAATGGAAATTGGCTAAAAGAAGATCGTCATGCAAGCATGCAGGTATGTGATTCATGGTTGTTTTAAGCATTAGGGTTACATATATGTTTTCCATTCTATTATTATTATGGTTACATATGTGATAAATACTAGTTGATCAGTGTAGTCATAAGCATTATGGTTATGTGTATGTGTTTCATTCTATTGATTTTATGGTTACATACATGATAAATTTTAGTTAATTAGTGTGATAATATGTACATACGTTGGTTAGTAAAGCATGGTATTAACTTGATGACTATGTTATATGTTGTTGATGACCATGTTATATGTTAACTTATTGTTTTTATATGTTAGTTAACCTAATGATTAGAGTTATCGCATTAATATATTTATGTTATTGTATCATGCTAATTTGGATTGGCCTATGCAGATGGTTATGGTTATGACATTCAGGTATGAGTTAATATGTTTTGATATTATGGAATACTATTCTAGATTGACTGTGCATATGTGATTGTTATGCATGAATGACAATTGTTTATGAACTCATGAGGTGAACATGTTAGCTAGTTACTATTATGGATATCATGACCTTATTTAGGTTTGATTTTATGTGTTGTGAAGTTTTATCATGCTAATCTAGATTGACTGTGTAGACAAGATAGCCTCCCCTGAGATACATTAAGGTATGAGCTTGATTATGTCATCTACTTTGTACTTGAATGTTTGATTATGTTGTCTATTTGGTGTTTGATTGTTTGTGTCTATTATTTCATCTATTTATTGTTGAAAGTTTGATTAATTTCATGATATGAGTATGTGCCTATAATATTTCATGAATAAATGATTTTTTCTTAAGATGGTTGTACTAATGCAATATGTGTTGAGATAGTCGATGTGTACTTGAGTATAAGTAGGTGATAGTTGTAGTATTATGATTTTGACTACTAGTTTATTATGACATGAATGTTAGTCTTGGTAGAAGATAATTTTAGTTCATAGATATGATGTCTTTATATTTGGAACATGTGATTGACATGTGTGAACAGTTGCAGGGGAACATGCTTAGCATTAGCATGAAAAGGTTACCATTGAATTTATTATATAGCTAATAGTTGGGTGATGTGATAGAATGAATTAAGACTCAATTTTAGCAAGGTAAATGGTAAAAGAAAGGAATTGAGAAAGAATTCCTTTGACTATGTTTGGAAACCCTAATTCCAAACAAAATAGTACTTTGCATACGGGAAGTCTTCTTAACCTTGACTTTGTCTGACATTATGTTGATATATGTTATATTCGTAAACTTGTATTTGATATGTATAACAACATGTTTCCATTTATGGGAATATTCATCAAGGATTTGGAATTACCTGAGAGGTGTACATGTTTAGTTACAAGGCAACATGCTTGGCACAAAGGTAAAATAATTAGTATATTATTATGTTTACTTATGCATTGACAATTGTGTGTTTATGACAATATGATGCAAAGGATTACATGGAAAGAGACTACCATGAAATCTTGAAGAAGGGTCAGGTTGAAATTTTCCTTGGAAGCATTGGGAACCATGGGGATTGAGTCATGGTGTTTGTTGCTAGTCTTGTGCTATTGGTATTTTGAGATTTGTTTGAGCCTTATTTATGGGTTTTGTTTATGTCTATTGCAAGGCCTTTCCACTTTGTTTGTGGTGTTATATTGCTATTGTTTTTCATGGTTTTCCTCTTGTTTGTTTCTTGTTCTTGCATGTTATGTCTTGAGGGTCTTGGGAATTAGTTGGGAAAGAAGAAAGTTGATGGATCTCAGGGAGATTTTTGTGGTACCCAACAAGTGATGTAAGATTCAAATGAAGCTCAATGCATGAGTAAGGGTAGTTGAAGGAAATAATATTACAACCGATTGGATTGGTTGGGTCCATTGTGGTAAATGGACTCTGGTAGGATAGTTATGAGAAAGGTAGCAAGAATGGTGAAGTAAATGTATTTGAGGTGTCGGATGTTGAAATTTGCAACAAGAAACAGTGAAATTGGCATCCAAAAAGGACAAAAATTGACCACATAACTGGTGTGGGATTCCAATCACAAATGAGTGAGGAATTCAGTTACACAATAGTGCTAAATGTGGGCATCTAATTTATTTATCCCTTAAATAAATTGGAAATTAAATTGTAATTTCATCTCATAAAAACTTGTATCAGTTACCTAAGTCGGAAAGACTGAGTTAGCTCAAGAAATTTGAGTTGAGGGTAAAAATTGGGGCATGTAGAGTGATTCTATTATTTTGGGGGTCCACTTCCAGTTAATGCATTATTTTAGTGCATGTGTAATTATTTAACTCAAATCAATTGAGTTAAAATCAGTTTAACTAGTTCTAACTTAGTGATGAGCTAGTGAGAGGTCAAGTGAATTAAATTAGATTTAATTCACAAGTAGTGATCTATCAGATAACTAATGATTCACTATTATTAGATGCATGCATGTTAGTTCTGATGATGACGCAATTGAGACAGAGGTTAAAGGGAAGTAAACTATCAGTTTTATTATTAGCGAATTGCTCGGGCGTAATTATAAAGTCAGAGGAAGGCTCATGAAGGATTGCACAGTCAAGGAAGGTTGGAATTCCTATTTAATAGGGATTAATTGCCTAGGGATTGTGTGAGCAAGGCTGGGCTAAGCGGGGGCTAAGAATTGGCTAAGTGTTGGTTAATTTTGCCTAAGAATTGCTAGTTAGTTTTGAGTAGGATTAGGGTGAGACGATCAGTAGAGTGCAGGATTTTCTCGGTGTGAGAAATCATTGTATTGTTTCATGATTCTTTGGCTATGTACAATAGATGATAGAGGGATTTTGAGCAGGTTCTTCCCCCAAGAACATCTTGTGTTGTGTGATTGATAATTTCCTTTCTCTTACTTGCATGTGATTGAGCGATCATGTTTTATATTTCACAAATATAGTAGAAGGATTCAATATCTTGTTTTAGTACATTACATGATCGGATTTAATCCATTGGTATAGAGTTTCTATATAATTTCTACATGGTATCAGAGTAGGAATTTTTTGGGCGGTGAGTTTGTAGAGAATATATTAAACTTTTGGTTTAACATTTAAAAAAAATACCATATTTTGATTCCTTGCAAAAAAATACCCAAATTGAAAAAAAAAATTGGTTGAATCAGAGCTTAGATTAGGGAGATATCGTCAATTTAAAATCAGCTCTTTTTAAAAAAAAAATTGTGATGGCAGGACAATTACAATGTGAGCGATTCAAGAACCTGCATGCACTTGAGGTACAAGATGCATGCAAAGCCTTGAGGAGAAAAGTAGAGGTTAGTGACTTGGTGGTTGAGAGGGATCCTCTCAACATGCAACCTCAGAAGCAGTCTCAGAAAGTTTTGGAGCAGCCATAATCGGAGACCAAGTGGAAGAGTCCACTCAAGCAGAGAGATCTAGGAGGAGGAAATTTTGAGCCAGATGGGAAAAGGGGTATATGTAGTTATACCTCCAGGTGTGAGGTGGGGCAGTGTGTAGATATAACCCCAACAATAAATTTGGGCAAGATCCATTGAGATGGTGTGTCTCATGGATCGAACCTAGCTACAAGGAGCCCACAGTACAACAGTAGTAGGAAGGATTAGTTAGATTGATGCAACCATATTTTAGGAAGGCATAAATAAGAGTGACACATGTCAGATACTGGAGCACGGATCAGAGTTGGCATTAGTGTAGAGGGAATGTATGCAGATGTCAGCAGCAGTGTAGTGATTTCAGCAAACAGTGTAGTAACTAGTAGCAGTCAGAAGACTTTGATGACAGATGCATTATACTAATTTATTAGTTCGGAGGCTATTCAGTTTCAGGAGTGGCAGGTGCACACAACACTAGAGAAGTGTTGCATGCAAAACATTTCAAAGGTACCAGATCAAGATATATTAATTCCTTTCTTGTTGAGAGGGAGTGTTGAAATTTGCAATAAGAAACAGTGAAATTCGCATCCAGAAAGGAAACAAATTGACCACATAAATGGTGTGGGATTCTAGTCACACATGAGTGAGGAATTCAATTACACACTAGTGCTAAATTTTGGCATCCAATTTATCTATCCCTTAATTAAATTGGAAATAAAATAAAATTTTATCTCATAACAACTTGTATCAGTTAACTAAGTCAGAAAGACTGAGTTAGCTTAAGAAATTCGAGTTGAGGGTCAAAGGTGAGGAATGTAGATTGATTCTACTATTTTGGGGGTCCAATTCTAGTTAAGGCATTAGTTTAGTGCATGTGTAATGAGTTAACTCAAATTAATTGAGTTAAAATCAGTTTAACTAGTTATAACTGAGTGATGAGCTAGTGAGAGGTCAAGTGAATTAAATTAGATTTAATTCACAAGTAGTGATCTATCAGATAACTGATGATTCACTAGTATTAGCTGCATGCGTGTCAATTCTGATGCGACCCAGTTGATATATAGATTAAAGGGAATTAAACTATAAGTTGTATTATTAGCGAATTGCCCGGGCGCAATTATAAAGTCAGAGGAAGGCTCATGAAGGATTGCACACTCAAGGAAGGTTGGAAATCCTATTTAATAGGGATTAATTTCCTAGGGATTGCATGAGAAATGCTGGGCTAAGTAGGGGTTGAGAATTGGCTAAGTGTTGGTCAAATTTGCCTAGGAATTTCTAGTCAGTTTTGAGCGGGATCAAGGTGAGACGATTAGTAAAGTGCATGATTTTCTCAGTGTGAGAAAGCATTGTATTGTTTCATGATTCTTTGACTATGTACAATATATTATAGAGGGGTTTTGAGCAGGTGCTTTCGCCAAGAACATCTTTTGTTGTGTTATTGATAATTTCCTTTCTCTTACTTGCATGTGATTGAGCGATCATGCTTTATATTCCACAAATATAGTAGAAGGATTCAGTATCTTGTTTTAGTACATTACATCATCGGATTGAATCCATGGTATAGAGTTTCTATATAATTTCTACATCGGATACCTTGGATATATTGGGAATGATTGTTCACAATGTTTTGCATGGTGTGCATGGATAAGGGAAGTTATCTTAACTTATTGCCTACTTATTTAATTGTTGATGGTAGTTATATAGTATTTATATATATATATATATATATATATATATATATATATATATATATATATATATATATATATATATATATATGTATCTATGTATCTATGTATGTATGTATGTATGTATGTATGTCATATTTGACAGTGTTGTCATGGATCATGATTGTTTAATGCTAATGTTTATAAATATATATGTGTGTATGTATTTTATTCTCTGACAAGATCATGATTTTTTTATGCTAATGATTATATATATGTATGTATGTATGTATGTAACTATGTCTATGTATGATAGAGATTTCAAGGATCATTCTTGTTGAGGAATAATTTCTTATACAAGTGAATGGCATGAAGAGGTTCTTAGTATTATGAGGAATCAAGTGGTAAGAGTAACTCTAACAAATTTGTAAGGTCAAAATCATGTGAACATGGATTGATATTATATGCTTGTACTATGCCTATGTTTATTTTATGGACAGGAAATGTTGAGAATTACATCAGAAAAGTGAAAGTAGTGTGATTTGTGGCATGCTAGGATAAGCATGGATAGTGGAAAGACACTAGAAGCAAGGTTGCTTGTGGGGTCAGTGTGTGCTCTATGGATGTGCAATATTACTGTTGTGTATATGTTTTGCATGTTTTATATTAAGTGATTGTGCCTATGGTGATGTGTACATGTAACATATATAGTATTATGTACATATGATGTTGTGTGTATGTTGTGTATATGGTTTTTATGTATATTTCATGTGCAATTATTGGTATAGATGGTGTTATGTACATGTTAGATATACAGTGTTGTGTACATATTGTACTATACACATGTTGGATATGAAATTTTGTGTGCATATGGTGTTGTGCGCATGTTGGATATGAAATGTTCTATACGTATGGTGTTATGTACATGTTGTATATGCAGTGCTATGTACATATGGTGTTGTGTGTGTGTGTTGTACATATGGTTCTATGTACATATGGTGTTGTGTGCATGATTGTACATGGGGTGTTGTATACATTTTGTACATGTGGTGCTACGTGCAAGTGGTGGTGTACATGTCGTGCATGTGGCATTATGTACATGTGGTGTTATGTACGTGTTGTGCATTTGGTGTTGTGTACATGTAGTATTGTGTACACATTGTATAGATGGTGTGGTGTACATTTGGCGTTGTTACACATTGTGCAAGTGGTGTCATGTACATGTGATGTTGTGCACACATTGTGTAGGGAGTGTTGTATATGGGTGGTATTATGAGAATGTTGTACAAGTGGTACTGGTATACATGTGGTATTGTGTGCATGTCATACATTTTGTGTTGTGGACATACAGTACTATGTATGTGCATTGTGTAGTCATGGCATCGTGACATGTGTATTTGTTGTGTTGTACTATGCGTAAATATATGTGTTTTGTTGTACACCATATGTATGTGTATGTATTGTGCTTTGTTGTACACCGGATGTAGGTGTATGTGTTGTGTTGTACACCAGATGTATGTGTATGTATTGTGTTGTGTCGTACACCAAATATATGTGTATGTATTCTGTTGTGTTGTACACCGGGTGTAGGTGCATGTATTGTATGGTGTTGTATGTCGTGTGCAGTTTTATGTGTGTGATGCACCCTATGTGTATGTGTACATGGTTGAAGAGAAGGCACTCGGTGTTTTTCGGGTGTGGAAACCAATCCAATGTGCATACAGAAAGAACAAAGGATAAAGGTAGACACTAAGGATCGATTCAAGGATAAGTATCAGTATTTTATTTCAGTATTGTTATGCATGTGATCTATGATTCTAACTTATGATAGTTACATGTGATTTATGATTATGGTTTATGGTGATTTCATGTGATTCATGATTTTAATTTATGATGGTTGTGTTTTGAGCTAACTAAATGTGATACGTTTATACATGATGATTTGATCAAACAACTGGTTTGACTTCTGTGATAGGAAGTAAACAAAATTGCAATTTTACCTTATTGAAAAGCTACTAATGAGGTATGATGTGAATTTATTTCAATTTATTTTGAATCTAATGGAAGTTATGTACCTGTTACAGGAAGCACAAAAATTCTCGGTTGGCTGGTTGAAACTGATTTCAAACATTAGCAGCAACAACAGAAGGAATTGAAATAGACAATAGTATGTTCGTAAAGCACTTCAGGAGCAGGGCTGTTGTGGAACACTGGTACCCAATAGTTTCCATTGGTTTCCATGAGCATGCTATGACTGATACGACAATTTTGAGGTAGGTATATGCCTTGGTTTTTGTATCTTTCGATGCGAGGAATCCTTGCCAATGGATAAAGTGACTGAGATGGGGATGCCAATGGAACTTGGAATATGTCTGACTGCATGGAAGGGGGTGACTGGATTGCCTGAGGGACTCTGTAGCAGATGGGGGAAGGTTGAAGATGGATTTTTTTTGGTCATTATAATTTCTAGATGGAATCAGATGCACATTGGGAGTGCACCCTGGAACAATGAGCCGATAACTATTCACTAATGTTATAGTGGCGAAAAATTGTAGCGTTGGACATTGGATGCATATTTGAATTTGACAATGGATTCTTGAATTCCTGGGAAGGAGGTGAATCCTAGTATTACTTTTGGGGTGGAGGTGTAAGCCTATAGATTCCCTTTTTGTTGATACGTGCATCATATCCATTTATTTTTTGGTTGAGAAAATGTGTATATGTTTATGCTATTGTAAATACCATAATGGGTTGTGTTATAAAGCTCCAGTACATGGTATGATTGTCATGATGGTTTTTTATTTTGAGTAGTTTAATAATTGTAAATACTACAACGAGTTGTATTATAAAGCTCCATAGGCAGTATGTTTTATTTTCAGTTGTTTTGCTGAGGTATATGTGTCATTGAACACTGAGGACAGTGTTCCCCCAAGGGGTAGGGCTCTGTAAAAATCTTGGTGAAAATTCCATGTAATAAAAGTTAAAAATAATAACCGTGGTTGATGGGATACGTATTCCAAGCTGAATGGTGGGAAAAACATCCTAGCAGGTGTTCATTCTATTTGTTATGGCTAAAGGAAATTCAAAAAGGAAAAGTATTTAGAAAGGTAAAGTGGCATTTATTTATGAAAATAATGGAAAATAAGAGAAAATTAAACTGAAAGGTCACAGGTTGCATGTGAGGAGTAAAATAAAGAAAAATAATGGATATTGAAGAAATTAGAATCCTCATTAATAAAAAGGCTTATGAGTATCAATTGGTAAGCTTTTGGTCAGTTCAGTTTTGGAGCTCTCATTCTCTCTCTCTCTCTCTCTCTCTCTCTCTCATACTCTTGAGCACTAAGAATATTCTTGGAGCACTCTTGGAGAGTGTGGCATACTTGGAGATTTGGAGCAATAAGGAAAATGAAACACAGGAAAGAGCAAGAGGACATAGGGATCAACGACTACAGTTGGACTTCTTTGCAGGTATCGAGTTGCATGTATGGTTTCCTTGCTAGTTTTGGCATGCATGACCCATGCATGTGGTTTCTTAGTTATGACTTATCATTGGCATGGGGGATTTCCTTGATTGATAGTGGATTTACCTATCCTTGCCATTTCCTGGATAGCCATGGTGTTGTGGGTTTATTTCCATTGATTTTTTTCTAGTTGGTTCTCTTTATTCCTTTATTTGTGGGTTGAGTTATTAGTTCCTAGAAGCCTTGGTTGGAAAAATGCTTTAGAAGCTCAGTGGAAAACTATGGGTTGAGTTACTAGTCCTAGAAGCCTTCGTTGGACAAATGATCTAGAAGCCCTAGGTGAATTGATTTACTAGTCTTGGAAGCCCTATTTGGACAAATTCTCTGGAAGCATTTAATAGTTGGGGTTGAGATACTAGTCCTCGAATATTTGTTTTGAACAAATGCTCTAGAGCCCTAGAACAGATTGGGCAGAGACCAGTCTATGATGGTTGTCATTTCCTACTGTGAGGTGAAATCACTGGTTGAGGGTTGAGGTGGTTTGGCCTCTGAAATCCCTGTATTGGTTTTGATTGATGTGTTTGATAGATCCCACATTCAAGCTTGGAATATGGCACGTGGATGATTGGATGAAGAGATATTTGGCTCAACCAAATTATGGTTGTGTGGAACGTGGAAGTCCCATATCCGGTTGGTTTCTACATTCTTTAATGAGCAATTCACTCCCTTTGTATTTTGTATGCAAATGTACTAATTTATATTTGGATTCTATTGAGGTTGTATCCATGGTATTTATATTGTTATTATGTTGGCTATGAGCATGTATTTTAACAATGATGATGTATGGATCTCTCCATGTTTTTGTTTGTAAATGAATCCATGATCTATTTATGGTAAAATAGATTGTATTGTAGCTAATGATGTAAGGGAGCAATGTTTTTTAGAGATTCTCAAATAAGTATGAGACCCCTATGCTCAGATATGTTGTTTACACTTGTAGTTTCATTGTTTGTGACATGTTTGACAAAAAAAAATTCATGGCTAGGAGGGGTATAGATTAGTTATTGTTGATGTGATTGATTTTGTATCATTGTACTATTGTTATTTATCATCTTTGAACTTTTCATAAAGTTTTGGGAAGAGCACTGGGTTGTCAGCCTCAAAAAGGTGGCTCAAATCAAGGGGATGCTAGCACAACACTAGGGAATTTAGTCCCTTGACGCTAGAATGTTTTTTTATGTCTACGTACAGAGCCTCATGGATGCTGGCTTGCAAGCTTGTGCCTGCGTCTATTGCTCAACAAGGTCAAAATTTCAGTGTGACCCAGGGGTGAGAGGCCTGAATGGTTGGGTTAACTCCTGGGAGTCTTATTTTTGATGTACAAGGTTTTTATGTTGTGTTTCCATCGGTTACACTTCCTTAAGGTCACCTAGGAGGTTGAATCTCATTATAGTAGCCTCTCGTCGCATGTTTACTCCAGTTGGTCCGTTACTTGGGTAGATGTGGGAGGAGAGTGTTACAACTTGTTTATGGAAGAATGCTACAGGGAACTGCATGGAAAAGAGACTATTATGAAATCTTGAAGAAGGCTCAAGTTGATATTTCCCTGGGCACTATGGGGATTGAGTCATGGTGTTTTCTGCTAGTCTTGTGCCATTGGTCTCTTGTGATTTTTTACACTTGATTTGCGGTCTTGATTGTGTCTAGTGCATGTCCATGCCACTTTTTTGTAGTATCATATTGCTTTTAGTTTTCATGGTATTCTTCTTGCTTTCTCTTGTTCTTTCCTTTTATCTTTTGAGATTCTTTATAATTGGTTTGGAAAGAGGAAAGTTAATGGAGCTCAAAGAGAGATATGTGGTACCAAACAGGTAATGTAAGGCCCAAATGAAGCTTGGTGCATGAGTAAAGGGAAAGATAAGGTAATAATATGATAGTCGGTTGAACTGGTGGGGTCAATTAAGGTAAATGGACAGTGGAAGAACAATCACAAGAAAGGTAACATGAAATTTAAAGTGAATGGATTTGGGGTGTTAGATGCCTTGGTTATGTTGGGAATTGTTGTTCTCAATTTTGTGCATGTTGTGCATGGATAAGAGGATTTATCTTAACCTTGACCTTGTGCTATTTTGTAATTATGTTGTAATCATGATTATGATGGTGTTTATAAATTTATACATGCATGTATGTATGTATGTCGTGTTTGATAGGGTCGTCATTGATCATGGTTGTTTAATGCTAAATGTTTATATGTATATATGTGTATATGTGTGTCATTGTCTAAAATTATCATGATTTTTTTATGCTAATGATTATATATATGTATGTATATATCTATGTCATTGTATGACAAGGTTTTCAAGGTTCGTTCTAGTGGAGGAATGATTTCTTATGCAGTTGAATAACATGAAGAGGTTCTTGGTCGTACAAGGAATCAAGTGGGAAGAGTAACCCTGACAAATCTACGAGTTCAATATCATGTGGACATGAATTTATATTATATGCTTGTACTATGCCTATGTTTATTTTATGGACATGTAATGTTGATGGGTATTAGCGAAGTGAAAGTAGTGTGATCTGCGACATGCTAGGGTAAGCATGGAGAGTGGAAAGACAATAGAAGCAAGGTTTCTTGTCAAGTCAATGTGTTGTATATGGATGTGTAGTACTATTGTTGTGTATATGTTGCACATGATTTATATTTAGTGATTGTACCTATGGTTATGTCTACATGAAACATATGTGGTATTGTGTACATATGATGTTGTATGCATGTTGTATATATGGTGTTGTGTGTATATTGCATATGCAGTGCTATGTACAAATGGTGTTATGTACATGTTGAATATGCAGTGTTATGTACATATGGTGTTGTGTGTGTGTGTTGTACATATGGTGCTATGTACATATGGTGTTATGTGCATGATTGTACATGTGGTCTTGTGTGCGTGTGGTCTTGTGTACATGTTGTACATGTGGTGTTGTCTGGAGGTGGGGTCGTGTACATGTTGTGCATTTGGTGTTGTCTACATGTGGTTTCGTGTACATGTCGTGCATGTGGTGTTGTGTAGCTGTGGTATTGTGTACACATTGTACAAGTGGTGTGGTGTACATTTGGTGTTGTGTATACATTTTATAGGTGGTATCGTGTACATGTGATGATTTTCACAGATAGTGCATGTAGTGTTGTGTATAAGTGGTACTGTGTACATGTTGTACATATGGTATTGTGTACATGTCACACATGTTGTAATGCAGGCATGCGGTACTATGTATGTGCATGGTGTAGTCATGGTATTGTGACATGTGTACTCCTTGTGTTGTACTATGTATATGTATATATATTGTGTTTTATTGTACATTAGGTGTAGGTGTATGTGTTGTATGTCGGTGTAGGAGTATGTATTGTGTTGTATTGTATACCAACTATAGGTGTATGTGTTGTATGCCAGTGTTGGTGCGTGTATTGTATGGTGTTGTATGTTGTATGTAAGTGTACGTGTTGTGATGTACAGTGTGTATGTGTACATTATTGAAGAGAAGTAAAGGCGATGGGTGTTTTCCAGGTGTGGAAACTGATACAGTGTGTCTATAGAAAGAACAAAGGGAGAAGTAAGGATCCATGTAGGATAAGTATTGGTATTTTATTTCAATTTTATTATGCATGTGATCTATGATTGAAAATTATGATGGTTACATGTGATTTATGATTATGGTTATGGTGATTCCATGCGATTCATGATTTTAATTTAGGATGGTTTCATTTTGAGCTAACTAGATGTGATATGTTTATACATGATGATTTGATCAAACAACTAGTTCGACTTGTTGTAACAGGAAGTAAACAGGATTGCAAGTGTACCTTATTGACAAGCTACCAATGAGGTATGTGTTGAAGTTATTTCAATTTATTTTGAATCTAATGGAAATTATGTGCTTGGTATAGGGAAGAATGCAATGCTCAGTTGGGTGGCTGAAACTAACTGCAATAATTAGCAACAACAACAAAAGGAATCGAAACAAATAGCAGTATGCTGGTAAAGCATTTCAGAAGTAGGGCCATTGTGGGACATTGGTGATCCAAATGGAAATTGGCATCTACCCATGGTATTCATTCACCTATGGTATTTATCCACCCATGGAATCTACCCATGGTATTATAAGTAGCATCCACACATAGTATTCATTCACCCACGGTATTTACCCACTGATTGAATTTACCCGTGCTATTGTAACTAAAAAAGACTATAAGTAACAAGTCAAATTTTTTAAAAGGAAAAATTTTCCACCACAATTTAGCTTTTACAGTTATTCTCTGTTTAATAAAAAAAAGTTTCTTTGTGGTTTTGTTTACTATGTGTTGTCCTCTTTTATTTTGGCATTTCAATTTCTTAGATCTTGGGGTCCTCCCCCCAAAATCTGGATTAGTGGTATCTGTTAGCCACCTATAATATTTTGTCATACCAAAAGGTGGCTAAGATCTTTTTGAGCCTCCAAGGAACAAATTTTATCACTAAAAAATTGTTGGCTCTTGAAGTCTCTTTAAGGCCTCATGCCTTAGTCCAAAATCCTCATTTACTGTCCCTTTTGTACTCAGAAAATTCTGCTGATTTCGTATAACAAACTGCTGAAGAAACCATCATTTTCTTCCCCTTTTTTCTCCATATATTCCTCTACTTTTCATAAGTTTCTCCCTCCATCCGTAAAAATCTTCCTGACATGGTTTGAAACTTCTTTTTGAACTGTGCCGAAACCCCCAAATCCATTGAAAACCTTGAAATTTTTCATAAAAAACAAAGTTTATTGCTATGGACCTAAGTCCCTTTGGGCTAAGTCCTAAACCACTTCCCCCACATGCCCATGTGTTAAAACCAAACACCAAAGCTTTCGGCGCTAATCGCAAATATCCAAAGGGTGCACCGGAGTTGGGGTATTCACAAGCTCAGGTTCCTTTTATTAAAAACCCACTTTCCGAAAGTTTAAGTTAAAAATTAAAACCATGTGCGAATATAAATGGGTTGATTGAAAAAGGCAAATCAACGCAATCGCAATCGGAAACAATACAAATGGGTTTGATCGGAAAGACCAGGCTCAATGGCCGATTAGGGTGTACCTGCTTCCTGCTCAAGGCATATTACATTCCGTGAAAACCCCCGGCCCCGCAATCCGGCGCCTTTTTCCTTACCTATATATTTTCCGCCCAATCCGTTAAACTTGTTTTATTCGCAAAAAACTTTGGTTTTCATGTGTTTAAGGGTTTTTCTGCCAGTGCGTAGGTCGTAGCAATCCTAACCATTGATCTAGTCCTTTGATCCAACGGCCTGCGCTCAATCGCATCGCAAACTTTCAATCGCATGCCTTCTTCTCTGTCCCCCGATTGTCGATCCCCGATTCAATCCTGACCGTTGATCTAATCCTTGATCCAACGGTCCGCGCAAAATCGCATCGCAATGTTTCACCCCCTTGCGATTACCTCCGATTCATTCCCCGCCGTCGATCTGGTCCTTAGATCAACGGCTGGCGCTTAATCGCAAAGGGCTCAATCACAAAGTTTCAAACGCATGTTGTTTTGTGACCTCCTCGATTGCGATCCTCCGATTAAATCTGGGCCGTCCATTTCCCACCTATCCAACGGTCCTTATTCCCTCCGATCGCAAGTCTTACCGCCATTTCGAAACCCGCCGATTCGTTTTCCGCCGTCGATCTGATCTACAGATCAACGGCCAGTGCTTAATCGCACTGGAAATTTCAATCGCATCCCCTTTTCTGCCACCCCCGATTGAGACCCTCCGATTAGATCTGGACCGTCCACGTGTCCAGATCGGACGGTCCAAAACTGCTCCTCCTTATTCTTCTCCCACTATCCTTTTTTGCCTTTCTATGCAGATCTCCACCGTTGGTTGCCTTCATCTGACGGCTACGCTCCTCTTCTGCCTTCTGAAGAAGTCTAACCCATTTCACAGGATTTATTAATTGTTTTTGTTTTATGCAGGTGTTTTCAATGGTTTTCCGTTGTATCATGAAGAAAAGGCACAGAGAGGGAGTTGTGGGAAGAACGTTTTGCTTGTAAAGCTACTAAAAGGAACCATTCACACGGTTGGATTCAATGATTTGTCAATGTTTCATGAGCATTGATGCCGAAAATCCCAGCGCGACCCTGCACATCTACAAGACACTGTTTTATTCGAAAGAACAGTTAAAGAGTATCAGTTTTGAGAATAAAGCACAGAAAAAGAAGATTGAAGACAGTATTACGGGGATTACGGCTAAGACAGTTATCAAAAGCCTAATCTCCGACTCAAAACACTATTTAAGAAAATCATAAATGTTTTGATGACAGAAAGGTTTCCACCGCTTCAACTGAGGCGAATTGATTCCTCAGCTACTACAAAGAGCTACCTGTTGCCTCAAAACTTTCAAATAGAGGCCGAAGTTATTGATTCAGGAAATATCTGCCTCAATGTTGCGAAGTTATTACGCAAAGAAGCCAATGAATAAATATCGCAATTACTCCAAAACATACTACAAGAACTCAAAGTCAAACAAAGCTTCCACCGAGCTTTGTTATTTATTGTGAAACAGTTAATGTAGTGATCCACCTGTAAATTTTTCCCTCGGGCCTCTCAACGGGCCGAGGAGTCTTCACTCTGCATTAACTGTCCTTGAGATATTTTGTTAAAATCTCGCCTCCTCATTCTTCTATAAATACCTCAGAAGAAGATGAGAAATTGTTGGTTGCAGAACTTTGAAATACACTTGAGCTCGAGATTTCTACTTGTACATAGTGTTCACTGGCCCTTGAAGCTCTGTTTGTGCTAGAGTAGTTAGGTTGAATAGTGAAGATGATTGCTGAACTGAAAAATTGGACTTGAATATTGTAACTGGTTTGACATCAATATAAAGGCTGTTTCTTGGGATCTGGTCTTTATCCTTTGGTAAAATTGCTTCTTTCTTTGTTAATAATTTTCCTTCTATGTATGCCATATTGTTCATTTTCCCTCTATAAAGAGCAGTTTAAACGGGGTTAGGATTTTCTGTATATGATATTCTCTAATTTGAGAAATCTTTATCTTAATGTTTTCTTGATTTGTTTATTTAAGAATGATTCAATACGAGTTTAAACGATTAGGAATGTTGGCGTTCCCTCGTCCTTCTCTTTGCTCAAACATTATTCTTGAATGTGATTTCCATTATTTGCTATTAAAGTTAGACTAGAGAAGACATGGTTTGCCCTGATTCCTAGATTCTTTTCTCCAAAAGAAGATTGTGAAAGTTTCCCTTGGTCTTGACTAAAAGCAGACTAGGTTTAAAAGTACTTTATCTGATCTTAAGTTACACTTTGTTTCTCTTATATGTTTTCATACTTTCTGAAAGTAATCATAGGGATTACTAGATTGTTTGTCAATTAAGTTGCTTTAATACAGACTTGCCCAAGAATTTTATGGTTAGCCCTGTCCTTGGTTGGTTTTAAACAGTTACTTAAGAGGCTTTTCTTGTTTGGACTGACTATAAATCCTCGAGGTATTATAGGTTTCCACCCCTCCAACATTTTAATGTTTCCATTTCATCATTTAATCAATAATCTTATGGTATAGATAACTTGCCCCTTGGATCACACTTGATGTTGTTAATTAAAGCTGAATATGACTCCATAGCCAATGAACAAAGCTTAGGCGTTATATCTATCTACTCTGCCTTAAGCTTGTTCTATCCACTTGCAACTTCTCACTTTTGAAACTTTTGCACTTAGAACTTTCCCCTCAAGTAACATTTCATGCTGAACCATCCAAAACAAAACAAAACCCTTGGCCTTCATAACTAGCCTAATATCATTACCTTAAGCTTTCAAAGACAATATCCATCTTTGTACATATTGGAGAGATCCCTCTCCGGATTCAGGAGGGCTAGATCCTAGAATCCCAAAGTTGGTTGAAACGATGTTGTTTCTGTAATTGGACTCTTCCAATCTTGCTAATAAGAGGTACGAGAGACCTAACATTTCTGGCGACTCCACTGGGGAGAAAAAATCGAACCCAGAATCATTTTCATTTAAAGATAATCATACGACGTCAGAGATTTGGTTCATAGAGCATTTGCTTTATTAACCAGAGTAAAAAGCAGCCTTTTCAAGGACTGCCTAATATAGGTAATCATGATGGAACTTGTTTGAATCAGTGACAAACTAGGTAAACCCTAGGTTCCTCTTAAGACTTTATCTAACCTTGAAAGATTAGTTGGCTTAGCCATAAGAGTAAACTGTCTTTGTCTCATAACCATAGCTAAGTTTTGAAACAAATTTAGGATATTATTAAAAACCATACAACTGAAAAATAACTTAGAAAAACCTAAAAAATATTTCGGATTGTTATCCAATAAACATGATGGTGGACCATAAAACCTTTTACCTCCTTAGGAGCTAAAAAATTCCACTTGGCGAATCCACAATCCTTAGCAGACCTTAAGACTCCACTGGGAAGAACCCACATCATTATAACATCATTCAAACTTAGTTAGAGGACTGTAGGATTAAGATTTGTGTAAACAGATTAGTTAACCTCTCAAAGACTGTCATACCTGGTTGAACTTTTCTTGTTTATTTGGGTCTAATAACACAGCATAGTGGCTCCCAGAAAGATTCACACTAGGTACCCTAGACCACCCTCACGAGATAGTTGATAATCAGAAAGTATCCTTTTGGTAGAAATCTCTAAGGTTAAATTATTAGCGTTTTCGGATCACCCTTGAGAGCTAATTCGGTCCACTGAAAATCTTTATTTCTGCAACAATCATAAATAAACTTAGTGAACCCATTTAGGACTAGGTCATTTGATGATATAATCCCGATTAGACTACGAATCTTCACTTTCATCTCCTGAAACAAGTGAACATCCTGGTGGCAGAGAAACAACACCTCCTGGTTTACATTTCCTTCACAACCTAGGTGTCTCTCATCCAAGATCATCTCCACAATCTATTCCTGGTCCATCCACTTTTTCTCACCCTACATCCACTGTTCAAACCACTTCACTTCAGCCCACTTTCCATTTTGTTAATACACCTCTTGTAAATCCACCCCCACCACATATCATGGCAACTTGGTATGCTCCCTTAGTCCTTCCTGCACCATTAGTCAATCTTCCACAGGAATATCAGTCCAAAATTCCATTATATGATGCTAGCAATGCTACAACTGCATCACAACATGTGGATAAAATGAATGACTACTTTGACAGAAATGAAATTGATGATGATTCTGTCAAACTGAGACTATTTGCTCAAAGTCTGGGGGGAGAAGTAAGAAAATGGTTTAAAGGCTTAACCCCCCATACTATCAATGATCTCCAAACCTTCCATCAAGCATTCTTAAACAAATGGGAAGTGAAGAAGAATCCCCTCCAAGTCCTTGCGGCTATAACAATCTCCATAGGAACCACTGGAAAATGTACAATCGCAATGGCCAGTTGCACGCGTCTGGCTTGCGCCTCTGAACTCGCGACCTCCCCTCGAGCTGAAGCTTCCGAAGCAAATTTCCTGAAGGGTTTGATCCGGACATGACCTATTCACTCAGAGAAAGAGTTTTTGCGACCCTTGAAGATATGCAAAGAGGTGCTCTTTCTGTGGAAGTCAACCTCATGGAGAAGAGAGCGAGGATGAAAGCTGAAAAGAGAGTTTCTTTTAGAGAGGAAACCACCCCTTCCACCTCAAGCTCAAAGATGGAAAGAATGATGGAAGAAATGATGAAAGATATAGAGCATAATTAAGAAACACAAACAAATCCAAAATCAAGCGCTCCTCAATAGAAACAGAGGTAGAATGTTAGAAGGAACCAACCTCCAAACAGAGCCCAGAAGATGAACCTTGAATCACCCCCCTCCCGCTTAGCTCCACCATCATAGTGAGGTTGGAAAGCTGGAAAGACATAACAGAGGAAGAGGATATCAACATGTTTGGGGAAGAGGATGATGGCTTTGAGGTTCATTATGATAATAAACAAGGTCTGTACACACCTTACGACGACAAAAGAGATGATAATGAAAAGTATTATCAGGACATGGAGAATATCGTCATAGAACCTCAAAGAGAAAATGACCTTAGAAGCAAGACTAATCAACAAGCCCCCAACACCAAAACCTCTGACAAATCCTCTCAAAGCAGCACCGCAGCTAAACCCAAAACAACCAAACAAAAAGATAAAACAGTGGCTGTTAATTCTAATAAGGATAAGGAGAAAAACACTCAAAATTCTGAAAAACAGAGTGAAGACATCGGCGGTACTAACATGATAGTACTCAACCCCACCTTGATTGTGTCAAGTAAAACAAATCAGCAAGCTGTACTTGTTGATAGAGTGACAGCTAATAAGGTTGAAACAAGTGCTTCAAAGAATCAAACCCCTTTCAGCCTTGACCAGGAAATCTTAAAGATCAAAATCTCTGTTCCATTAACTGAGTTAGCTGCCCACCATGTATATAGGAACCAAATTTTGAAGGCTTTAAATATAGAGGAAAATGGAGCTACAGTTAATCTTAGTGACGACCTACCAGAGTTGATTTTTGGCCCTAAGATTGAAGGGAAGTTTCAAGAGGGACCAGTTCCTCCCTTTTATGTGAGTTTGAACATCCATGACAAAATTCTACACAACGCTATGCCTGATTCCGGGGCTTCTCATAATTTAATGCCTAAAGCTGTGATGGAGAGCCTTGGTTTAGAAATTACCAGACCCTACAATGACCTATACTCCTTTGACTCAAATAGAGTAAAATGTCTAGGATTGATCAAAGACCTCTGTGCTAACCTAGCCCGGATTCCAGCCAAATGTTTACTCATGGACATTGTTGTGGCTGATGTCCCCCCAAGTATGGAATGCTATTATCCCGATCTGGGGAGCTAAGTTACGGGGGACTATGCAGATGGACACCGAGCATATGCGACATCCGGTTGTAATCGGACAATTTCCAGAGTCTCACGCATGAAATACACGGTTTCAGTCAAGACGGAACCACGAAACTCTCCTATATATTCTGTCAATACAGGCCTTGATTATTTTATCATGTTTAACAATGAAACTCCTAGCGAGAAAGTCACTTTAACAGAATTAAAAGCCGACGGGGAAGAAGAGTATGATAACGCAAAAGTGTCCAAACAGTTTTCCACATGTGAAAACATTAGTAAACAAAACATAGGTCTTGATTTATCGGTTATAAGTCCATTGTTTTTAGGACTTAACAACCCAGAAAATACCCCTAACGTTTCTGACATCATCCCTCAATCTATTGAAGAATTTGAGGAGTCACAAGGAGAGTTGAGAGTCAAAACAAATTCAATTGGGTGCGCACTAATCATGAACAGTCAGAAGGCACCATAGTTAAAAAGGACAATCACCAAACAGATGAAACCGAACACAGTCCTTTATGGAGTATGTATTTTGATGGGTCCTGCACTAGAAATAATGCTGGTGCGGGGGTTTGGATCATTAACACTGAAAAAAACCACACAGAATGCATCTCATGCAAGTTAAACTTTCAGTGTTCCAACAACATAGCAGAATATGAATTCCTTCTCTTAGTCTTACATCTCTTGAAGAAATTAGGAGCTAGAAGAATTAATGTGTACGGGGATTCTGAGTTAATCATTAGGCAAGTCAATGGGGAGTATAATGCGAATCATCCCAGACTTAGAGCCTATCAGAATGATGTCATGGATCTTTTGACAACATTTGAGGAGTCAAACCCGAGTTTCATCCCAAGGAAAAAGAACATTATGGCCCACGATTTAGCTTTTGCGGCCAGGACATGTCTAACGCCATAGGCACATGAGCAGCTTGTCCAGATAAAGTTTAGACCAGCAGTACCTGATAATAAGAAGTATTGGCAGGTGTTTGAAAATGACAAACAAATAGAAGAATTCATGCAATTCAGAAATGAATTCGAACTTAACAGTTCGGACTCAGACTACGAAACAAACTACAATGAAGAAAAATTTCTTGGTGAAGAAGAACTGTCTCCTGATCCTGTCAATATTAACCTGTTGTCTAGCAAACTTACAAACGAAACAGAGGAGTTGGAAACCCTCCATGCTAAAGATGAAAGTTTGCCTAGAGGTCTGGCACCTTTAGAACAGTTGTTTGATTTTGATGATGTGGCCCAAAAACCGAAATTGGAACCTGTAGAGACTGAAGTGGAGGAATGCAATATAGGCAGTGAGGAAAAACCAAAAATGATTAAACTTTCTAAAACTTTACCATCTCACATTAAACTCAAATACATTGAGCTGTTTAAAGAGTTTTCTGATGTTTTTGCATGGAGTTATGAAGATCTTAAATCCTATGACACTGAAATAATACGGCTAAAATCCTCTTAAAGAAAACCAAAAACCATTTAAACGAAAGCGCGAGAATAAATACTGTCCGGTTGCCATTGGTTAGAAGGAAATCATGAAGATGTATCATGCTGGTATTATTGTCCCTATTAGATATTCGGAATGGGTATCTAATCTGGTGTCTGTTAGGAAGAAGACTGGAGAAATCAGGCTTTGTATAGATTTTAGAGATTTAAACAAAGCTTCATTGAAAGACCACTACCCTTTACCAAAAATGGATCATATTTTACAAAGGGTGGTAGGGTCTAAAAGAATTTCTTTGCTTGATGGCTATTCGGGGTATAATCAGATCTTAGTTCACCCTGCTGATCAATTCAAGACAGCCTTTACTACACCATGGGGTACTTTCATGTATGTGAAGATGCCTTTTGGTCTAATGAACGCTGGAGCAACCTTTCAGAGAGCCATGGACATAGCATTCTCGCAAGAATTGGGCTTCTTCATCATTATCTATCTAGATGATGTCACTGTGTTTTCAAAAACAGATGAAGAACATTTAGAACATTTGAGAAAAGATTTTGAGAAGTGCAAAAGGTTTGGAATATCTTTAAACCCTAAGAAGACACTATTTGGTCTCCAAGAAGGTAAGCTTCTTGGACACATATTTTCAGAAGAGGGTATAAAGATATATCCAAAGAGGATTGAGGCCATATTGCAAATCTCTCATCCTCGAAACATCAAGGAGTTGCAATCTTTCATTGGGAAGATCAACTTTTTGAGAAGGTTCATCCCTAATTTAGCTGAGCTCCTTAGGAATATCACAAATATGCTGAAAAAGGAGCAAGGGGTAAAATGGACCTTAGAAGCAAAGACATCCTTTGAGCTGGTGAAACAAGCATTAACCAAAAAACCGGTTCTCATAAGCCCTGATTTTTCAAAATATTTTTATAACTTCTCATTTGCATCAGAACATACTATTGCTGCTGTCCTTTTACATAAAAATCCACAAGGACAAGAGCAGCCTATTGCATTCTTTAGCAAGGCATTGAGGGATGCCCCTTTGAAGTATAATATTATGGAAAAGCAAGCTTTTGCTTTGGTTAAAGCATTGAAAGACTTCAAAGTATACATCCTTCACTCACACATCATTGCCTTTGTACCTAATTCGGTTGTTAAAGACATTCTAACACAGGACCCAGATGGTAAGAGAGGTAAGTGGATTGCTGTTATTCTCGAATATGATTTAGAGATAAAACCCACTAAACTCATCAAAGGCCAACGTCTAGCTAGATTAATGGCTGAATCCAATTTTGAAGTTCTTGATATTAATATGATTAATGCTTTGGACAGCCAAGAAGAATTCTCAACTCCCATTATTGAAAACCATTTTATGAATTCTCCTTGGTATGTTGATATTGTTTATGTTTTGCTTAATTTAAATACACCTCCTGGTTTATCGAAAACAAAGGCAAGGTTCTTAAAACTGAAAGCGGTAAACTATTGCATTGTAGATAGGTGTCTTTATTGGAAAAATGCTAGTGGTATATTGCTTAAATGTTTGCCTGAGTTTGATGCAGAGAAGGTTAAGCAGGAATTTCATGAAGGAGAGTGTGGGGGTCATTTATATTGGAAGTCAACAGCCAACAAAATTTTAAGGGTTGGTTTCTATTGGCCTACTCTTTTTCCTGATGTACACAAGATGACCACTACTTGCCATAAATGTCAACTATTCGAAGGCAAAAGAAAATTGTTACCCCTTCCTCTGCATCCAATCACTGTTGAAGCCCCATTTCAACAGTGGGGACTTGACTTCATAGGTGAAATCCATCCCTCATCTTCTGCCCAGCATAGATGGATCCTTACTGCCACAGACTATTTCACTAAGTGGATAGAAGCCATTCCTTGTAGGCAAGCCAATGATTCGGTTATTATAAAGTTCATAGAAACCAATATCCTCTCCAGATTTGGCTGTCCTACCAAGATCATCACAGATAATGCAGCAGCGTTTGGATCAAAGAAAATGGTTGACTTATGTCATAAATACCAGATAACACTAGGGCATTCCACAGCCTATTACCCTCAAGGTAATGGACTTGCAGAATCTTCCAATAAAAGCTTAGTGAACATAATCAAGAAACTGTTGGAGGACAATAAAAAGTCTTGGCACAAAAAGCTAGTCCATGCACTTTGGGCTGACAGATTAACTTTGAAGAAATCTATTGGTATGTCACCTTTTCAGCTTGTGTATGGTACAGATGCAATCTTTCCTAATAGCCTTGGTGTACCAGTTATGAAGTTTATCCAAGAATTGTAGACTGAAGATAATGACATGATCAAAAGAATAAATCAGACCATTCATCTTCAGAAAATCAAAGAGGAAGTGTACAACAAAACATTGCAGAAACAGGACAGCATTAAGAAGCCTTTTGACAGAAGAACAAAGGCCAAAAATTTCAAGATTGGGGACAAAGTTTTAAAGTGGGACTCAAAGAGGGAAGACAAGGGAAAGCATGGTAAATTTGACAATCTATGGCTTGGCCCTTACTCTATTCATTCAGTTGCTGGAAACAATGCATTCTTCTTACAAGAGCTGGATGGAACATATTTGTTTGGGGGTCCTGTCAATGGCAGGATGCTCAAACATTACTTCTCTTGATTCATGATACGTTTTTAAGCCTTCCTTTTTATTTTTCATTATGAATATTTCATCCACCATTGCATTCAAAGTTATGAAAAATAAAAAAATACAAAAACAAAGAAAGAAAGAAAAGAGGGCAGAAATGAAAAACAAGAAAGGCACAGCCCCATGCCAAAAAGAGAAACAAATCTGAAAGTGTGCAAGCTTAAATGCCACTCCTGCAAAACACACTTCTAGTTAGTCAAATTGTTTAACCTTGACTAATTAGCTTTCAATTTTCTGCTGATAGGGTAGTGAATTCGATTTTCCAAACCATTTAATCTCGGCTTATCAGTAGATAGATTAGGATAGAAATTAAAGGTTCAAACATGTTTAAAATCTGAACCAAATTTTCCAAAGAGAGATGACTCAAAAATGTTTTATTTTTCTGAGTCATAAAAGAGAAAAACTGGTTCTTATTTGCCCAAAATCTGAATCAGATATCAGGAAAGAGACAGCTCAAAACAAAATTAAAAACAGAGCTATAAAGAAAAGAAGGCCATAATGAGAAACTTTCAGATCTTAAGCCTTCCATTTTGATTTAATTTTCTGCAAATAATAATCTATGAGCAGCTTGTTTTTATGCCATAGATCATAGCAAGTCGAACAGCTCAATCTTGACTTGACTATTTTTAAATTTATGTTGTAGAATTTAGAGAATGAAAGTTTGTTGGACTGTTTAATCCCAACAAACAGTAGACTAGGTAGAGAAATATCTGAGCTCAACTGTTTAATCTGAGTTCAGGGAGAAATAAGGATTAGAAATAGATTAGATTTCCTGCTTTCAAAAGAATAAAATGTTGTGAATAGAGTTTTCCAATCCAAGTGCACTCTGATGAAGAAAAAATGCTAGATTTGTAGGATTGGGTAGATAGCAAGCTTGTTGATAAAGGTCCATTGCTTTCATGGCTGCCAAATATGTTTTTAGAGAAGATCATTCAATCACAGAAGGACAGCCCAATGGATGAGGCAACTAGTCAGCCTCCCAGAAATCAAGTCTGAATTATTGATGCCTTCAAGAAGGCACCATCCCCAAGTGGAGCCACTGTTAGCCACCTATAATATTTTGTTATACCAAAAGGTGGCTAAGATCTTTTTTGAGCCTCCAAGGAACAAATTTTATCACTAAAAAATTGTTGGCTCTTGAAGTCTCCTTAAGGCCTCATGCCTTAGTCCAAAATCCTCATTTACTATCCCTTTTATACTTGGAAAATTCTGCTGATTTCGTATAACAAACTGCTGAAGAAACCATCATTTTCTTCCCCTTTTTTCTCCATATATTCCTCTACTTTTCATAAGTTTCTCCCTCCATCCGTAAAAATCTTCCTGACATGGTTTGAAACTTCTTTTTGAACTGTGCCGAAACCCCCAAATCCATTGAAAACCTTGAAATTTTTCATAAAAAACAAAGTTTATTGCTATGGACCTAGGTCCCTTTGGGCTAAGTCCTAAACCACTTCCCCCACATGCCCATATGTTAAAACCAAACACCAAATCTTTCAGCGCTAATTGCATCACAAATATCCAAAGGGTGCCTGACTTTGAACCATTACAAAGCTCATTTTCCTTTGTAAACCCAAAAACCCACTTTCCGAAAGTTTTAAGTTAAAACTTAAAACCTACGGGCATGCGAATATAAATGGGTTGCATGAAAAGGCGATCGCGCAATTGCAATCGGAAATAATACAAATGGGTTGATCGGAAAGACGGGGCTCGGTAGCTCGATTGCGATTAGCCCTTGTCTCTTTAGCCCTCCGAGGCATATTACATTAGTGAAAACCCCGACCCATGATGCGGCGCCTTTTCCTTAAATGTATTTCATGTCCGTTAAACTTGTTTTATTCGCAAAAAACTTTGGTTTTCATGTGTTTAAGGGTTTTTCTGCCGGTGCGTAGGTCGTAGCAATCCTGACCGTTGATCTAGTCCTTTGATCCAACGGCCTGCGCTCAATCGCATCGCAAGCTTTCAATCGCATGCCTTCTTCTCTGTCCCCCGATTTCCGATCCCCGATTCAATCCCGACCGTTCATCTAATCCTTGATCCAACGGTCCGTGCAAAATCGCATCGCAATGTTTCACCCCCTTGCGATTACCTCCGATTCATTCCCCGCCGTCGATCTGGTCCTCAGATCAACGGCCAGCGCTCAATCGCAAAGGGCTCAATCGCAAAGTTTCAATCACATGTTGTTTTGTGACCTCCCCGATTGCGATCCTCCGATTAAATCTGGGCCGTCCATTTCCCGCCTATCCAACGGTCCTTATTCCCTCCGATCGCAAGTCTTACCGCCATTTCAAAACCCGCTGATTCGTTTTCCGCCGTCGATCTGATCTGCAGATCAACGACCAGCGCTTAATCGCACTGGAATTTTCAATCACATCCCTTTTTCTGCCACCCCCGATTGAGACCCTCCGATTAGATCTGGACCGTCCACGTGTCCAGATCGGACGGTCCAAAACTGCTCCTCCTTATTCTTCTCCCGCTATCCTTTTTTCCTTTCTATGCAGATCTCCACCGTTGGTTGCCTTCATCCGACGGCTACGCTCCTCTCCTGCCTTCTGAAGCAGTCTAACCCATTTCGTAGGATTTCTTAATTGTTTTTTGTTTTATGCAGGTGTTTTCAATGGTTTTCCGTTGTATCACGAAGAAAAGCCGAGGGTTGGGAAAGACGTTTCCTGCGCCTTCGAAGCTACTAAAAGGAACCATTCACACGGTTGGATTCAATGATTTGTCAATGTTTCATGAGCATTGATGCCGAAAAGCCCAGCGCGGCCCTGCACATCGACAAGACACTGTTTTATTCGAAAGAATAGTTAAAGAGTATCAGTTTTGAGAATAAAGCACAGCAGAAGAAGATTGAAGACAGTATTACGGGGATTACGGCTAAGACAGTTATCAAAAGCCTAATCCCCGACTCAAAACACAGTTTAAAGAAAACCTAAAGTGTTTTTATCAGACAGAAAGGTTTCCACCGCTTCAACTGAGGCGAATTGATTCCTCAGCTACTACAAAGAGCCACCTGTCGCCTCAAACCATTCAGAACAGAGGCCGAAGTTATTGCTCGAAGAAATATCTGCCTCCAGCATTGCCAAGAAGTTATTTCTGCAAGGAAACCAATGAATAAATATCTGCAGAGTTACTCCAAAACATACACAGAGCCTCAAAGTCAAACAAAGCTTCCACCGAGCTTTGATATTTATTGTGAAATAGTTAATGTAGTGATCCACCTGTAAATTTTTCCCTCGAGCCTCTCAAAGGGCCGAGAAGTCTTCACTCTACATTAACTATCCTTGAGATATTTTGTTAAAATCTCACCTCCTCATCTTCCTATAAGTACTTCTACAGAAGATGAGAAGTTGTTGGTTGCAGAACTTTGAAATACACTTTAGCTCGAGACTTCTATTTGTACATAGTGTTCACTGGCCCTTGAAGCTCTGTTTGCGCTAGAGTAGTTAGGTTGAATAGTGAAGATGATTGCTGAACTGAAACATTGGACTTGAAGATTGTAACTGGTTTGACATCAATATAAAAGCTGTTTCTTGGGATCCTGGTCTTTATCACCGGTGAAGTGCTTCTTTCTTTGTTAATCGTTTTCCTTCTATGTATGCCATATTGTTCATTTTCCCTCTGTAAAGAACAGTTTAAACAGGGTTAGGATTTTCTGTATAGCAGTAACCTTCTCTGGCTGAGAAATCTTTATCTTAATGTTTTCTTCAAATTTTTTTATTTAAGAATGATTCAATACAGTTCAAACAGTTAGGAATGTTTGCATTCCCTCGTCCTTCTGTTTGCTCAAACATTGTTCTCGAATGTTATTTCCATTATTTGCTATTAAAGTTAGACTAGAGAAGACATGGTTTGCCCTGATTCCTAGATTCTTTTCTCCAAAGGCAGATTCTGAAAGTTTCCCTTGGTGTTGACTGAAAGCAGACTAGGTTTAAAAGTACTTTATCCGATCTTAAGTTACACTCTGTTTTTCTTATGTGTTTTCATACTTTCTGAAGGTAATTATGTGGATTACTGGATTGTTTGTCAATTAAGCTGCTTTAATAAGAACTTGCCCAAGAATTCTATGGTTAGCCCTATCCTTGGTTGGTTTTAAAACAGTTACTTAAGAGGATTTTCTTGTTTGGACTGACTATAAATCCTCTGAGAAATTATTATCAGTTTCCACCCCTCCAACATTTTAATGTTTCCATTCCATCATTATAATCTCAATAATCTTGTGGTATAGATAACTTGCCCCTTGGATCACACTTGATGTTGTTGTTCAATTAAAGCCCAGATATGACTCCATAGCCCAATGGACTAAAAACCAGCGTTATATCTATCTATCTGCCAAAACTGTTCTATTTGCTTGCAACTTCTCACTTTTGAAACTTTTGCACTTAGGGCTTTCCCCTCAAGTAACATTTCATGCTCAACCATCCAAAACAAAACAAAACCCATGGCCTTCATAACTAGCCTAATATCATTACCTTAAGCTTTTCAAAGACAATATCCATCTTTTTACATATTGGAGAGATCCCTCTCCGGATTCAGGAGGGCTAGATCCTAGAATCCCAAAGTTGGTTGAAATGATGTTAACTCTGTGATTGGACTCTCCCAATCTTGCTAATAAATTACAGAGACCTAACAGTATCAGAGTCAGGTTATAGCTCCATCAGAAGGAGGGTTTGACACATATTCCAGCTTCAAAAAATTTCAGCAATATTCAACAAAATTCATGCACGTGCAATGACCTCCTCAGAGCACTTTCTTGGGCAAAGCAGGAAGAATTATTTTTTCATTCTTTTGTAGGAATTTTTTTGGTGGAGAGTTTGAAGATCAGATATGAAACTTTTGGTACAAAATTTACAAAAACAAATTATATATATGGATTCCTTGTGAAAAAATACTCAAATTAAAAAAAATAAAAAATAATAAAAATAATAAAAAATAAAAAAAATAAAAAAATCGGCCAAATTGAAGTCCTGATGAGGGAGATATCGCTAATATAAAATTAGTTGTGTTACAGAAATTTTTCTAACAACAATTTGTGGACGGCGACTCTCTGTAGAAATTTTCTGAATAATGAAGATTTATCCACTGAGATTATCCTGGTCACACACTAATTCGAATTCATGCATAACACATAACCTCTTCTACAATTGATCAACAATTTGCAGAAATAGAAACAGTCGCATGCGCACATAAACTGCATATATGTGGAAAACATAACAAAACTGACTATTTGTATATTATAATAGAAGAGAACATGTAGCAATCTCATTACAATACTCCTCACAAGTACTCAGTACTGTCTCCAAAAGTTACACACAAACTAGCTCAGTTTTGAACAAGTCACAGGTTCAAAACTCATCCACTAATTGCCTGCCTCTACTGCGCAATCCAAGTTGGTTCAATGAGAGATCCAAGTTTGAATCTCCTTGGCTTCAACTGCGCAATCCTCATGGTCAATCTCCTCCAATGCTTGTGCAAATCTCATGCACAACTGCTGTCGCAACTAATAGCAAACTCACCCTTTCATCTACCTCTTCCACTGGTCTCCATTGAACTGTCCATGCACTGTAGTGAACTGATGTGTTCTTGAGTTGAATAATGAGTTACTAATTAATGAATTAAATAATATTTAATTCACTCCACTCATTACTAGTTGATTAGCTAGTTAAACTAATCTCAACTAGTTCAACTAAGTTAAACTGAACACAACTCCACCAACTACTCTCCCAACTCCAAACTAAACTACCATCACATGATTTCTATTTGAAGACCTCCATCTGGCAAGCTCATTAGCTTCTCAGGAGATAGCATAAATTCCTCCTGCAAATCTGTACACATGTGCACTAACGAAGATGCTCGAAGAATAAGATAATGTTTTAGAGTCTAAATATTATTAAGGGCTAATAATATTTGACTGACCTATTTTTAGACAGGCAGTCTAAAAATAGACTTCGACCTGTATGTCTAAAAATAGAGGTCCATCTATTTTTACCAACTCGACCAATCATCCAAGAATAGCATACTGCAACTCCTAGACCATGCTCCATATGTCCAAAAATAGACATAGTCTAAAAATAGACTTTGCGCCAAAAATAGCCTGCGGGCCCACTTAGTGAAGGCGACTTCATTTCACTAAGCTCCATCATCTTGTTGCATTTTCAACACTCCCTCTCAACAAGATATGGATTATCTGCAACCTCTATCTTGCCTCTGTGGAATTCTAACTTTCTCCTGGTGAGCACCTTCGTCAAGATGTCAACATCTTGATCCTCCGTGGGAATATATGAAAGTAACATGATTCTCTGCTAAACACAATCTCTGATATGATGGTACCTGATGTCGATGTGTTTGGATCTATCATGAAATACTAGATTAGCCGAGAGTTTAATGCAACTCTGGTTATCACAATAAATCACAGTAGGCTCCAAATGCGACCCGAACAATCCGACAAGGATCTTCCTCATCCAAATAGCCTCGCATGTAGCCAAGCTTGCTGCCATGTACTCGGCCTTTGCTGAAATGAGTGCCATGGATCTCTGCTTCCTGCTGTACCAGGAAACTGCTATCGACCCGATACTGAAAACTCCTCCAGATGTGCTCTTTCGATCCGTTGGGCTCCCTGCCCAATACAAGAGTCAAAGGCAAGAAAAGTTTATCTGTCCTCTGTTTGCCATAGACCATATCCCGATGGCCACTAAGATAACGCAATACATGTACACAACATACAGAAAGAGCTTGGTGAGAAGCAACACATAGCTTACGAAAGTTGGTTAAGACATAGCATATGTCGGGTCGTGTATTGACCAGATACATGAGCGACCCCACCAACTGTCGGTAAACAGTGGCATCCACTACATCCGCCGATGTAGCATCCTCCTTCCTCCAACCACCAGGAAGAGGAGTATCAACAGGCTTGCAGCCATGCATGTTGAACTTCTCCAGTATCTCCCGGGCATACTTGCCTTGAGAAACAAACAGTCCATCATTGCGCTGCCAAATTTCCAATCCAGGGAAATAATGAAGGAGGCCCAAGTCCTTCATCTCAAAATCCTTTTCAAGATCAGCCTTGCATGAGTGTATCAACAGTTCATCACCTGTCAAAATCAAATCATCTACATGAGTGAATGATTATGTCGAAGCCCTTCCCCTCACATAATCGAGTAGGGTTGGGATCCGCCTCACTCTTGGAGGATCGAAGGGAAATTGCAAGCAGCGTCTGCTCGTGTACCAAGCACGGGGTGCCGCGACAACTCGTGCTCTCTTGAGTCGGCACATGCGACTCGCTGCTGAAGATCTCGAAACCTTCGGGCTACTCTATGTACACCTCCTCCTCAATGACTCTGTTGAGGAACGCAGTCTTCACATCCATCTGATGGATGTGCCATCCCATCTGTGCTGAGAGAGCTAGGATCGTCCGTATGGAAGAGTACCTTGCGACAGGTGCAAAGGTCTCCTCATAATCGATCCCCTCGATCTGTGAGAAGCCACGGGTGACAAATATCGCCTTGTACTTCTCCACACTCCCGTCAGCCACCTGCTTCACTTTGTAGCTCCATCGCGAACCCACAACTGATTTCCCCTCCGGTCTTGGGACAATCTCCCATGCACTGTTTCTGACGATCGAATCATATTCTTTGATCATGGCATCTACCCATGCAGGTTCCTTCACAGCTTCCTCAAAAGAGGATGGCTCCATCATGACACATTGACTCATAAGAGCCATGTATCCAGTGTACCGATTCGGTGACTGTCTTTGTCTGCGCTATGCTGTAGGTGGTCCTACAACCTTCTCTGCATCTTGAGCCAGTCGCTCAGCTTCTGTAGTGCGCTTGCGCCCTCTGATGGTTGGCGCTGCATGAGTGGTTTCTTCCACTGCATGAACTTCCTCTTGTGGTTGATCCACATCCGAAAGCTCCTCCTTAGGAACTAATAGCTCCTCATCTGCATGCAAGTGTGGCTCCCTCTCAAGCGAACACTGCATGGCTTTCTCCTCCTGAAATTTGATATCCCGTCGCACAACAGTCTTGCGACTGTCTGGAAAATACACCTGATAGTTGTGAGAGGTGTATCAGTGTACCCCACAAATATTCCAACCTCTGTGATCAGATCCAGCTTCTTTCTGGTGTCCTTCGTCACATGCATGTAGACAGGAGAACCAAAAATCCGGAAATGGGAAATGTCAGGCCTCTTGCCAGAATAAGCCTCCTCCGATGTACTCATGCCAAGAATCTTGTGAGGACAACGGTTCTACACATATACTGCTGTATTGCATGCCTCAGCCCACAAGTGAAGGGGTAGGCCCTGATCATGCAACATCACCCGTGCAGCACCCACAATATTTTTGTTCTTCCGCTCAGCCACCCCGTTCTGCTGTGGGTTATGGGGTGTGATGAGCTCTCTCTGAATCCTTTCTGCACTGCAAAAGTCCTTGAATTCAGTCGAGATGAATTCACCACCATTTTCACTCATGAGAGCCTTCACATGCTTCCCTGATTCCTTCTCAACCAGCGCCTTGAATTCACAGAACTTTGAATATGCCTTGCTCTTCTTCTGCATGAAGAAGATCCAGCACTTCTGAGAGAAGTCATCAACGAAGATCACATAGTACTTTTGCTTTGATGTCGAAGCTACTGAGAAAGGACTACACACGTCTGTGTGAAATCTCTCAAGGATTGTCGTGGCGTGACTATCCTTCTCGTGAAAGGTGGATTTCACATATTTTCCCAAGGTACACCCATTGCACTGATATGACTGTGCAAGAGTGCTCTTAGGAAGCCCAGTAGAAATCTACTGCAGTATCTTCAAAGCTCCATGGTGAAGGTGGCCCAATCGCCTGTGCCACAGTTCGCCCTCATCATCCCGGCTCACCACTTCTCCCGCCTTGCATGCCATTGCTGCGCAGCCATCTACTGGCCAGTAGATCTGGCCAGACCCCTATCTTAAAAGTTCTCGTTGGTCTTACTACGTGGGAAAGCTTTTCCTTCTTGAACCATCATGTATGTCTTCCAACATCGCCCACGGTCAGTTAACTTGTGTTCTGGTATGCAAAACTTCTTCAATACAAAGGTTTTACCCGACTCCTCTAGAAATGGTCTAAAATCTGGGGTCTGGCTTTATTATCTACCATCATCGCCCATCTCGATGTGCACGCCCAGATCTTTGTCCTCCAGATCTGAGAACAAATCCCGATCTCCCGTCATGTGAAATGATGCACCGCTGTCCAAGAACCACACCGTCCCATCACACTTGAGACCAAGCATGTGATCAGTGAAAAATCCAGTTCGAATTGAGAAGCCAATGCCTCTCCCGCTGCAGATCCAGCAGCCTTCTTATCTTTCTTCTTCTGCGGACAATTTGTGGCATAGTGTCCATGATGGTGACAGTGAAAACACTTCACCTTGGACATGTCTTGCTTCTTGCCTTTCGCACCAGACTGAGAAACTTTCTTGCTCTTCCCCTTCTTTGCTTTGGTAGCCAAAGTGCAATTTTCTTCATCAGATACCTTTGATGAAGATCCGTCCCTGGTAGTCCTCCTTATCTCCTCTTGCATGAGATCTGCCCAAAGTTGCTCCCATCCTGGCAACTTATCCCTAATATTGACAGAGTCCTACTAGGAATGCTAAGCCTTCGGAAGACCAAGGAGAGCCAGGTCTACCATTTCCTCTTCTTCGACAGTCACCCCCACACTTCCCAGCTCATCTCTGCATTGAGTGAACTTCGTGAGGTACATGGCGATACTGTCGCCTTTCTTCATCTTAATGTTTCTGAGTTTATCCTTGAGCGCCAGCTTCCTTTGGTCACTCTTACTCTGGAATAGATCTGTCAACACTTTCCACATCAAATATGGAGAAGCTTTTCCATGCAGGCTGGATACAATGTGATCCTTCATGCCCTCCAACAGAATCCTTCGACATTTCACCATCTTCTTTTTCCAAGCCTCAACTTCAACAGGATCAGTAGGCTTTCGGACATCCATATCTACCCTTCAGCCCATTATCTTCTAATACTACCTCCATCCGATCTTTCCATGCAACATAATTCGAACTGCCTTCAAGGGCATATTCGAGTCGCAAACCGTTGAAAGACATTTCAACTCCAGCACCAAGAACACTAGCTGCTGCAAAATTCGAATTCCAAACTCAAAAAATCAATTTCTTCTGGATCTGTGAGAGCAAATTATTTCTAGCACAAAGATCGACTGTAAGGTCATTTACTAGATATATCACCTTTCAGAGAAAGGGTGGATCCAGAGGCTACCTGGCCCGTTACAGACTCTGTCTACCGAAATAAAATTGTAATCACTATAATAGATCCCGATGATAAATTCGCTCTGATACCATGTAGAAATTTGCTGAATAATGAATATTTATCCACTGAGATTATCCTGGTCACACACTAATTCGAATTCATGCATAACACATAACCTCTTCTACAATTGATCAACAATTTGCAGAAATAGAAGCAGTCGCATGCGTAAGATAAACACAATATGTAATGGGGAAAGCTTATAGTTGAAAACCCCCAGCTATTTGCATATTATAATAGAAGAGAACATGTAACAATCTTAGTACAATACTCCTCACAAGTACTCAGTACTGTCTCCAAAAGTTACACACAAACTAGCTCAGTTTTGAACAAGTCACAGGTTCAAAACTCATCCACTAATTGCCTGCCTCTACTGCGCAATCCAAGTTGGTTCAATGAGAGATCCAAGTTTGAATCTCCTTGGCTTCAAATGTGCAATCATCATTGGAAATCTCCTCCAATGCTTGTGCAAATGTCATGCACAACTTCTGTCGCAACTAATAGCAAACTCACCCTTTCATCTACCTCTTCCACTGGTCTCCACTGAACTGTCCATGCACTGTAGTGAACTGATGTGTTCTTGAGTTGAATAATGAGTTAATAATTAGTGAATTAAATAATAATTAATTCACACCACTCTCACTAGTGTATCAATTAGTTAGACTAGATACAACTAGCTCAACTATGTCTAACTGAGTTAAACTGAACACAACTCCACCAACTACTTCTACAACTCCATCAAACTTTGTCACATGAGTTCTAACTGAAGATCTCCATGCAATAGCTCCAGTAAACCCTCAGGAATAGCGTAATTCCTTTTGTCAGCTTCTGTGCCACATCTGTGCACTTAACTGAAATGCTCCAAGAGAATAAGATAATGTTTAGAGTCTAAATATTATTAAGAGCTAATAATATTCGACATATCTATTTTTAGACAAGCAGTCTAAAAATAGACTTCGACCTATATGTCTAAAAATAGAGGTCCATCTATTTTTACCAACTCGACCAATCATCCAATAATAGCATACTGCAACTCCTAGACCATGCTCCATATGTCTAAAAATAGACATAGTCTAAAAATAGACTTTGCGCCAAAAATAGCCTGCGGGCCCACTTAGTGAAGGCGACTTCATTTCACTAAGCTCCATCATCTTGTTGCATTTTCAACACTCTCCTATAATTTTTTGCAGTTTTTATGCATAATTTCAGTAAAATAATTTCATATATGATCTTCTCTTTAAAAATCACCCAATTTATAAAAAAAAAATGGTTGAATCAGAGTTCAGATGAGGGAGATATCGTTGATTTAAAATAAACAATTTTTTAAAACTTTTGTGACAAAGAGACAGTTGCAACACGAATATGAGTTTCTAGAGTGTCCAGAATGGGATTTCAATTTAATGGGAAGATTCATAATGGTCATTATATTTCCAAAAATAGGTTATAATAGATATTTTGAGTTATATTTACCGAGTTATTCCCATTTTAAATTAGTTTTTATATCTAAAGAAACATTCGGAGCAGGTTCCCTTTGAAGACGTGCCCTCCCACCCCGCTTTAGTAATCATATGCTTCACATTCATAAGTTTTAGCATAGCATCATCCGTATTGGGTTATTTGGAGATGTTCCCTCCCACCCCAGGCTATGTAGGCACCTTCTACTTCATCAACAATCAGAATCATAGTTATGGCCCCAACCACACAAAATCCTTGTCATCGAAGTCCATTTGCTAGGCCACACACTATTATTATCGCAGTTGGTCACAAACATTACAAGGTATCTCTATCCTCAAATATTCATTTTTCATGGTTATGGTTCATCCACAAACCCACACTTCATAGAAGTCCATTTGCTAGGCCGCACACTGTCAGTATCATAGTTGCTCACAAGCATTACATGGTATCTCTATCTTTGGATCTTCATTCATAAAAGTTAAGGGTTAACCACACAAAACCCTTCTCTTTAGTGGCTATTCATATTCAACACATGCTTCTCAGGAGGGAACTTCACGCAATGCAAACCACTTTTCCTTAAGCATGGAGGAATGATCTGAATGGAAAATGACATCTACACATGATATTACTTCACCCATGGTATTCATCCACCCATGGTATTCATTCACCCATGGTATTTACCAACTCATTGAATTTACTCGTGGTATTGTAACTAAAAAAGGCTATAAGTATCAAGTCACATTTTGTAAAAGGACAAATTGTCCGCCACAATGTAGCTTTTACATTTATTCTCTATTTAATAAAAAAAAAAATCTTTGTGTTTTTGTTTACTGTGTGTTGTCCTCTTTTATTCTGGCATTTCAATTTTTTAGATCTTGGGGTCCTCACACTAAGACCCGGATCAGGTGACACCCAATAGTGTTCATTTTTTTCCATAAACATGCTATGACCGGTATGATGTTTTTGAGGTAGTTATATGCCTTGGTATTTGTATCTTTTGATGCGAGGAATCCTTTTCAAGGGATGGATCACCCGAGATAAGGGATCTCGAGTAACTTGGAAGGTGAGTGACTGCATGGAAGGGTATTACCGGATTTCCCGAGGGACTTTGTAGCAGAGAAGGGAAGGCCGAGGATGGATTTGTTTTTGTCATTAGCATTTCTAGATGGTATTGGATGCACATTGGAAGTGTGACCTGAAACAATGAGCTGGTAAATTTTCACTAAGGGGACATGTAGCACTGAACTATAACTTTGGACATTGGATGTAGCTTTGAATTTGGCAGTGGATTCTAGACTTCCTGGGAAGGCAGTGAATCCTAGTACTACTTTGAGGGTGGAGGTGTGAGCCTCTAGATTCCCTTGTTATGGATGCAGGCATCATATCCTCTTATTTGCTGGTTGAAAAAATGTGAATATGCATATATGTGGTTTCTATTGTAAATATCGTAATGAGATTTGCTAAAAATCTCCAGTACATGGTATGTTTGTCATGTTTCAGCAATGGTCATTATAACTATTGCAACGAGATGTGTTATAAATATTCATGGCAATTATGTTCTGCTTTCAGTAGTATTGTTGGTTGTAGGTTTCATTGAACGTCGAGGATGGTGTTCCCCCAAGGGGGAGGGTTCTATAACAAACTCAGTTTAAAAAATTCATGTAATAAAATTTAAAAAAGGAAAAAAATAAGACCATGATTAAGGGAGTTGTTGGCTCCCTGTGATTTGCAAGATTGGCAAGAACAAACACTGCAGGGGCCACATCAGAACCACTTTGGAATCATAGGACCTGGCCTTCTTGGATTCATAGAAGGATCTCTCTATATAAGTGTTTATAGATGATATGTCTTCGTGCTCTTATTTTATGATATTAGGCTAGTTCTGAAGTTCTAAGGACTTGTTTATTTTGGTTGATTAATTTATAGGTTGACCGATCAGTGGTGCGATTAATTGATGGAAGGTTTTAGCTGAATAGATAGACTATGAGAAAACATTAATCCATTGGGCTATGGAGTCATAAAAGGATTTAATTTTTCATCAACTTTGCAAGGTTTTTCATAGGGCAAGCTAACTTTATCAAGTGGATCTCTTATATTAGTTTGTGACATGAAATAACAATAATTTGTGAAGGTAGCAATGCTATAGCCGGTTAAGAATCTTCTAGCTCTACTTTAACAAGAAAAAACTTTTAGGTAATTGTTTGAGGCAAACCAAAGGACAGGGCATGCCATAGACTTTTTTGGCCAGACTTTAATAAGAAAACCTTTAAGACAAAAATCCAGTAATCCTAGAATTACTTTCAGAAAAAGAAAACATTTAAGATAATAGTGAGAGCAGTTAAAGAGAAAGCTAAACCTATCTTCTTTAACTCAACACTCAAAAGACCTTCAAAGCAACATTTTGAGGCAAACCAAAGGACAGGGCATACCATAGACTTCCCTGGTTTAGACTCTACTAAGTATACTTCAAATAAAGGCCTTAAAAACAATATTTCAAGCTACACCAAAGGACAGGGCTTACCATAGACTTCTTTGGCTTGACTCTATTAAATTATTTCCAAGACAAGCGACTAGATGGAACTAGAGAGAAATTAAGAATTCTCCAATCAGACCTTGTAGAGGAAAAAATTTCAGATAAAGAATGCAGACAGAAATAGGGTGCCAAGACAACATATCCTACTCTAAAATTTCTTTTCTTTTATCAAAGAAATGTGAAGAAAATGGAAAACATAAGGAAGACAATGAAAAATAAGGAAAACTTCACCATTAACATAGCTCAAGAATCCTGTGAACGTGCTTTTATTACTGATGATCAAAACAGTTACATTAATTCATGTACAATAGCTCTCTGCAACTCAGAGCTTTCTCAAATCTAGCCTAGCAATCCTCAACTAGCTCAGCAACATAAATCAATCAAATAACCACCATCTAACCAACACTAAAAATGAATCTCACATGCAGTATTTATCTGCAAAAGAGGAAGTGATACTAATCTAGGGTTTTAGGTGTCATTTATTACAGAGTTAATGAATTTTTGACCTTTGAGACCATGCAAGGCCCAAGGAAAAAATATCTGAGGGTGTTTCTCTAAAATAATAACTCCTATCTTAACTTCTGAGCTAATTCTGTGAAATGTTTGACATTAAGGCTTTTTCAATAACTTTAAAATAATTGTTGGGTAGATGAAAAAATATCTCTGATTGTTTGTAATAACTGTTTGATGTTTTATTGAAAGAAAACATGTTGTAGGTGGCAAAATATATCCTCTGAAGAAGTGAATGTTTTTATTTGATCCTTCGAATTTGTTTCTAGGTATATCTGCCCCTGTTTTATCATTAAACTCTGTTTTAGGCTCTTAAACTCTAGATCTGCCTTTTAAACTGTCTTGATGTCTTTTCCTTTGATTTTTCTTTTATCTATGTTTATTTATTAATATTTTAATCTTTGATGTCTGTCTTCATCATCTTTAAACTCTGATTTTTGGCTAACCCTCATGATTTGTCTTTTGATCTGTGATTAGCCTTCTAATCCTTCTGACCTTTACTATTGTGGTCTTCTTAATTTTTTTATCTTCCTATAACTGCCTCTATCTGTGTTTTTGGTGTAGGGATGCATTCTTCTACTATTGGAGGGTTTAATTAACCACAATGATCATGTTTCATCAGGATTTTGCTTGTTTTTACACCTCTGGTCCCTTTGAATTAGAATAAACCTCTGGATTGTCAGTGTCACCCAGATATTGATTTAAACATTCTTGGACCATTGGAATGCATTTCTTGCCTTTCTACCATGAAACCTGCACATTTAAACAAAAAAATTAGCGTGAAAACCTACATAGAGGGCCTTTTCTGCATTTATTTGGGCTTTGGAGCATCACATAGGCGTTAATGGAGGGTCAGGGTTTCGTCGCAGAGTCGCAAGGCTCTGGATCATTCAAACTGTAGAGTGGTATTTGATTTTGGCGTGAAATGGAGAAGTGGTTTTTGGGAGTGGAGGAAGTGGTTTTCGCACGATGGAAGGGATGGTAATGATTTTGAGGAATCGAGTGCAATTCCATACAGCAAACGATGTGTGGCAGTGGAAAACCACTCATATCGCACATTTAAAAAAATCTAACTCTGGCGCTTATAAAACTGTGATATGTGTCGTGGGCCATCAGATCTCAGGAAATGAGATCGACGATGGTTAGGTGATTTGGGGATGATGAGTAGGTGGAGCGGTGGGGGCCGAGTGCCAAGTGACGTGGCGGGCTTTCTTTATCGTGTAGCGCAGGGGTGTAAAACATATGCGGGGTTTATTATAAATCAGGCCCAGTGGAGAATATTAAAGCGAGGGCTATGCAATAGGCAGTGTTACAGTTATATGGGCGCGAGGCTAAAAAATGAAAAGGGGCTTGAGTTAATAAAAAAATTGGGTTTATATATTAAAAAAAGAGTTTAATATAAAAAAAAGGAACCCGAAAAGGTTAAATTTACTTTTAGAAACAATGTAAAAAGGCATTTTTACATTGTTTTGGTGTAAAAGGAGGAAAATGAGGAAGGTGAGGGTTTTGAAAGGCTTTGAGAGTGAAAAATGGGTTTTTAGTGGGGGGAATGAGTGAATGAGAATTTAGGTAGGGAGAGAGGGTAAAAATGAAAGAAAGAAGCCCAAGATGAGTTCCTTTGAAGAGCATAAAGGTGTTTTGAGAAGGCGGAGATGAAGTATAGTGAAAAAGGTGTATTGAGGATAATGAAGGCAACGAGATTTCTAAATATAGTTGATAGGAAAAGAATGTTATCTTTAGTTGCCTGTGGAAAATCAATAATCTGCTAGTGAAATCTGTATAATACAGGAGGATAACAAGAGTGAATGTTGGGAAAAAAATCCTAGCACGTGTTCATTTAAATTATTATGGCTAAAGGAAATTGACAAAGGCAATGGTAAAGGCTTTGGAAAGGCATGCGTCATTAATTTTCATTTGTTTATGAAAATAATGGAAAATGAAGAAAATAGAGGTCTCATTGATAAAAATTCTTATGAGGATCAGTTGACAAGATTTTGCTCAAGATTTTTTTCAGTTAAGGGAGCTCTCTCATTCTTCTCTCTCTCATACTCTTGGACACTTAGAGTTTTCTTGGAGAATTTCAGCATTGAGCCAAGAAAGAGGAAATAAAGCAAAGGAAGGACAAGGAAAGGAAAGGGAAATAAAGATCAAGCAAGGAAGAGTGGGATATAGTAGCTTTAATAGGAATACTTGCCAATAAAATACTGCATGTGTGATTTCCTAGCTAGTTTGGACATGCATAGATTATGCATGTTGGTATTTGGTTCTCTTGTTGTTGGTGGCTTGGTTTTGTCAGGTTTTGACAATGGTTTTTAGCCTTTCCTTTCCCTTTTCAAGATGCCATGGTGTGTTGGGATTTTGATCTCAGTTTTTAGCTTTGGAACTTCTGGATGGATTTTAGAATCTGAGGAAAAGGTGGTCTTAGGTTCATTCCCAAAGGCCTAGTAATCCCTTGACCAATTTTGGTGGAATACACGGTAAAGCCTGAGGTAGGTGTAACACCGCTTCCAACATCTACCCAAGCAATCAACCAACCAGGGTAAATATGTAGCGAGAGGCTACTATCATGAGATTGAACCTCCTAGGTGAGATTAAGGAAGTAGAACCGATGGAAACACAACATACATACCTTGTACAACAACAACAACAACATCCCCAGGATGTAACCCAAATTTTCAAGTCTCTTACCCCTGGGTCACACTGAAATTTTTACCTCTTTAAGCCATAGTCGTAGGCATAATACTGCATGCCAGCGGCCAAGAGGCTATAGCTGCAGGAAAAACACTGCATCCCAGCAAATAGGGCCCCAAATATTCATTTTTGTGCCAACGACCCTGTGATTTGAGCCACCTTTTCAAGCCCAGAACCCAATTCTCTGCCCATAACTTCATGAAAAGTTTAGAGATGATGAATAACAATAGGAAAATGATAGAAAAGCAATCAAATCAATAAGAAATCATCTGGACCCCTCCTAGCCATGACATACATTTTGTCAAACATGTCACAAACATGAAAGCTACAGGTATAAAAAATCAGACAAAGAAAAAGGGTCTCATAATTACTAAGAAACATTTCTCCCCTGCATCATTAACTTCAATACAATCTATTTGACCACAGATACATTGTGTATTCATTTACAATTAAAAACATGGGGAGAGAAATACATCATCACTATTAAAATACATGCTCCTAACCAACATAATAACAATAGAAATTCCATGAATACAACAACAATAGAATCCACATATAAATCAGTACATTTGCACACCAAATACCAAGGGAATATATTTCTCATTAATGAATGTAGAAACCAACCAGAGATGGGACTTCCACATTCCACTAGACCATAGATTGGCTAAGACAAGTCTCACTTTAGCCAATCACCCCCATGCCATATTCCAAGCATGAATGTGGGATCTCATCAAAAAAATCAATCACAACCAATCCAAGGCTTCTAGAGGCCAAACCACCTCAACCCTCAACCAATAATTCCACCTCACAGTCATACATCACAACCATCATGGATTGGTCTCCATCCAAGTTGTTCCAAGGCTCCAGAGTTTTTGTTCCAACTAGGGCTTCTAGGACTAGCAACTCAACCCCAACTATTATAGGGCTTCCAGAGTGTTTGTCCAACTAGGGCTTCCAGGACTAGTAACTCAACCCACCTAGGGCTTCTAGAGTGTTTTTCCAACCAAGGCTTGCAGGACTAATAACTCAACCCATAGTGGTTCATCGGGCTTCCAAAGCTTTTTTCCAACCAAGGCTTCCAGAAACTAATAACTCAACCCACATATAAATAATCATGAGAACCAACCAGAAAAAAAATCAATGCAAATAAACCCACAACACCATGGCTATCCAGGAAATGGAAAGGCTAGGAAAATCCACATGCATACAACATGCATGCCAAATCTAGTGAGGAAAAAATACATGCAAATCGGTACCCGCACTCAGAACCTATTGTAGTTGTTGATCCTGATGTCCTCTAGCACTTTCCTGCTCTTCCTTTTCCTTCTTGTTCCAAATCACCAAGTATCCACACTCTCGAAGAGTGCTCCAAGAAAACTCTAAGTATCCTCATAAGTATTTTTATTAATGAGGCCTCTATTTTCCTCATTTTCCATTATTTTCCTTCATTTTCCTCCTCGCAAGAAACCGGTGACCTTTCACCTTCCTTTTCTCTTATTTTCCATTATTTTTATAAATAAAATTCCAATTAATGCCTCATGTATTTCCAAAGCGTTTTCATTTTCCTTTAGCCATAATAAATCAAATGAACACCTTCTAGGATGTTTTTCCCACCATTCAGCTTGGAATACATGTCCCATCATCGTGGTATTATATATTTTACATGGATTTTTCACTAGGGTTGTTAAATGAGGTGTCTCAGTTTAGTTCGTAGTGATCCGAGTTTGGATTGCGGTAAAGCCTAAGAGACAAGGAGATGGAAAATTCGTCAAGGATAGTGATGTATTCCTAATGGAATTCCAAGTGTGGTTTGGTTTTTTGATCAGAGCACCGGTTTTGGTGTGATCACCATATGGTGAGGGTGGAGGTGGTTTAACCTCTAGATTCCCTTGGTATTTTTTTGGATGGGTTTATCCATGAGATCCCACATTCATGCTTGGAATATGGCATGGGGGTGATTGGCTGAAGAGAGATTTGGCTCAACCATGTCTATGGTCGGGTTGTATGTGGAACTCTCGAACTTGGTTAGTTATTGCCTATGTTTAATGGAAGCTAATTTCTCTTGATTTTGTACTTATTAATGTGTGGATTTAATGGTTTTTATCTCACTATTATTTCTGTGGTTTATGTTGATTATAGGCATGTTTAAATGGTTGGTTCATTTCATGGTTATTTCATGTATTTACTTGTAATTGTTAAAATAATGGATGTAAGACCTAATTGATGTCATATACGTTTAAGAAAGAGGGTGGTGATCCTTATTGTAATGTCTCATAAGATTTTCCAGTCATTCATGCTCTGTCTTGTATCATATATCTGTAGATCTCATGCATGCCAAGTGTTTGACAGAATGTCAGTCCCAGTTGGGGATGGTCTTGCCTAGTCCTGGAGTCATTCTTTGGTTATTTGACATTTTCGTCATGTGTTTTATGGGTTCTGAAAGCTACATGAAGTTTTTTGCAATGTCTAGGATTCTAGGCTTAAAATGTGCCTTAAATCCCGTGGGCACAAGCACAGGTTTGGGCAATTGATTCCCTGGAAGCACGCATGCATAGGCTGTGGGAGCATTCATAGCCTCTCAAACGCACCCTTGCCCATATCAAGGGATAATTTGGGGTTTTTCTTCAGAAAAATTTGGTAGGACCCAGGGAAAATTCAACTTGATGGTTGAGACAACCTCTGGGGGTCCTCTCGTAGGTGCAGGGATTTTTTGTTATGGTTTTCCAAATCGATTCCACTTCCTTAAAGTTACCAAGGAGGTTGAGTCTCCTCTTAACTGCCCTTTTCTCATGTGTACTGTAGAAAATCTACCAATGGGATTCCATCTAATCTTATAATATACTAAAACAAGATATTGAATCCTTCTACAATTTGCAGAAACAAAATACAATCACACAATCACAAAACAAGAGAAAGAAACAATCAATCACACAACACAAGATGTATCTGGGGAAAGAAACTGCTCAAAACCCCTCTATCTCTATATTGCATATGGTCAATATCATGAAACAATACAATGATTTCTCACACTGAGAAACCTCTGCACTCTGTTGATTGTCTCATTCTGATACTACTTGAATCTGGCTTGCAATCTAAGAAAATTGGTCAAGTATTTAACCTTTTGTTTGCCTCTGTCCAGCCTTCCTTACTTACGTATTCTTGGGCTAATTGAGCCCCTATTAATTAGGAAAATTCTAATTAATGATTGCGCAATCCTTTAAGTCCTTCCCAATGACCTCATGCATGACTTGTATAATTCTCTAATAGTACAACTAATAGGTATCTTTCCTTTAACCTAAGTCTCAACTAGGCCTTCCTTACAACTGACATGCAACGACTATTTATATTGAATTATTATTTAACTGGTTGATCAGTACTTATGAATTAGATATGATTTAATTCAATGGACCTCTCACTATATCATCTTTCAGTTAGAACTATTTTAATTGATTTTAACTCAATTACTCGAGTTAACTAATTACAACTCGCAAATAACTATAACTTGACCACCAAAAAATAGAAAATCCCTTTGCATGCATCCTCTTAGACCTCTAACTCGAATTTCCTAATATAACTAATTCTTCCTAGCTTAGTTAACTAATACAAGTTATCATGAGATAAAATTACACTTTTTCTTCCAATTTAATTAAGGGAAAATTAAATCATAAGCCTCATATGCCAACCATTTATGGGTGTCATTTTCTGGATTCCATTTATGGTCGCCAATTTCAATGTTTCTTGTTGCAAATTTCAACACTCCCATTCAACAAGAAATGAATTGAATCTATCTCGATCTCGTTCCTTTGGAATGTTATGCATGCAACAATTCTCTAGTGTTGTTTTCTCCTGCAACTCATGAAACTGAATAGCCTCCAAATAAAATTAAATTAGTATGATTCATATGTCATCAGAGTCTCTAACTGCTATCAATTACTACACTGTCTATTGAAATATCTGCGTTGCTACTGACTCTACATCTGTGCCCTCTGCACTACTACCAACTCTTATCTACGCTACAGTATTTGAGATTTGTCACTCTGATTTCTATATTCCTGACATCTGAATACATCAATCCTGCTGATCCTTCCTGCTAATTTATAATGTGGCCTCCTCGTAGCTAGGTTTGATCTATGAAACAAACCATCTCAATGGATCCTACCCGAATTTATTTTCTTGGGATTATGTCTTCACATCACTCCACCTCTCACCTAGAGGTATGGCTGCATGTAGTCCCGCTACCCATATGGCATGAAATTCCCCCCTACTAGACGTCTCTTCTTGAGTGGATGCCTCCACTTGGTCTCCTCTCTGATTCTCCAATTGTGGCTGCTCCAAAACCTTCTAAGACTACTTTCGAAGATGCATGTTGAGAGGCTCCCTCTCAACCACCAAGTCACTAACCTCTTATTTGCTCCTCAAATATTTGCATTTATCTTCGACCTTGAGAGCATACAATTTCTTGACTCTTGCACCGATCTATTTCACTCGTTTTATGGCGATGTGTCTAAGCAACACCTTTCATTTTCTAAATATCACATCATAACCACGATCTTCCAATACCGCTAGAGAAAAGATTCTTCTTTATTCCCGGAACATAAAAAACATTTTTCAGTCTAAGAGGGGAACCAGACTATCTCTCAAAGGTAATTATACCTATGTTGGTCATGCTCTACCTTCCGTCATCTCCAAACTCTATGTTCTACTGGAGGTCCTTCTCCTCCAAGTCATTGAAGAGATATATATTCTTCTTCATATGGAATGAGGAACTGTTGTATAGATACCACATGCATCCCATTATAGTGCTGGAAATGCAAGAAATGAGAGTAAAATCAAGCTCGAACTATGAAGCTATTGCTTCACCCACTGCAACTACAAGCTCCTTCTTGCTTGCCTTCTTCTGTGGACAATTCAAGGCATAGTGCCAGTGCTCATGACAGTGAAAACACTTGATATTGGACAATTATCTCTTGCCCTCTTCACCTTGGGTCTTATTTCCCTTGGATTTATTTCCTTTTCCAACCAATTCAAAATCTTCTTCTTTGTATTTCCGAACATCTCGTCTCTGGTGCTCCATCTTATCTCTTCTATTACCAAATCATACCACAAATGCTCCTAGTCGGGTAACTTCTCCCTCCCATTCACAGTCCTAGTAACTATGCTATCTCTTGGGAAGGCCTAGAAGATCTAGGCTTACCAAATAATCCTGGGCTACTTTCACAACAACACTTCCAAATTCATCTCAACATTGAGTGAATTTCATCAAGTATTTTGGTATAGTCTTGCCCTCCTCCATCTTAATCTTTTTTGAGATTTTCCTTCAGTGCCAAATTCCTGTGATTGTTGTTATTCTAAAACAGATATGTCAAGGCCTTCCACATAGCATATGGAGTTGCCTTCCCATGGATACTCGAGACAATATGTTCTTGAAATCACTCTAACAATATCCTTCTCACCTTTGCTACCTTCTTCTGCCATGCATCAAGATTTTGAGCATCTGTTGATGCGGGCTTGGGAATATCAATATCTATGAATTCCTTCAACCCGTTGTCCTCCAACGCTGCCTCCATCCTGTCCTTCCATGCTATTTAATTCGAAATTCCCTTAAGAGCATATTTGAGTCTCAAACCATTGAAAGACATCTTGATCTGCTGCTGGATTCTGAAGAATAAATCTGCAAATTCGAACTTGTTCAAGACAAAACTCTGTCCTTCTCTTCTATTTGTATCCATGGCACTCTAATACCATGTATAAATTCTACCAATGGTATTAAATCCAATCTCATAATGTACTAAAACAAGATACCGAATCCTTCTACAATCTGCAAAAACAAAATACGATCACATAATCACATAACAAGTAAGGGAAAGAAACAATCAATCTCACAACACAAGATGTATCTGGGAAAATAAACTACTCAAAAACCCTCTATATCTATATTACATATGGTCAGGATCATGAAACAATACAATTATTTCTCACACTAAGAAACCTCTTCACTATGTTGACTATCTTACTTTTATCCTGCTCAAATCTGGCTTGCAATCTAAGAAAAATCGGTCAAGTATTTAACCTTTTGCTTTCCTTTGTTTGGCCTACCTTGCTTACACATTCTTGGGATAATTTAGCCCCTATTAATTAGGAAAATACCAATTAATTATTTCCCAATCCTTCAAGGCCTCCCTGATGACCTCATGCATGACTTGTACAATTTTCTAGTAGTACAACTGATAGATCTCTTCCCTTTAACTTAAGTCTCAACTGGGCCTTCCTTAGAAATCAAATGCAACAAATATTTATAGTGAATTATCAGTTAACTAATTGATCACTACTTGTGAATTATATTTTATTTAATTCATTAGACCTCTCACTAGCTCATCTCTTAGTTAGAACAAGTTAAACTGATTTTAACACAATTACTTGAGTTAACTAATTAAAACTCACAGATAACTATAACTCGACCCCCTAAAAATAGAAAATCTCTTTGCATGCATCATCTTAGACCTCTAACTCAAATTTCCTAAGCTAACTATGTCTTCCTAACTCAGTTAACTAACACAAGTTGTAATGAGATGAAATTACCAATTTTCTTCCAATTTAATTAAGGGAAAATTAAATCAGAAGCCTCATATGGTACCATTTATGGGTGTCATTTTCTGGATTCCATTTTTGGTTGCCAATTTCACTGTTTCTTGTTGCAGATTTTAATATTTACCTGTCGGTTACTTTGGTAGATGTGAGGGTAGGTGTATGTTACAACGCAGGTTACTTTGAACTCCGAGATCTCAACATGTTAGTAGAGGAGGAGAATGGCCAAGAGGACAAGAAGGAATTATCAACAACAAAAGCCACAATAGACTAGTAACCATGAAATGAAAATTTTTTTGTTTGTTAGGAAGGTAGTAGAAGCTTTATAATTATAGATAAGTAGATAATTTTTTGTTTTGTAGATAAAAACATTCATAATTTTTGCTATTATGGTATGTTTAAGACCCAAACTCTCTACATCTATGGCCCATTATGCTCTTTGATGTACAAATTCTAGGTATTTTTTTTCAAGAGAAAAAATCTTGTAATTTTATTCATCCAAAAAGGAGATAACACAATTAAATTTTGTATATGTAGAACACATTCAAGAAAAATTCCTCACGACATCGAGCACTAACACAAAAAAACAAGAATCAGTGCAAAGAAACTACAAGCTTACAGGATGACCCCAAGGGACCACCCCAAAATCTAGCTTAAATCATAAATAAAATAGGGATGAAACCATCTGAACAAACATGGCGTGAATAATATAGATTAATCTAATCATATAGCATGCAAAGGATCACACACAAAACCCAAAGGGTACATACATTTCAAGGGTCGAAACCCATGGAGGAATGACAAATAGACCATGAATATGTCTAGGTGATGGCAAGATCCACGAACCCCAGAGAAAAAAAAAATTGTGCCACATCAATTGCAGAGCCTAACTGTTGGTCAATAATTTTCAGTTTCAAATTATCATTTATGGAAATATATTTTATGAGCTCTCCTAATGAAAAGCTACACCATCATGACCCGTATGACAAGACCACACTGCTGCACTATATCATTTCAAGGACACTCACAATAAATAAAGTTTTTCTACATCAAAGAAGCATCCTTCCATAATAATCCCTATTCCATCTGAAACAGGATTACTTCCTCTTTCCAAAAAGCCCTCACAGACCTCCAAACTCCAAACGGTTAGAGAGAACTTGAATTTTAAATTTAAAAACATACATTCATTTATTGAGCCAACCTACACTTTGCCTACTCATGTTGGCTGCCCTAAATTTCTGTTTGGCATGAAAAATCTCTATTTATATGACGTACAACCCTCATTCTCAATGAAAAACTCAGTGAAGATAATTCAGAATATAGGATAGCAAGAAGTTCACAACTCATGAACTGAAGAAGGCCGAGGAGAAGGAGTTTATTTTTTGGGTGATCTGTGTCAAGGGTTGAAAATTTTGGATCATTTGCTGAAACAAACCTAACTGCAGAAAAGCACAGTTAGCTCAGAAAAGAATACTCGGATCAACACAGTATTTCAGACCTGCTTCAAACTGCAGCATATTTCGGACCTACTTCAACTACAACATATTTCGGACCTGCTTCAAACTGTAGCATATTTCGTACCTGCTTCAAACTGCAGCATATTTCAGACCTGCTTCAACTGCAGCATATTTCGGACCTACTTAAATTGCAGCATAATTTGGAACTATTTCAGCTGCAGCATATTTCAGACCTGCTTCAACTGTGATCACCTTTGGACCTACTGTATGCACCCTACATCATTAGAGAGCTTGGTAAGACTATAAGACTTGTAGGCAGTAACATTTAAAGACCTCAACAAGCATAGAGTTACCCTACATCTCGGGTTACATAAATAAGCACTCAGACTAGCAATAGGTATGTTGAAGGTTATGTGCAGTAGCTTGGACCTATGACCGATAGCCTTGTAAACAGTCTCTCTGAAATTCGAGTTGTAGACTTTGACACAATCTTATAGAGGCTCAGACTTGCAGTGACACGTCTGGCATCTCTTATTGATTGAAACCTCTCTTACAGACATATTTGAGTAAATTCTACAACAACATATTTGTAGAAATTATACAACATTCATGTATATCTTGGATTCTCCTGATATAACAATAATATGCTACTATTAAATATAGAATCGTTTCTACAAATATTTTGCAGAATTAAAAACAACACAATTGCCAATCACATGAAGCAAAGAAGAATAGATCAAAACCATAATACCAGATATTCCCAGGGAAAGCTTACTGCTCAAAACCCCTCTATCATATATTGTATATTCCACAAGGAATCATGAAACAATTACATACAAAACTCTTCTCACAAGAGCCCTCATTACATCATCTAATTGTCGCACATTGTCATACAAAAATTGGCAAGTTCCTTAGCCAATTTACTGTGTCTAGACAACTTTCCTTTCTCAAGAAGTTCCTAATGAATGCAATCCTTAATCACAAATAATTTCAGCTTTCCTCAACTGTTTTGAGTATCATGGGCATCCTGTGGTGTTATAACTACACCTGGGTAGCTTGCTAATATCACAACTGATAGTTACACTTCCCTTTCACCTAGATCTCAACTGGATCTCCACTGGATCTGACATGTATGCAGTTAATAATAGTAAAAACATCAGTTGTGTGTGAGATCACTACATGTGAATTAATTAATACTTAATTCACTTGATCTCTCACTAGTGTATCTGTAGTTACAACTAGCACAACTGACTTTAACTCACTTAACTAAGTTAAACTGATTTACAACTTGCATTAACTAATGCACCACTGCACTTCCAACTTTGTTACAACTAGAATCACTCTGTTACAACTCAAGTCAACCTGCATGTCCCACCAACCAACCTATTAACTCGAAATTCACTTAGCTAACTGATTTGCCACTTCAGTTAACTATTTTCAATTCCACATTGAGAATAGATTATAGTTTATTTTCCAACTAATATTAAGGGATAATAATAGTCGACATATATCTATTAATAGACATGCAATCTATAAATAGAACTTGTACATACATCTATAAATAGGCCTCATCTATAAATAGAATTTTCTCATGCATCTATAAATGGACCTTCACCTAAAAATAGCCTGTGTGGGCCCCACCTAGTGTAGGTGCTTAATTTTCACTAGGATCAAGGATGTTGTTTCTGGATGCCAATTTCACTGTTTCTTGTTGCAAAATTCAACACTCCCTCTCAAAAAGAAAGGAATGTACTTACATGTGACATGCAACTCCATGCATGCGCCATGCAACTCTTGCATGCAACACTTCTCTAGTGTTTCCTTCACATGCAACTCTTGCATGAAACACTTCTGAAACTGAATAGCCTCCAAACAACTGAATCTGTGTAATGCATTTGTCATCAAAGTCTTCTGACTTCTACTAGCTGCTGCACATGTCTTTAGGATCCACTGCGGTGGTGACACCTGCATCCATGCACTCTGCACTTGCTTCCAACTCTGATCTGTGCTCCAGTATCTGACACTGTCACTTTGATTTCATTTCCTCGCGACATATGACTGCATCAATCCAACCGATCCTACTACTGCTACTCTATGGGCTCCTCGTAGCTAAGTTAAATTCATGAGATCCACACCATCTCAATGAATCCTGCCCATAAATTTATTTTTGGGATTATCCATGCATGTCGCCCCACATCCCACCTGGTGTTATAGCTGCATGCACTCCCTCTGCCCATCTAGCATGAAATTTCTTTGTATGAGTTTTTGATCCCACTCCATGATCCTCATCTTGTGGCTACTCCACATCCTGAGGTTCACTCTTACCTGCGTGCAAATCCATCTCCCTCTCAATGGTTGATTGCATGGCTTTCTCACACTTCCCAATGGTAGGAAGCTCTGTAGAAATCCCATCTACTTCAAGTATATAGATATTATTAGCTCAAATCCCAACCTTCTTGACTTTCTCTATTGCTTTGTGTTGCTGGAAAACTTTTCCTTCACTAAAGACAACATCATAGCCTCTATCCTCTAACATTGCGACTGAGATTAAATTCTTCTTTAAACCTAGAACATGCACAACATCTTTTAAATGAAAGAGTTTACCTGACGCCCTCTGAAAGGTAATGGTACCAATTCTGAACGTACTGTATCATCCATCGTCACCCAACTCAACATGCATCTGGAGATCCTTCTCCACCAAGTCACTGAACAATTTCTCATCTCTCGTCATGTGAAAGGAAACACCACTATCAAAATACCACCCCGATCCCAATGGACTAGACACCATGCATGCGATCAATGAGAAGTCAATCTAAAATTGCGAGGCAAGAGCCTCACCAACTGCAGCTCCAGTAGCCATATTTTTCTTCTTCTTATGTGGACAATTTGTAGCAATATGTCCAAACTCGTGACAATGAAAACACTTCACTTTGGACATGTTATGCTCCTTTCCATCTTCACCGGCCTCAAATCTAGAATGGAATTTATTCCCCTTCTTCTTCTTTGCCTTGGAAGCCAAAGCACATTCCTCTTCATCATCATTCTTTGATGAAGAGCCATCCCTGGTGTTTCGCCTTATCTCCTCCTGCACTAGATCTGACCACAGTTGCTCCCAATCCAACAGTTTCTCCCATCCATTGATAGAGTCTTAATAACTGTGCCAAATCTTCAGAATCCCAAGGAGAGCCAAGCTCACCAATTCATCATCAGCAACACTGACTTCTACACTCCCAAGCTCATCCCTACATTGGACAAACTTTTTCAAGTATACTGGAATAGTGTCATTCTTCTCCATCTTGATTTTTCTGAGTTTATCCTTCAGCACCAACTTCCTATGGTTGCTGCTACTTTGGAAAATATATGTCAAAGCCTTCCACATAGCATATGGAGTGTATTTCCCGTGAAGGCTTGACACAATATGGTATTTCACACCTTCCAACAGAATCCTCCTCTCCCTTGCTACTTTCTTTTGCCATGATTCAAATACTGCAGCATCTTCCAAAGTGGGCTTAGGAAAATCTCTATCAATGAACTCCTTCAAGCCATTATCTTCAAGCACTGCCTCCATCTTGTCCTTCCAGGCTCTGTCGTTTGAGCTGCCCTCGAGTGCATACTCCAACCACAACCCATTTAAAGCCATTTCAATTTATACTCAACTGTCGCACCAAGAAATTCTTTCAGCAATTTCGAATTGTTCACCAGCACAAAACTCAACATTGCTTCAATATTGAAATATTTTCTACTCTGATACCATGTAGAAATTATACAAAATGCATGTATATCTTGGATTCTCCTGATATATCAATAATATTCTACTATTAAATATAGAATCGTTTCTACAAATATTTTGCGGAATTAAAAACAACACAATTGCCAATCACATGAAGCAAAGAAGAATAGATCAAAACCACAACACCAGATATTCCTGGGAAAAAATTACTGCTCAAAACTCCTCTATCATATATTGTATATTCCACAAGGAATCATGAAACAATTAAATACAAAACTCTTCTCACAAGAGCCATCAGTACATCATCTAATTGTCTCACATTTTCATACAAAAATTGGCAAGTTCCTTAGCCAATTTACTATCTCTAGATAGCTTGTCTTGCTCACGCAGTTATGACGAATTCAATCCTTAATCACAAAGAATTTCAACCTTCCTCAACTGTGCTAAGTATCATGGGCATCCTATGGTGTTATAACTACACCTGGGTAGCCTGCTAATATCACAACTGATAGTTACACTTTCCTTTCACCTAGATCTCAACTGGATCTCCACTGGATCTGACATGCATGTAGTTAATAATAGTAAAAACATCAGTTGCATGTGAGATCACTACATTTGAATTAATTAATATTTAATTCACTTGATATCTCACTAGTGTATCTGCAGTTACAACTAGCACAACTAACTTTAACTCACTTAACTGAGTTAAACTGATTTACAACTTGCATTAACTAATGCACCACTACACTTCCAACTCTGCTACAACTAGAATCACTCTGTTACAACTCAAGTCAACCTGCATGTCCCACCAACCAACCTCTTAACTCGAAATTCACTTAGCTAACTGATTTTCCACATCTGTTAACTATTTTCAAGTCCACATTGAGAATAGATTACAATTTATTGTCCAACTAATATTAAGGGATAATAATAGTCGACATGAATCTATTAATAGACATGCAATCTATAAATAGAACTTGCACATAAATCTATAAATAGGCCTCATCTATAAATAGAGTTTTCTCATGCATCTATAAATAGACTTTCACCCAAAAATAGCCTGTGTGGGCCCCACCTAATGTAGGTGCTTAATTTTCACTAGGATCAAGGATGTTGTTTCTGGATGCCAATTTCACTGTTTCTTGTTGCAAACTTCAACAATATTCTGGAGCAACAAATGATAGCATTGTTGAAGATAAGAGTCACAATTCAAACATTTAGGTGACAAAATAAAGCTCGAGATAATTTGAAGAGATTGAATTACTTGCAGAATTGATGAAGAAGTGTGATATAGAATAGTTGGTGCAGTTTGGTGCAAGTTGATGCAATGGAGCATATTTGAATAAATCATCTGATAATGAAGAAAATAAGGATTGGTGTCCTTGGATTAGGATCTCCTAAACACAAGGTTGGTTCCTTTAGAATATAGGGTCGAAGCCCTAGAGGTTGGAGCCTCATCAAAGTCCAAGTTGGTGCTTGGCAACAGGTTGGTGCCCTCACACATCTATTGTACTCAATTATTTGAAAAAGTATTGAAGTTCTTATTAATCCTTTATAATACTATTATTATACACCTCTCTATCTTTAATTGTGAAGAATCTAACTGGCAAAAATTAACAATTGAAAAGAAATATTGATTCACCCACCTCTCATTGTTTCCAACAATTGGTATCAAATCCATCTTCTTCATTATCATCCTAACAAAGGATTCTTAGGCACAATGAAGAACATGGAAGCAACATGGAAGCTGCCTATTTTTGATGGAACAAATTTCAGTTTTTGGAAAAAGAGGATGTCCTACTATCTAATGTCTCTTGGTTCTAAAGTATGGCACTCTGTTTTGGATGGGTATAAATCTCCCTTCATTCTTCCAACTGATCCGAATGAAAGAAACCCTAAATTGCTAATGCCAAAGCTTTAAATTCCATCACTAGTGGAATTACCGATTCTGAATTCACGAAAGTCATGAATTGTGACTCAGCCAAAGAAGTATGGGATAAGTTCGTTTCCCTGTATGATGGGGACTCCAAATTTAAGAAGGCAAAGCTTCAAACCTATATAAGACAATTCGAGAGTCTGAAAATGGATGATGAAGAATATATTGCATCGTACTTCCTCCAAGTAGCTAAAGTGGTTAACTCTCTTAAAGGGCTAGGATAAAATATTTAAGAAAGCACTATTGTTCAAGAAATCCTGAGATTGCTTCCTAACAGATTTGACTCCAAAGTAAGTGCCATAGAACAAATGAAGGACCTAGATACTCTTAAGATGGATAAACTTCATGGAATTCTCATTTCCTATGAGATGATGAAAGGAAGTCCAAATTTCAAAGAAGCAGCATTCAAAGCCTCAAAATCAACAAAAAAAGGAAAAGGATGGAATTGCAGCAACGATGAATCTGATACTAAAACTGAATTAGCTCAATTTGTACGAAGACTTAAGAATGGATCTAAGCTAAAAGGTAAATACCCTCTTATTTGTTTCAAATGTGGAAGAATAGGTCATTACGCTACAAAATGTCCTCATAAACATGATAGTGATTGTTGTACATATTCACCCCTGCCGTAGCGTAAAACCCATGACCCTGCTTGACATTACTATCTCCGCCCGAAAACCTGCATTGCAGTAGTTCAAAACTCAAAAATTAAACAATCGGGCCGATCCTTTAAGATTTTGGCTCCCTCCCGCTTTGGCCTCCATATGACTCGGGTCAGAGAACCACAATTCAAAGCAAGAAGGGGGCCTATTGCTTTAACGATCGGACGCAATACTGGCCATCTGATCTAGCTCAAATCGACGGTGCAGAAATCAACTTCTATGGAGGGTCCACGCGCAATCGATCGGCGTTTTTCATGGCTCCACTACTTTATTTCCCTCCGATGCAAACACAGCCGTTGATCTTGTTTCAAGATCGAACGGTCCTGGGTTGATCGCAGCCCTGCTTTCAATCGTAATCGGAACGTAAAAGATGTGCCACTCCTGCTCTACTCACTCCGCTTTCCGATTCCGATTGTCGATTCGGGTCCCACCTCCTGTGGTCGTGTCATCTTATTTCACAAGTGTACGCTGTGGTTTTCCTCCACCATCCATGTGTTCCGATGACGTGTCACGGTTTATGAACCCTTAGCCCGTTCATTCGTTGTCACTCCATTGTTTTCTGCCTTGTCACCCTCCAGTTCTTCACTATGATCATGTGTTTCCTGTCACCCTGCATCCTCTCAATGTCCCGCCTAATCTGTATTACCGATTCCATGGCCACTGTCGTATCCACACTCCATATCACCGAGTCATTTTTCTCTAATGGTTTGCAGGTTTTGCAGGTTTTAATTTGGCTTTGTTGGCGTTTCAACTTTCCGCCTCCGTTGAAAAGATCTAGAGCATAACAAAGGACATATCATACTGGCAAAATTAAAGGAAGGAGCCAAGGGTAGGTGGGAGAGATGACCACCATTAAAGAAGACATAGATATGGACTCTCGGAACTCTCCAGATGCGTCCGTCCCGCATTAAAGATCCAGGATTCAAATCCATAGCCGAAGGCCGAGAATACAGTACTGAAACCCAGAATGTTCCAAATCTCTTACGGCAGCAGATTTTCTTTCGGCCGCGGGCAACAAATTGTCTATATTTTATTACTCCCATCTTGTATATAAGGAGATTTTATCTCCCAGCATTTATTTCATGAACAGGTTTTTCGGTACCATCATTTATAGCCAGTCATTCATAATAGAAGGCGCGAATGTTTTCCGCCATTGGAATTCAAACTGAGCCATTAATTGTGCCTCGTTTTCCTCCTCCTCAGGAAGTTTCTGTCTTCTCTATAAATACTCAAAAATAAGACATTGTAAGGGTTCCAGACTTCTGTCAGCAAACTGTGCAGCGAGAAGACGACTGTATTCATCTTGTAATTTTTCTGTATGAAGTTTCAGAGCCCGTAGGGTCTCAGTGAGGAGGGGTTAAAACTGTATTGAGGATTCTGGTCTTTGGTATCTCACAGTATGTAACTTTTCTTATGTGTCAATACATTATCTCTTTTCATGCAAATTATCTTCTTGTATCATGTTCTAGAATGCGAGTGGCTCACTAGTTTGCAGTAAGGATTCATCTTAAGTGGTGCCCTTTCTGGAATTAGTCAAGCGCTTTAAATAGGCCTAGAAGTGATATGATGTTCCATGTTCACTCTTTCATATTTTCTGCTATATTAGTGGCTTAAGGATTCGTAAATCGGTGCGCCCTTCTACCAGTAATATCTTCTTATGTTTCCTCATTGCACTCACTTCCTGATATTTGATTTCTGTGATATATTATTTGAATCGGCCCTCTTTACAGTAAGCGGTCTCTTAACTGTCTGATGCTTTCATGCTGAAGTTTTACATGATGTTCCTACATTATTCTTATCTGTGTGTCAGCTTCTGAAAGAGATTGGTCCCATTCAAATTTTAGTTTCCTTGTTTCAAACAAGAGATAGTAAGTGAGCTCCTTGGACTGACAACCCAAACTATAAAGCAGCTCCTTGCTATATTAAGATGTCCTAGGCACTGGTCTATGGCAACTCTAGGTTGTCTCTAGGGGGGTGACAAAATCATCCACAACATCTTTCTGGCACCGTTGCCGGGGATACGAATTCAAGAATATCTGTTTCCCTGGGTTCGACATCCTATATTCACCTTCTAATCAGGTGAGCAAAGAGAGGTGAAGAGTTGCAGATTTCTCACCTTGGCGACTCCACTGGTCTTTATTTGATAAGTTTTATTGGAAGTTCTGGCTTCCCGGAGGCCCCATTTGAGGTCGGATACCTCACCACCGAAAACACCCGTGTCTGACCCAGAGAAGATCATTCATAAAAGGGGTTGGAAAGAGAAGAAGTCAGTTCGTTCCGAAAATTCTGAATATTCTGTTGAAGATCATCCGCCCTCTTCTTCTCAAGAAGTTAGAACAGAAAAACCCGAGTTTCACTCAGAAGCTCCACGTAGAGAAAACGCCTGGATTGAAGGAGAATATCATCCTACTTTCGAGGCTGAAGAAATTAAAGAGGTCACAGAAGTAGCTACTATCAACCGTGAGTTATTCCCATCTACACCTCAGGCTTCTGTGCAATATATTCCCATTGTTATTCATACTTCACTTCCTCCTACCTCTCTCCCTTCGTCTGTAGCTCAAATTGTTGTGCAACCCCCACCTCCCCCAATGGCCAATGTTCCTGCTTTTCTGTTAAATAAATATGCTCCACTGGCCCTACCCCCAGTACTGCATGATATGCCACAAGATTACCTGAAGATCCTACCGAGGTTAAATGGTGAGAATGACATTGATGCTCAGAAGCATCTCGAGACCTTCTGCTCTTTCGCAGAGAACTTAAATGTTGAACATTTGGATGTGGTTTTGAGGTTGTTTGTGCAGTCTTTAGAAGGTGAAGCCAGAAAATGGTTTAAGACATTGGGGAATAATTCCGTGACTACTTGGGACCAAATGAAAAATGCTTTTCTCAGGAAGTGGGGGGAAAAGAAAGATTATGGAATGTGCCTTACTGAATTTAATACCATGAAGAAGAAACAGAATGAAGGGGTATCAGAGTTCATCAAGAGATTTAACAAGTTATATCTGAGCCTACCTCCTGAAATGAAGCCACATGAAGCTACAGCCAAAGTTGTTTTCATAGCAGCTTTTGACTCCGATTTTGGTTTCTCGCTGCGGGAAAGAATGCCTGTCACCCTGGATGATGCTCAAACAGATGCTCTAGAATTGGAGGCAAATTTTTCCGCCACTGGTAAGTCAAAGGGAAGAGTCGAGCAAGATACTAGAAGAAGAGGTAAAGAAGAGGTTTCTACCTCCAATCAAGACAAATACTCTGACAAAATGGATGAGATAAGCAAGATGATAAAGAAAATGGTCAAGCTAGAGCTGGAAGCTAAGAATGCAGCTCCCAGGAACTATTATAATGCTCTAAACAGAGGATATAATCCTCAGTACAGAAAGCCCCCATTACAGATAATGCCAAGAGAACAGCAAGACCAGGTACCTCATCCCTTGTACCTGGAAGGACCAGCAGATGACTCCGCTAGAGATGCAGCTTATAAACTAGAAGATTCAAATCTGGCCTTTTCAAATAACGACGATATGGAGTGCCCCCTGCAAGAAGAAGAGGAAGAAGCAGAGATTGACCATTACTGCAAGCAATTTGCTGATTTCATGGAAGCACAATTCAACGTCAAATACGATCTTAGATCCTCAAGGAAGAGGACCCGAACTCAGGAGCAAGAAGGAGAGCAGCCTCGAGAGGAAACATCTGCTCAGAAGGAATCAGCAGCAAAGAGGTGTATAGAAAAAGGTAAGAGTCTCCTGAACACCCCCTTGCAGTCTAATGATCTGATTCCCTCCTCTTCTAAATTAGTCGGTCCTCCTAATGTTGAGCCAGTGTCAAAAGAAGTCAAATCTTCAGTTGAAAGTAAGGAGTCCAAAGAGGCTGCGATAGAAAAATCCACATCTGCTTTCAATTTGCAAAAAGAACTTGAGAAGATTAAGATTCCTGTCCCTCTGACTGAGTTGTTAAAACAACCTGCATATCAGTCTCAAGTTACCTCTTTCATTCTTCCTCCTGAACCACCGATTGCACCTGATAGTTTAAATCTTCAAGAAGAAAGACCCATGGTAGTCTTTGGCCCACATGTCGAGGAGATAGATCCTTCTACTCCCCCTTTTTATGTGTCTCTAGTCATTCATGACCTGCTGTTACATAATTGTATGTTAGATTCTGGGGCCTCCCATAATCTCATGCCTCTCTCTGTCATGGAGCAACTAGGGCTGCAAATTACGAGACCATATAAAGATTTATATTCGTTTGATTCTAAAAGAGTAAAATGCCTAGGAATGATTAAAGATTTGATGGTTAATTTGGCTCAAATCCCAGCAAAAAGTGTGGTCATGGACATCGTGGTTGCTGATATCCCAGCTCGCTTTGGCATGCTGTTGTCAAGGTCCTAGGGTACCAAGATTGGGGGGTCAATCAAATTGGATCTAACATATGCTACTGTCCCAGTCTTCGGAGGTCAAGAAAGGAGGTTATACAGGGAGACCAGATTTGTCAAGACGGTAACCAGGGCTGACTGCTCAGATAATTCCCCAATTTATAACAAAGAAGGGGACTTTTCATGTTTAATGTTGGAAGAAAATCAGGATTATGCACATGAGACCCTTTTTGGTCAAGTTCAGGCCGAGCAGCCTAAAGAAGAGCAGGAATCAGGAATATGGATTTTGCATTTTGATGGAGCTAATTCAAGGGAAGGCAATGGAGCAGGGGTGTTGTTGATTTCCCCTGCAGGAAAGTGGGTGCCACTGTCTTTTAAATTGGAATATGAGGCTACAAACAATGTAGTTGAGTATGAGGCATTATTACTGGGGTTACAGACAGCTAGAAACATGGACATCCAGTGTCTAAAAGTGTTTGGAGACTCTGAGCTGGTCGTAAGGCAGATTAAAAATGAATGTCAAACTAAGCATCCTCGGCTCAGAGCATATAGAAATGAAGTATGGGACATGATAGAAAACTTCTTTTCAGCATTTAACATACAGTTCATGCCCCGGGAGCAAAACAGAATAGCAGATTCTCTTGCTGTTGCTGCCAGTACATTCCGTCCTCCTCAGAACCCGCTTCTCAGATATGAAGTGGAGGTACGTTACAGACCATCCATTCCAGACAATATAAAGCATTGGCAGATATTCGAAGATGATGAACAGATGAAAAGATTTATGGAGACAGTGGGAGAATTCTCCAATATGGAGATTGATGATAATGAAGAGGAAGAAGTTGAACATGTTGCTGAGAACAAATGGGAAGAAAGAATATCAGGAAATAAAGTGCTGCAGCTGAAAGGTAATGTCATACCTAGAGGGTTGGTACCTCTAGAGAGGTTATTCAATAAAGATGATGTACCCGTGCAGCCAAATAAAGTAGTAGAAGATGATCAAGTAGGAGATTTGAATCTGGGTACTTCCACTGACCCCAAAATTGTTAAATTGTCAAAAAAAGTCCCAGAAGAATACAAAGAAAAGTATTTGAAGTTGTTTCAATCTTACAAAGATTTTTTTGCTTGGTCCTATGAGGACCTAAAAACTTTTGATGTAAATATTATACAGCATAAGATTCCGTTGAGGGAGGACGCAAAGCCATACAAACAGAAGCTCAGGCAAATAAATCCTTTGCTTCTTCCTTCTATTGAAAAAGAAATCAAGAAGTTGTTGAAAGCCAAGATAATTGTACCATTAAGATACTCAGAATGGATAGCGAATCTTGTTCCTGTCCGAAAGAAGAATGGAGAAATAAGGCTGTGTGTAGACTTCAGGAATTTGAACAGAGCATCTCTCAAAGATAATTACCCACTGCCTAAAATGGACCACATCCTGCAGAAAGTAGTGGGAGCATCCAGAATGTCAATGATGGATGGATTTTCAGGTTACAATCAGGTAGCCGTGTTCCCAGAAGACCAGAAGAAAACTGCATTCACTACGCCATGGGGAACCTTTATGTATGCAAGGATGCCATTTGGATTAATCAATGCAGGGGCTACTTTTCAGAGGGCAATGGACATAGCCTTTGTCGGAGAACAGGACAAGTTCTTGGTGGTGTATCTTGATGATATCACAGTGTTCTCTAAGAATGATGATGAGCATATTGTGCATTTGAGAAGAACTTTCGAAAAATGCAGAAGGTATGGCCTTTCTCTCAACCCCCAAAAATCTTTGTTTGCATTAGATGAAGGAAAACTCTTAGGACATATCGTGACTAAAGATGGTGTAAAAATTGATCCTAAGAGAGTTGAAGTGATAAACAACATTCCTTTGCCAAGAAATAAGAAAGAAGTACAGGTGTTTTTGGGGCGAATAAATTTTTTGAGAAGATTTATCCCTAACTACGCGGAGATAGTTAGGCACATTACCAATATGTTGAAAAAGGAAAATGAAGTAAAATGGTCCCAGGAGTCTAGAGATGCATTCACAAGGATAAAACGGGCATTTGCTGAAGCTCCTGTGTTATCAGGGCCAGACTACAAAAATCCATTTATGATTTTCTCATTTGCCTCGCCCCATACAATTGCTGGAGTGTTATTGCAGAAAAATGAAGACGGATATGAACAGCCCATAGCTTTCTTCAGCCAAGTGCTTTATGATGCTGAATTGAAATATAATATACTGGAGAAGCAGGCATATGCCCTGGTAAAGTCTCTTAAAGCTTTTAGAGTCTATATTTTGCAATCTCACGTCACAGCCTATGTCCCTGCAGCCGCGGTCAAAGACATTCTGGTTCAGGGAGACAGCGAAGGAAGGAGGGGAAGATGGATTGCAAAAATTCAGGAGTATGATCTGGATATAAGGCCTACCAAACTGATCAAAGGACAGGGACTTGCCAAGATGTTATCTGAATCAAATCATCAAGCTTTGGGAATTAATCTGTCTGTGATAGCAAATGAAGAATCAGAAAGAGAAGAAGAGCAACATGGACTAGAGACGGCTACACAAAAGATACATGTGAAATATCTGACTAGTCCTTGGTATAAGCAAATAGTTGAATATCTGTTAACACTTAGCTGTCCTCCAGGGTGTGACAAGGTGAAATACAGAGTTGTAAGGATGAAATCTCAGAAATATGCAATTGCCAATGGACAGCTCTATTGGAGAGACCCTCTAGGCATATTACTTTTATGCCTCACAGAAAACGAAGTGAAAAATGTAATGACAGAATTTCATGAGGGGATATGTGGAGGACATTACAGCTGGAGGGCAACAACTCATAAAATCTTGAAGGCTGGTTTTTACTGGCCGAAATTGTATTCAGATACTTTTGCTTGGGTCAAATCGTGTGACAAATGCCAAAGGTTTGCGGAAAGACAGAAATTAGCGGCATTGCCCTTGATCCCTATTCATGTAAATGAACCATTTCAGAAATGGGGATTAGATTTTATAGGAGAGATACATCCCCCATCAAGTGGCCAACATAAATGGATATTGACAGCCACAAACTATTTTACGAAATGGGTGGAAGCCATACCTACCAGAAATGCTACAGATGCTGTAATAATGAATTTTATAGAAGATAATATCATATCTAGGTTTGGCTGTCCTGCAAGAATTGTAACCGACAATGCACAGGCTTTCAAGTCCACCAGGTTCATAAAATTCTGCCAAAAATACAACATCATCCTCACTCATTCTACAACATATTATCCACAGGGAAACGGTCTAGCAGAGTCATCCAATAAAACCCTGGTGAGATCCCTAAAGAAGACAATAGCTGAAAATCAGAAGAACCGGGATTCTAAATTAAAGTTTTCCCTATGGGCAAATAGGGTAACCAGCAAAAGAGCCACCGGAAAGTCACCTTATGAGCTGGTGTATGGGCGGGCTGCGGTGTTTCCTTTGCAATTAGCATTGCCAGTGGCACGTTTCATGCAAGAGAATCAGGAAGAACCAGATAACATGATCCGAAGAATTAATCAGCTGGTAGAATTGGAGGAAACAAGGAACCAGGTAGATCAGAGACTGAAAGAATACCAAGAAAAAATGAAGAATGTCTTTGATCAGCACGCAAAGGATAGGAATTTTCAAGTTGGAGACCTGGTCCTTAGATGGGATGTTCGCAGAGCAGAAAAGGGCAAACATGCTAAATTTGATCCATTATGGTTCGGGCCATTCAAAATAGTGGAGCTGGGGAGAAACAACACCTTTAATTTAGAAAATCTACAGGGTGATTTATTGGATGCGCCCGTGAATGGCCAGTTCCTCAAGCCTTATTTTCAATTCTGATCCAGGCTAGGAATGCCTGGTTGTATATACTGTATATAGTTTGTTTTAGTTTCTATTTTTACTTTTATAAAAGAAAAGAACGTTGATAATCGCTTGGAGTAATAGTGCAGGGGAATTCAAAATAAGATGAAATAATTGATGGTCTGCATTTTCTCGACATGTCCGAGGACGAACATGCCGTCCCCAGATGGAGCCGATGTTGTACATATTCACCCCTACCATAGCCTAAAACCCCATGACCCTGCTTGACATTACTATCTCCGCCCGAAAACCTGCATTGCAGTAGTTCAAAACTCAAAAATTAAACAATCGGGCCGATCCTTTAAGATTTTGGCTCCCTCCCGCTTCGGCCTCCATATGACCAGGGTCAGAGAACCACAATTCAAAGCAAGAAGGGGGCCTATTGCTTTAACGATCGGACGCAATACTGGCCATCTGATCTAGCTCAAATCGACGGTGCGGCAATCAACTTCTATGGAGGGTCCGCGCGCAATCGATCGGCGGTTTTCATGGCTCCACTACTTTATTTCCCTCCGATGCAAGCACAGCCGTTGATCTTGTTTCAAGATCGAACGGTCCTGGGTTGATCGTAGCCCTGCTTTCAATCGTAATCGGAACGTAAAAGATGTGCCACTCCCGCTCTACCCACTCCGCTTTCCGATTCTGATCGTCGTTTCGGGTCCCACCTCCTGTGGTCGTGTCATCATATTTCACAAGTGTACGCTGCATTCTTCCTCCACCGTCCATATGTTCTGATGACGTGTCACGGTTTATGAACCCTTAGCCCGTTCATTCATTGTCGCTCCATTGTTTTATGCCTTGTCACCCTCCATTTCTTCATTATTTTTATGTGTTTCCTGTCACCCTGCATCCTCTCAATGTCTCGCCTAATCTGTATTACCGATTCCATAGCCACTGTTGTATCCACACTCCATATCACCGAGTCATTTTTCTCTAATGATTTGTGGGTTTTGCAGGTTTTAATTTGGCTTTGTTGGCGCCTTAAATTTCCGCCTCCGTTGAAAAGATCTAGAGCATAACAAAGGACATATCATACTGGCGAAATTAAAGGAAGGAGCCGAGGGTAGGTGGGAGAGATGACCGCCATTAAAGAAAACATAGATATGGACTCTCATAACTCTCCAGATGCGTCCGCCCCGCATTAAAGATCCAGGATTCAAATCCATAGCCGAAGGCCGAGAGTACAGTACTGAAATGAAGATTGTTCCAAATCTCTTACGGCAGCAGATTTTCTTTCAGCTGCGGGCAACAAATTGTATATATTTTATTATTCCCATCTTGTACATAAGGAGATTGTATCTCCCAGCATTTATTTCATGAACAGGTTGTCCAGTACCATCATTTATAGCCAGTCATTCATAAGAGAAGGCGCGAATGTTTTCCGCCATTGGGATTCAAACTGAGTCATTAATTGTGCCTCGTCTCCCTCCTCCTCGAGAAGTTTCTGTCTTCTCTATAAATAGAAGAAAATAAGATTTTCAAAAGGTTTCAGATTTCTGTCAGCAAACTGTGCAGCGAGAAGACTACTATATTCATCTTATAATTTTTCTGTATGAAGTTTCAGAGCCCGTAGGGTCTCAGTGAGGAGGGTTTATAACTGTATTGAGGATTCTGGTCTTTGATATCTCACAGTATGTAACTTTTCTTACGTGTTAATACATTATCTCTTTTCATGCAATTTGTCTTCTTGTATCATGTTCTAGAATGCGAGTGGCTCACTAGTTTGCAGTAAGGATTCATCTTAAGTGGTGCCCTTCCTGGAACTAGTCAAGCGCTTTAAATAGGCCTAGTCATGATATGCTGTTCCATGTTCACTACTTCCATATTTTCTGCTATATTAGTGACTTAAGGATTCGTAAATTGGTGCGCCCTTATGTCTGCTAATATCTTCGTTTGTTTCCTCATTGCACTCACTTCCTGATATTTGATTTCTGTGATATATTATTTGAATCGGCCCTCTTTACAGTAAGCGGTCTCTTAACTGTCTGATGCTTTCATGCTGAAGTTTTACATGATGTTCCTACATTATTCTTATCTGTGTGTCAGCTTCTGAAAGAGATTGGTCCCATTCAAATTTTAGTTTCCTTGTTTCAAACAAGAGATAGTAAGTGAGCTCCTTAGACTGACAACCCAAACTATAAAGCAGCTCCTTGCTATATTAAGATGTCCTAGGCACTGGTCTATGGCAACTCTAGGCTGTCTCTAGGGGGGTGACAAAATCATCCACAACAGTGATGATGAAGAGGACTCTAAAAAAATGATGTACAAAAAGAAAGGGTTTAATAAGAAGAAATTCTTCTCCAAACAAGATGAGTCTAATGAAGTTGAATTTGTAGTCATCAAAAATAAAACAACCAGAAATATGCGTCATCACAAAGAAAGTGATGATGAATCAGATGAGGAAAGTAATTATGTTGGAAGCAAAGAAACTTTATTCATGGAATTTACAAATGATGATGATTCAGAATTGGAAGATGAAGGAAACATGGATAGTTTGCTAATGAGTGCCATTGAAGAAAATGAGAATCTATGAAAGAAGATAATTTCTCTCAAAATTATAAAAAGAGGAAGCAAAAAGAAGGGAAGACTTCTTGAACAATAATCTAAAAGAGAAGATGATATTTGTGAAAAACGTGAAGTTGAAATAATATCTCTAAGAAATGAATTAGATCAATTCAAAAGGAGTTGGCAAAGCTCTTTAGCACTTGATAACATTCTTAATACTCAAAAACCTCAACATGAAAAATCTAGAATTGGTTTCAAAGGAGAATCATCAAGCACAAATAATAATGCAAGGAGGTATGCTGACATACTCTCTTGCCATCCAAAAGAAGAAAATGCATATCATTGGGAACAAAGCCCCATCTCAAAACCAAGAATTGAAGAAAGAGAAACTCCAAGGAATAATGTTGGTTCAAGCTATGGCTATTACAATAGGTACCAAACTATTTTTCTTGGTTATTGTTACTATTGTAAAAACTTTGGCCATCAAGCTAAGCATTGCAAGGCTCATAAGAATGAAGCACCAAGATTGAAAGATCAAACAAACCAACTATGTGGTTCTAAAGAGCAAGGACAAAAAAAAACTTACAATTCCTTTGATCCTTTGGCTAAGTTTGATCTGTCTTGCTCATTATGTAATAATTATGATCATAATGAACAAAATTTCCCTCTCAAAGGGGAGGAAGCTAAAAGCGTAAATCTCAAAACTGATAAATGTGGCTTAGCTCTAAGTGCTCATAGTGAAGAAAATAATTGGTTTGTGGATAGTGGATGCTCAATACATATGACAGGTGACCAAAATAAGTTTATCTCATTGAACAAGAAAAATGGAAATGTATCCTTTGGAAGTGGATCTGCTAAAATCACTTGAAAAGGAACTACTACCCTTATCAATGAACAACGAAAGGCTCAAAATACCTTGCTGGTAGAAGGGCTCAAACAAAATCTCTTAATTGTTAGCCAAATTTGTGACCAAGGACATATTGTTGTCTTCGTACTAAAAATTTTGAAATAATAGACTCATACTCAGGAGAACTTGTGGCGAAAGGAGTAAGAACACCAGATAATGTTTACATTCTCAGTAAAATCCAAGGAGATAAATGTTACATAAGTCTTAAAAGATAGCGCACAGAGTCTTATACACCGGACTTGAAACCCTTCAGGTTTTAGTCTTGAAACTTCATCTCATCCGTGTCCACATCGCATATCATACTTTGGCGATGTCAAAACTTAACTTGGGCACTATCCTCCTGAGCTTGCTAAATGCAATGTGCGCACATTGCGACGTTTAACTTTTCGCACGACACAACATTTAACCGTGGCAATATTTAAGGGAAAACATAAACATTTGTGATTGCGATGTGCGATGGAGATATCGCATCACACCATCACAAGGTTTGGAAATGGAGCAAAAAGGAAAGGGCTAAGTTTCGCGAAGCGCGAAGTGCGACTTGCTAAACCGTGGGAAATGCGAAAAGGAAAAGGTAAAGGAAAAGGTGGAAAAAGAAGGTTTATTTTGTATTTTGGTAATGCGTGAAGGTTAGAAGGGTCCCACTAGATATCACATCAGCGGAGATTAAGATTGTGGTAAGGAGTTATGTGGAAAGGCTTAAACTTTGTGAGATGCGCAGTGCGAGCAAGTGGTAGGTGAATACGACAGGAAAGGAATTTAACGCAAAGTGATGATTGGGTACAATTTTTGAACATTGCGGAAATGCGTAAAGTGAATAAGCTTGTAGACTTGTGCTTGTCCTTATTTGCAAAAACATTTAACTGATGGTATATTTGCTGCTAGTTTATCCATGGCGGTGGTTGGGAGTAATTTCCAACTAGTTTTGCCACAATATTTATTGGACATTGAAAGAAGTAGAGTGCTTTTATATCCTGGGTGTTAAGTCCCTATATTAATAGTGTAGTCCCTTATTATGTTAGTGTATCCCCCCCTTATTTTTATATTTGTACCCCTGTAACCCCCAAATTGTTATTATTGTGCCCTCACATTATTATTGCTAGGTCGGATAGGATTACATTGTGGCCCCACTAGGATTACACTATGGCCCCATGGACTCTTATATATAGAAAGGAGGTTTTGTTATTTGTATCATCCAAGAATTTTTCATTCATGTAATGTATTGGAGGTTTCCCCCTCGAAGTGGCTTATTTCTAAGGCGTTGATATCTCTTTTCTTCTATTTTTGGAGCTGGTTTCACAAAATTTGGTATCATAGCTTTGGATTATAGGGTTTTGCTGCTCCAAACAGGTCATCGTGGCATTTTCGCTATAATTTTTTTTATATGAAGGTTCAGAAGCTGAAATTTTTAGAGTATGAAGCCGAAATCCTGAGGAACATCATCACAAAATTTTAGAGCTTGGTTCGCAATATTTGCGGATATGATCTGTGGAAGTTAGGTCTTTTTGCAGGCTCCTGAATTTCACTTAAAAAGGTCATCGCGGAATTTTCGCTATAAATTTTGTTCTGCGAAGTTTCAAAAGTTGAAAGTTTTAGAGCATGAAGAAGAAATCCTGAGGAACATTGTCGCAAAATTTTAGAGCTTGGGTCGTAATATTTTCGGAGATATGGTATGTACAGTTTAGGTCTTTTTCAGGATCCCAAATTTCATCTCAAAGAGGTGATCATGGGAAAGTCTTCATAAATCTCTCTCTGAGCATCAGATTGGAATTTTGTAAAAAGTGACTAGAAGTACACGGACTTTGGTTTCATGTTTATAAATTTTAGAGCTAAAGGAGAAAATAGTGACACGTGGCAAGTCGTACAGGTTTACTCTACTGAACCATTCCATAATTAGGTCATTGTGGGAGATTGGAAATAACTTTGTCTTGAATAATCCAAATCAAGTCAGACCTGTGGAATTTGAAAGAGGATTTAGAGGGCTACTGTACAGCCAAATTTTAGATATTGAAGATCTGAAATCACATATATAATTCAGTTTCAATATCGAGCTCCTCAAAAGCAAGAAAAATGTGTGTATATTTTTTCTTCAAATTGTATAAGTCTTGTGTGAAAAATCAGTTTGAAGTGATTCCAAGGAAATATTGAAGCATAGATATCATTATTGGGTTCTAAAATGCCACCTAAAAATAATTCCATACCCATTAAGCCCTCAAAAATCTATACTATGGCGCATGAAGAGGAAGAATTGCAGTATGAGATATCAAAATTATGGTACCAAGTGCAACAAATTTCGATCTTACGAAGAGCAACCAAAGATGACATAGATGGTTTAAAATCAGAAATGGAGGCTAAGTTGGATGGTTTGAAGGATCAAATAATAGCTAATATGGATGATAAATTAGTGGAAGATCACATCGAGCATCAACAAAAATTTCTCCAACTCTCAAAGGATAACCTAACTTTGGTGCAGAATCTAATGAAACAACAGGAAGATCAACATCACAGCGAAAGAAGTTATGAAGAAGTCACAGAAACAATAACTCTACAAGTATGATCAATTTCATAGTATCTCAGCAAGTGGAAGAACTTTCCTGTAGAATATTCCACATGTGAGGATGATAATTTTATACAAAAGCATCAAGAAATAATCAAGCGTTGAGGACAACACTTGTTTGAAGGAGAGGGGCATGTTAAGTCCCTATATTAATAGTGTAGTCCCTTATTATGTTAGTGTAGCCCCCCTTATTGTTATATTTGTACCCTTGTAACCCCCATATTGTTATTATTGTTCCCTTACATTATTATTGTAGGTCGGCTAGGATTACATTGTGGCCCCACTACGATTACATTGTGGCCCCATGGACTCTTATATATAGAAAGGAGGTTTTTTTATTTGTATCATCCAATAATTGTTCATTCATGTAATGTATTGGAGATTTCCCCCTCGAAGTGGCTTATTTCTAAGGCGTTGATATCTCTTTTATTCTATTTTTGGAGCTAGTTTCACAACACTCGGGTGGGGGGATCTGGGGTGGGAGAGATCCTGTTGTATTTATGTGGGAAATGTTAATAAAAGAAAATATTTTACTTTTGACATTTGATAGAAGATTGAAAAAATAAACTTAATATATATTTATCCAGAAGTATTAGAGATTTCACCTGATTTTTAATTATTTTTAATGCTTAATAAATTCAGCTTAAAATAGATTAGCTTGCTATTAACAGTCTTGCATTCAACTAGCATAGATTCACCTAAAGTATAGATCTCTTAAACAACTAGAAATTTATATCTTGATACTTAACAAATTCAAATTTTAAATAGATATAGGCTTACTATTAATAATCTTGCATTCAAGGGTTACAAAATGAATATGCCTTTAACCCAGGGTTTGCATAACACTCCTCACGTTGAAAATATGATTTTTAAATCTAATATCTCATGGCATTAACATTTCCCTTTTACATTCAAACAACAATATTCTAATGTCATAGAGATCCATTTTGCAGGATTGTCAGCATTATCGTGAGTTCGTGACATATACCATGGTACTATGTCTGAATCATAAACAAAGCTAACCTTATCATTCATTATGGTCATGTTATTAAAGTATGGTAATGTGTTTTATAGGTCAATTTTGGCACCATTCCCAATGACCTAGTTAACTGGGCCTCATCTCCAGGACCAATGATCAAGGGTCTATCATTCCCTATAATTTCAGTTGCTACATGCCCTAAGACAAGAAATAAGACAAATCAAGCAATACTTTCATCAAGCAAAGGTTTCCATGGTTTGAAGCTTATTATATAGCATATGAGAGCTCACCAACGCAGGCTCTAAGGGGCCTAAGTGTGTGGCATATGCAGGTAGCCCCATGCAAGGCTGCTCTGCAAAGCACTTCTCGACATTCATAGGTGCGTCAGTCACATTGGGAGTGAAATTCTCATTGTTCCAGAATATCCACTTGGCCAGTGCCTTCTAGAAGAGTTCACATGTGTCAAGCTTCGGATCCAAGTGTCCATTTGACATCTACATTACTGGAAACATGTCTTGCCTATTTTTGGAAAGCTATTGATTTCAAAAAAACCTACAATTCATCTATAAATTGAACACAGATCTAAGTGTTTGAGAAGGAAGAATTTGAGTAGAGAAATGTTGGAGAATTTTCAATTGATATTTTGATTTGTGGAGCTACTACTGGAGAGATTTATGATGTGATGAGACCTGGTAAATTTTCTAGGAAGGTCACTTCAAATTAGTCACTAGGTTGTAACCTCTCCTTCTATCATCAATAAAGAGTACTCCTTATTTTTCCCTACACGCATCTATGTTAACTTTGATTTTCCTTATTGTAAGATCTTGGTTGATGAATGTAGATTATGCTTTACTGATTTAGCTAACTAGCTTGGATAGATATCTATATTATTGCATCTTCTGTTGTTTCAGTGTTCTTTCTTACAAGAATCAATCAGCTTACAAACCGCTTGAACTTGAAGCTACAATAGAAGAAAAAAAAGGAGACATTTGGAAGCGACTGAACAATTAAGAATCTAATCCTCTCTGTTTATCTATTCTGAGTTAGGAGAAATGGTAGTATTTCACCTATTGTTCTAGAATAGCACCTCTCTAGGGAAGCGTAATTTATCCATAGATTACAATTCTGGCCCAACAAATTGGTGACTCCATTGGGGATTAGAATTTCTCTTAGTTCTAGGTGTTTTAGTCTCTGATTTTCTTTGTAAATCCACCCAGTAGCTGTTACACATAAAGATTAGAATTTTTCAAAGCTTAATTTGCAAAGACAATGAGTTATACAGTAGTATTTTTCCTTGTATATTGTGCCCAGCGCACCCTTAGACTGGACACAGTGCTTTGTAGAGCACTGTCTCCCTTCCAAACCTGCGTTGCAGAGCACTGTCTCCCCTTGGAGACTGCTTTGACTCCTGAAAGTGACCAAATTCCCTTGAATTTGACTTTGCAACTTGCTTCAGTTTTGTTTGCTGCTATGTTCTGAAAAGTTTGATGCTCAATTGACCAGTGACTCTATATACTTCTTCCTCCTTTAGCTAAAAAATTGTTCAATGTCTGTTTAGAAAAGTTTTTCTTTATCATTGACAAGTTGATTTTAAAGTATTTTTCATGGTCACATTAAGAATCATTTGCTTTCGAAATAGAAAATTTTCGTAAAATCTTCATTTCATTGATAGGAGAAATTGTTGTTGAAATCTTTGTTTTTCCTTCAAAAGAGAAATTGGTGTTTGTATTCTTCGTTTCTCAAAAGTAAAAAGAATTTGAATTATTGATCTAGTGCACCTAGTTTCTTTTCTACATTCACAACATTAAGGAAACTGAAAAGAAAAACTTGCATTTGCATGTAGGAATGTGTTTGTTTTGCAAAAGGAACATTAGGAAATCTGAATTTAGTTTTTGATTCATTGATCTTTGTTTTTGTTCATTGATTTTTTTGCTCACGAACTATTTGCTCTCTTCCCTTAGTAGCTAAGTTCGTCATTGAAAAATCTGAAAGTGAAAGTTTTTTTATCATTCTTAGCTTGCATTTTAGGAATTTCATATACATCATCGCGGTGAACCTAAAAGGAAAATTGTTAAGCAAGATCAACATAAAATAAATCTCAATTTACTTAACAACGCATTGGAACCATAACGATAACATTTAGAAGTTCTAGGCTAGAGACGTGTTCCGACAAACATAGCAGTTGTCGTTAACTTGTCTGTGATACATTCCGAGTGTGATACCTCACTCCACATACGTAAGTATATCATAGCTCGTCCCCGTACTTTCGGGTATATCAGGCGGTGTTACAATACGATAAGTATAAAGGAGTGCTCTCACTGTGCGGTTTTACATTAGACAGTGCTAATATGGTCTTGGGCCTCCACGTACCTTTAGGTTATTTGGGAGGACAACGTTTAGGTGCTATCCATCCATAGTGAACCGAGTCAACCACCTTAAAATTGTGATACACTGAACACAGCATTCGGGAAGATTACCTACCCATACTTCTTGGTTCACCAGGAGGTATTATGCAGTTCACAGTTTCTTGGTAAACCTTTTTTCCTAGCATTACCCTCTTTTTGTTTATTTGTTTTTTGGTTAAAATAAATCAGTCATCATGGAAGAACAAAATCCTTTCCCCCATCAGTACCTCTGGTGAAGCATCATCTTCCCATATACCAGAGTTGGCACAAGCTGTTTCTACAAATCCTGTTTTGTCTATTGATTGTCGAGACAGATTCCTCACAGCTACCCGTGATCACGATCTATCCAATTACTAAGACCATACCTCCTGAACCCGACGTTGTTCAACTGGAAGTTGATCTGGATCCCATTGTGCTTTAGGGGGCAAATGTTATTGGTCAAACTGGACATCATCCCCAGGACCAATGAAATAGGGTCTATCATCCCCTTATATTTCTGTTGCTATATTCCCTAAGTGGTGAAAATCTTGATCCCAAAGTTGAACAACCAAAATTTGTTTCTGTATTGGTCACTCCACAATCTATTGTAGCCATTGAGTCTCCCATATTGCGCATTCAACCACCTGAAATATACTTTGGGCCTGACGACGAAGTTCTTCCACCTGGTTTGATTTCAATTGAAGAAATATCACAAGACAAGACACCTTTAACTCCAACACTTTTTCAGTAGGAGCTTTACCTGTACGAGTCTTTTCCTCAATCACCTTCCTCTGCTTTTGTTGATCCTGTTTCACTTTCAGTTCCCATAGATTCTATAGGGTATACATTGGGTCATTTGACCATGGTTGAGATAACATCCCAGATTGAATCATCTATTTCAGCTGCAACAACATATGTTTTTGCTTCATTTTCGATATTTTGTCCATTTACTTCACCCATGTTATCATCTGGAATCCTATCTGGTTCCTCTCCTTAGTGGCTGGTGATACCACAAATGTTACTGTTGAGTCCCGAATTTGCATCTTTTCCATACACTTTTCCATACCTTTTTCACTCACCTAAACCTCCCAAATTGTCAATATCATGTGCAAAAGGGTATCTAACATGGTTTTTAATTATATTTTTGTGTTTTCTATTTGATCTAGATTTTGTTCATTCAGCTGCAGAATCCTGCCACTTTCCGCAGCTGCTGCAACTTTCCGCAGCTATTTTGTGGAATTCTATGCTACAGGTGTCTACAAGGGAAACGAGCCACATGGGCAGGCTAGGAATGACATGGACATGGTTCGTGTCCTATTGGTTCAAGCAAGCTCGTCCAAAGAAGCCGCGGTCAAAGGCGTCCACATGGAAGTCAACTATGGAGTTTCATGTCGGCCGGACTCTGTTTCGTGGCACATAAACATCCATACGGCCGTTTCTAAGCTTGCGGAGGTTAAATCGACATCTGTGCAGAGCTCTGGAGTCGAATTCAAGCATCCACCTTTCGTAGATTCACTTTCCAACACGGCCATACTCCTATATCCGTGGACGTAGTGGTCTACGTGCTCTCTGCCATCATGAACTTTAGGAGACAGTTACAGTTTATTGTTATATATAGAGCGTTTGCATACGCACGAAAAGTTAGTTGATAGTTGATGTTCGTGAATGTACTCTGTTATCTTTTAGTTTTCTCTGTAGTGATTACGCTGCACTTTTGCCGTAACACTACCATTCTGTAATGAACTGCTTTTTAATATGAGAAGACTCTGTTTTTCAACTTAATTCGTGTTTGAGGATCATTACCAAGGCTGTGTAGAGGGCCCCTGCTCAGCTAAGGTTTTGTGTATTAGTGTATATTTCTCATTTCATTTCTTTAAAATTCATTGTATCATAATCCATCCATATGTTCATACTTTGCAGTTGTTTCATTTTTGTTTATACATTTCCATAATTTCCATTTCATTTCTGTCTTTCATGTTTTATGATTGTTAATCACTGATCAGTTTTCTTGATTGCAGGTTTTAGATAGACAGCCCGAGCATTTTCATAGCTTTTTGATTAGTGACATTGAACTAACATTGTTCTGTTGCTAGTTTGATTTTCATAGCTTTTGTTTAAACTTCAGTATTGCTCTGTACATTTCAGCTTTGTTTTTCTGCTTCAGTAGTTAAAATTAGATATACTAATCTGCTCATAGCATCTTCAATTGCCTCCGAAAGCCACAGCTGGACTGATGGCGAGGGATTGCATTATGAAATGTGTAGTTTAGTATTAGTTTCTTTTCTGCAAATTTAGATATACTAAGCTGCTCATAGCATCTTCAGTTGCCTCCGAAAGCCACAGCTGGACTGATGGTGAGGGATTGCATTATGAAATGTGTAGCTTAGTATTAGTTTCTTTTCTGCAAATTTAGATATATTAAGCTGCTCATAGCATCTTCAGTTGCCTCCGAAAGCCACAGCTGGACTGATGGTGAGGGATTGCATTATGAAATGTGTAGTTTAGTATTAGCTTCTTTTTTGCAAATTTAGATATATTAAGCTGCTCATAGCATCTTCAGTTGCCTCCGAAAGCCACAGCTGGACTGATGGTGAGGGATTGCATTATGAAATGTGTAGTTTAGTATTAGTTTCTTTTCTGCAAATTTAGATATATTAAATCATGCATGACATCTTCAGTTGCCTCCGAAAGCCACAGCTGGACTGATGGTGAAGGATTGAATCATGAGTGTATGGTTTAGTATTAGTTTACTTTCTGCAAATTAAATATCAGTTACTCAAGTTGTTTATGATTACTTCCGAAAATCATAGCTGGTCTAATGATGAAGGGTCAGAAAATGAATTGATGTAATCTGATTTAGATTTATTTTGTTGCAATTTTGAATTTCCTTAAGCATAGTTTCTTTTGTGTTTAGTTGGCAGCAAGAATAGTTTGGTTTTCATGTTCACTAGTTCACTGTTTTGATTCATTAGATTAGCAGCACCTTTTCATTTAAAAGAAGTACACTTTTGTTTTTTTCTTTCAAGTTCTGTCATTGTAATTTTCAATTTGCTTTTAAGTTTCAAGTTGGTAAATCATTATAGGGGATATCACTTCCTTGAACAAATATAACCAAACTTGTTTTCATTTTAGAATTTCCATTTCACCTTAGAAAGACCAAAAACGACAAAAAGTTAAGAAAGAGGTTATCTTGCACATATAGTGCGCCGCACTTCATCAGCTTACGATTCCCGGATTGACAATTAAATGCAGCAATTTAGGACACACTAAATTGACCAAACATTTTGGCGCCGTTGCCGGGGAAGTGTAACTAGGTAGCCAATTTCTTAAAAAAAAAAACACATAAAATCATAAAAGAAGGGAAAACTTGATAACTTCTTGAAGTATGCTCTCCTCTTGCACCTAGTGTGATCTGGAGGATCAGAAAAGAGAGTTATTGGTTTAGTAATTTCTTAAGTATGCTCTCTTCTTGCACCTAGTGTGACCTGGAAGATCAGAAAGAGAATTATTAGCCCAACTTTTTAAAAATAAAAAATGACATGCATAGAGCAAGAGATTCTAGGGGAAGGTTTATAGCTAAAGCCAAGAGTTCGATTTTCACAACTCCATCTTCTTCAAGGCATAGACCATATTCACCACCATCTACCCCTAGCCTTAAGATTTTTGGAAGTCAAGGAACAACTGAATTAGAGGATTCTCCTATACCACCTACTAAAACTCACTTAGAAAACAAAGAGACTTTCTCTCATCCTTCCTTGGTAGAAGAACTAGAGGACTATAAGGACTCTAAAGAAACTATCATGGCAAAGGAAGTAATAAATAGAGGTGGAGGTAGAAGAGGAGGAGATAATGGAGATAACAATGGTGAAGGAAATAATGGTAGAAATAGGGATTTGTTGGGATTCCCTATAGCTGATGAGGAAACTCATGCAACAATGAAAAATATTTCACCATATGTTCTCCCTAACTTTTATGGATTACGAAGTGAGGATCCTGAAACATTTCTGTTTGAGTTTGAAGTTGTGTGCCGAACTTATGACTATATGGAAGATTCTCAAAAACTCAAATTTTTTCCTTCAACATTGAAGGGATCTGCTTTGAAATGGTTCATGGGATTAGCCACTCAATCTATCAGGACTTGGAATGAAATGAAACAAACATTTTTGGACAGATACTTGGACTATTGTATGCCCACCAATCACAAGGATGAGGTATTCAAAATGATGCAAAAAGAAGATGAAAATTTGGAAGATTTAATTGAAAGATTTCAATACAACTTGAAAAGAGCAAAGATGAGCAACTTAGATAATGAAACCTTGAAAGCCCTCCTATTAAAAGCCATTAGAGATGAATGGATAGACATTTTAAACATAATGGGGAAAGGAGACATTTCTCAACTTCCATTTCGTGATATAACAGAACTATGTATCCATCTCTTAAGAGGAAAATCTAAAACTGGAAAAGGGCCTAGGGATTCTTCTCTTATTAGGGCTAACAAATCTGCAACTGGATCAGTAAGTAGGGCAGAGATTGGTAATATGCTTGATGAGTTCAAAACTAATATCTTAGGGAGCCTTAGTGAACAACTAGACACCCTTAAAATCCAAAACAAGCAGAAAGCAGAAACAGATGCTTTAGCCATCTTTTGTCCGAAATGTAGAAAGAAACATGTTTTAAGGGAATGTCCCTTGGATGAAAAAGTTGTAGAAACATGTATGATTTGCTCAGAAAATCATGAGATCAAGGATTGTCCTTCAATCCCTGGACTCAAAGCTGTTTTTCAAGAAGATCCAAACTCAGTAGAATCTCTCTGTTTTGTCGCAAGGAGACCTTGGCAGGGACAACAATATCAAGGGTTTAATAACCCTATGAATCTTCAAACCCCACCAAATTGGAATCCTTGGCAACAACCTTGGCCCCAACATCAAAACTCATATCAGCCATGGGTACAGGGGATGCAAAATCCTTATGGGAGATTTGCTCAATTTTATCAATATCCTCCATCTTTTCAAAATCAACAAGCTCCACAATTTCCAAGCCCAAATCCACAACTTTCATTGCCGTTTCCACAACAACAACCTTCTCAACAAAATACAAATCCTCAACTCATGCTCCCATACCAACAGAAGACAAATCAACTTCCAGCTCAGCCATTGCCAAATCCTAACAATAAGAATCTTCAAACTACTTATATGGTAGAAGGACAACAATTTCCTACCTATATGATTGTTCCTCTCAACGATGTACAACTCAGATCTGGTAGAGTTTTAGAAAAACCTTCTATAGACATTCAAGAGCAAGATACCTCTGAAGAGGACTCTCTTCAAGTCAATAAGGGTTCCGAGGAAGAATCTCTTCAAAATTCAAAAATTCAAAAAGAAAAAGAAAAGCTAACATCCACAACTCCTATAGTTGAGCAACCTGTATCTTCATCTACACCTCCTTTTCCGCAAAGACTACAAATTGATAAGGGGGTGGAAAAACAAATCTTGTTGCCTAACTATGACTTTCTAGATGAATTGAAGAATGTTTGTATCAAGATTCCATTGCTACAAGCCATTCGAGAAATTCCTATTCTAGCAAAAACCATAAAGGAGTTGAGTTTCAAAAGACCAGGAAGGAAGCTAAAGGACATAAGAAGAATCCACCTGGTAGGAAAGATTGCAGATATTATGATGGGAAAAATTACCATGCAGAAGTATGTAGATCCAGGAAGTCCAATTGTCAAGACACATATAAATGGGATAGAAATTCCAAACACATTGGTTGACTTAGGGGCCGCTATCAACATTATGAGTAGACAGACTATGGAACAGTTAAAACTTCCTAACCTTCTTTTTACACCTACTTTATTGCAACTTGCAGATCGATCGGTTATTAAACCAGATGGTGTATTAGAAGATATTTCACTCTCCTTAGATTCTTGGGAATATCCAGTAGACTTTATGATTTTGACTCCCAAAAGTAATCTAGGAGGACATCCAATTATCTTAGGAAGACCTTGGCTGGCCACAGCTGATGCTTTTATTAGTTGTAGATCTGGAGACATGTATATTTCAAATGGTAATTCGACAAAGAAATTCAATTTGTATCCTCCAGCAAGAGAAATCACATAAATAGGAGACAATGAATGGGTCGATGATGAGAACACTATACAACCTGTCTTTACCATTTCTGAAATTAGTGAGGATAGTCAAATTCTGAACACATTAGAAAATTTTGAGATAACTTCAGAATATGACCCCACACAATTTCAGTTGGAATCTGACATAGAATATTTATCATCAAGACAAATGACTCTTTACTCTATGGAAGAGTTTGGTAATTCTGCTATTGAGATTTTTCCAGAAAAGACATTGAATATCAACAAACATCTGGAGAAGTCACAACAAGAAGAACTAACCAGAATCTTGCAAAAACATTCTACTGCATTTGCATGGGAGTATACTGACATGAAGGGTATTGATCCTAAGACTTGCATCCATCATATCTATATTGAGGAAAACAATAGACCAATCAGACAACCTCAAAGAAGGATGAATCCAAATCTTAGAGAGATAGTGAAAGAAGAGCTCCAAAAACTTCTCAATGTAAACTTCATTTATCCAATTTCAGATAGCCGATGGGTTTCTCCTTTGGTTATAGTACCCAAAAAGAATGGTAAATGGAGGGTATGCATTGATTACAGGGAATTGAACAAAGCAACTTTGAAGGATCACTTTCCTTTGCCTTTTATCGATCAGGTATTAGATACATTAGCAGGTAAAAAGTACTTTTCATTTTTTGATGGTTTTAGTGGCTATAATCAAATTCAGGTAGCACCTGAAGATCAAGATAAGACCACATTTACTTGTCCATGGGGAACTTTTGCCTACCGAGTGCTTCCTTTTGGGTTATGTAATGCACCAGCAACATTCCAAAGAGCAGTACTAGGAATTTTTTCTGATCTAATCCATGATTGCGTAGAGGTTTATATGGATGATTTTACAGTTTATGGTAATTCATTTGAAGAAGCATTAGAAAATTTGGAAAAAGTTCTTATAAGATGTAAAGAAACAAACCTTTCATTAAGCCATGAAAAATGCTTTATGATGTTTACTGAAGGGATTGTTTTAGGACATCATATTTCAGGAGATGGGATTAAGGTTGATAGATCAAAAGTTGAAGTCATCTCCAAGTTGCCTATTCCAAATTGTCAAAGAGACGTTAGAAGTTTTCTAGGATTTACTGGTTACTATAGAAGATTTATAGAAAACTTCACTAAAATAGCATCTCCACTCTTCAAATTGCTTACAAAAGACTGTGAATTTAAATGGGATCCCGATTGTCAATCAGCTTTTGAAACTTTGAAAACAAGAATATCTAAAGCACCTATCTTGAGAGGACCAAATTGGAAACTTCCTTTTCATATTTCTACAGATGCTTCAGATACAGCTCTTGGAGCTGTGTTGGGTCAAAAAGATTTAATTCCTTATGCCATTTATTACACCAGTAAAAATTTGACTCCCACAGAGTTAAACTATACTGTGACTGAAAAAGAGTTTTTAGCCGTTGTTCATGCAATTAATAAGTTTAGACATTACATAACAGGCTATGAAACTTTTAGTCATACTGACCATTCTGCAATTAGATATTTAATGAACAAACCTGTTACTAATGGCAGAGTGACAAGATGGCTTTTACTTTTGCAAGAATTCAATATTACCGTGTTGGATAGACCAGGAAAACAGAATACAGTAGCTGATTTCTTGTCTAGGATTCAGAATACTAAAGAAGATTCTCCTGTAGAAGATAAATTTCCTGATGAATACTTGTTTGCAGTAACTATTAAGACCCCTTGGTATGCAGATATTGCTAACTATTTGGTTACAAGGAAACTACCTTCACATTTATTTCCAAGAGAAAAACGAAAAATTATTCAGGAGAGTTCAAAATATTCATGGATTTCTAACGAATTGTTTAAAACAGGGCCAGATCTTGTGATCAGAAGATGTGTCAGGGAAGATGAAATGCCCGATATTCTTAAGGCATGTCATGATGAACCATGCGGCGGACACTTTGCGGACAAAAGGACGGCCTATAAAATCCTTTCCTTGGGATATTATTGGCCTTCCCTCTTCAAAGATGCAAAACAATATGTCAAAAGGTGTGATAGCTTCCAAAGAGTAGGGAAACCTACCCTTTCAAATGAAATGCCATTGCAAACACAGGTACTCATTGAACCCTTTGAAAAATGGGCTTTAGATTTCATTGGACCTATTAATACACCATCTAAGCAAAAGAAGTATATATTGGTTTGCACTGATTATGTTACTAAATGGGTAGAAGCTAAAGCATTAGTATCTGCTACTGAAAATTCAATTGTTCATTTTCTTTATGAGGATATTTTTACTCGCTTTGGTGTTCCAAGAGAAATTGTAACAGATCAGGGGAGCCAATTCACATCAAATTTGGTGGAGAAGTTGATGGAAGAATACAAATCAAGCACAGAAAATCTACTCCTTACCATCCACAAGAAAATGGTCAAGTGGAGTCCACAAATAAAGTTCTTGAAAGTATCATCACCAAAACTGTTCATCTACATAGAAGAGATTGGGCAGAAAGGCTTCCATAAGCCTTGTGGGCCTACAGAACTACATGGAGGAATACAACAGGACATTCTCCCTATGAACTTGTTTATGGGAAAGAAGTCTTGCTCCCCATTGAATTCCAAGTCAAGACCTTCAAGATAGCAGTTCAGTTGGGGATGGACTTATCAGAAGCCCAAAAGCATAGAATGGAGCAGTTGAATGAGCTAGATGAGATCAGACAAGAAGCAATTCTAAGAACCGATCTAGTTCAATATCAAAGAACTAAATGGCATGACAAATATATCAAAGAGAAGAAGTTTCAAGAAGGAGATTGGGCATTGTTATTTGACTCCAAGTTTAAAGATTTTCAAGGGAACTTTCAAACTCATTGGCTTGGGCCATATGAGATTGACAAGATCTTTAGCAATGGAGCTGTAAGAATCAAGACCATTGATGAGTTTCAAACTCCTCTTATTGTGAATGGCCATAGATTGAAAGTTTATCATAAGCCACTCTCTAAAGAGGATTTTGTCAAGATGTTTCAAGAAAATTCTGCCATCAGGCTGGTACAGAAGAATTCTTCTTCTCCACCAGCCTAGCTTTTGTTTTTCAAGTTAAAAAAAAAAAAAAAAATGGTATAAGCCTGAAAACCAATCATTGATTGGCAGTCTTATACAGAAAATATGGGGTGAAAATCAGGGACACCTGACACTCTATATTTTCCAAAAAAAAATCTCTCTTTCATTTCATTTCATTTCACCACTCACTCCATTTCATTCCACTTCATTTCATTTCATTTCACTTCATTCCACTTCATTTCATCCATTCCATCAATAAAAATCTTTTTTATGACCATTTCCATCTGGTCATTTGTCATTTGTTCATTTATATTCAACCAAGTAATAGCTGTGTCAGTTTCCGCAGCTGACATCTGTTTCCGCAGCTGACTCCAGTTTCCGCAGCCAGAAGCAGATTCCGCAGCTACTACTCTGCTTTCAAAGAGAATGTACAGTTAGATGTTATTTCCACAACTATGAAATACAATGCAGGTGAGAGGATCAATGGAGTATTCAAGACACCAATGGAGATCAATCAGTTGAAGACCAAGGGCAAAAGCAAGGATTCCAAAGGTATGAATAAAGTTTATTTCAAATAGTATTGAAAAACACATTTTTATATAGTTTTAAACCATGAGCTCTACCCATTACGCGCAATGATTATATTGACAGTTCCGTAACCTGTCACGATCTCCATGTTATCCTCTTGCATTCATTCATAAATGGTTTCATCATTGAAATTTCGATTCTCACTCATGTTCCAATATCCCACCGGAGATAATGAGACGTATTTGAGTTGATAAAGGACTCTTACAAGCCGCATAACTTCATAACCGTTGATTGAAACGTGTTCATATTTATTACACAGCCACCAAAATTCAAAACGCGGCCGAATGTATTATACTTTGTTAACCCCTTTGTCGTGTCTCTGTCGTGTTTACAAAACCCCACTCTACTCATTCTCACTCCCTGTTTCACTCCATTTCGTTCCTTTTGCTCATTCTCACTCCCGTATATCTACCTACAGTCTTACTCCATTCCATTCATGGTGCTCATTTCCATTCTATGATACATTCCCACAGTCATTGTGCTCGATCCTGTGTATTCAGTCGTTCCATTTCCACTTAAACCCTCACAGAGGCAAATTAGTGAAGCACAGAAAAGTGAAATGGGTAAGTTGCTAAGGGCAGAGCCGGAAGGACCAAAGTTTATAGAGGGATATCTGCAAGCAAAAGAGATATTGAAGAAAGCTAAATGGTTGCGTTTTATTCAGAAATTCAGAGGTTACCACAAAGAAGTTACGAAAGCGTTTGCAAGGTCATTTGATGGCTCGGAAGCAGAAGTTGGAGACCTCAAGTTTTCGGTTAATGAAGCATCAATAGCAACAGCCATAGAACTTCTTCAGGAGGGAGAACGTTGGTTCAAAAATAAAAGTATCAGTGATGAGGCATGGAGAGCAATCCTACGAAATCAAGGTATGGATATCACTGTTTTCAAAAGAGGAATTCCTGTGCATGCAATAAAAGAAGAATGGGCCGCTTTACTACTAATTGTTTAGAAATTTATTACATGTGAAGGCCATTTTGGGTCTATGTACATGTACCATACCAGGCTATTGATGAATTTTCTTGAAAACCAAACTCTCAATCTCCCTTATTTTCTATTCAATAGCTTAAAGAAAATGGCTGTGACTGTTCAAAAACACTTAGGAGATGTAGAGCCTCATCTTTATCACCACGGCCTTATAAAAATTCTGATTGAAAAGGAGCTAAAGGAAAGAAAAGATACATGGGAACAATTCCTAGTTAGAAACTTCTTTGAAGAACCTCAGGAAATTCCTGAAGGTAGTTCAATTAGAAGGAGTAGAAGAAAAAGAATGAATGTTGAAACCCAAATTAATCCTACTCAGGAAATTCCCACAGCTAGCACAGCAAAAAGAAGTAGGAGGAAAAGAACAATTGAGGAAATCCAAAACACTCCTACTATTACTATGGAAAGAACTGATAGGGAAAAGAGATTGGTAAAAAGGAAGAAGAAGGAAATCAAGGCTAAGAAGCCAATAATACCAAAAGGGAAAGAAATTATTGAGGTTGTCCATAAAACTTCTTCTTCCGAAGAAGAAGATCATCAAATACTATCTGAAAGATTAGTTTATCTTCAAAAACAATCATCTATATCCAAGAAGGCAGAGACAGGAAAACAAGAACAAAAGGGTAGTGTACCACAGCATGTGAGGAGAAGCAGCAGGCTTAAGGGAAAATTGAGAAAAACACAAATTAAGGGTCCACATTTCATTGATTTGGGTGAGGAGACATCTGAACAGTCTCCAACTGACCATAGTCCATTTCAGTCAGTTAGTGAACCTGATTCCTTTCATTCCCAATCAAACAATGAGCATACTCCATCTTATTCTCAGCAAAACATTGATGTAAGCCCTCCTCGGCCAGATTTTGAACATAATTCTCCTTTACAGCATTTTGGGGACAACCCAATGAAAATGACACCGGAAGTAGACCCCAAGCAGCAAGAGGTATATGACTATATAGAATCCTTGGAAAAGGCAGCCACAGGTCCAAGTACCTCTTCCATTCAGCCTCATACATTGCAGGATGATTTAGTTCAGTCATTAAAACAGGAAATTTTTGAGCCGGAGCTTTTAAATCGGCACATCAAAAATGAAAATGAAACATTGAAAGAACAGGGCAAGCTGGACAAGATCATCCATGATAATACTATGTTACATTTGGGAATTTGGCAAAAGAAGAATAAGAAATTAAAAAGGAAATGCCAGAAATTGAGCAGAGCACTTGTAAATATCAAATTTAGGTGCTTAATGAAGAAACCCAGAATGATGGCAGTACCAAAGAAGAAGAGAAGGGGGTTGGATGTGCTGGCTGAAGTATCAAGGCACATGAACTAAACAAAGAGTATCAAAATTTTGGTTGCATGAGGACATGCAACACCTTCACAGTGGGGGTATGTTGAGTCCCAAATTTGCATCTTTTCCATACACTTTTCCATACCCTTTTCACTCACCTAAACCTCCCAAATTGTCAATATCATGTGCAAAAGAGCATCTAACATGGTTTTTAATTATATTTTTGTGTTTTCTATTTGATCTAGATTTTGTTCATTCAAATTTCATAATCCTCGCCACTTTCCGCAAATGCCGCCGCAACTTTCCAGCCTATTTTGTGGAATTCCTATGCTACAGTGTCTACAAGGGAAACGAGCCACATGGGCAGGCTAGGACTGACGTGGACATGGTTCGTGTCCTATTGGTTCAAGCAAACTCGTCCAAAGAAGCCGCGGTCAAAGGCGTCCACATGGAAGTCAACTATGGAGTTTCATGTCGGCCGGACTCTGTTTTGTGGCACATAAACATCCATACGGCCGTTTCTAAGCTTGCGGAGGTTAAATCGACATCTGTGCAGAGCTCTGGAGTCGAATTCAAGCATCCACCTTCCGTAGATCCACTTTCCAACACGGCCATACTCCAATATCCGTGGACATAGTGGTCTACGTGCTCTCTGCCATCATGAACTTTAGGAGACAGTTACAGTTTATTGTTATATATAGAGCGTTTGCATACGCACATAAAGTTAGTTGATAGTTGATGTTCGTGAATGTACTCTATTATCTTTTAGTCTGCTCTGTAGTGATTACGCTGCACCTTTGCCGTAACACTACCATTCTGTAATGAACTGCTTTTTAATATGAGAAGACTCTGTTTTTCAACTTAATTCGTGTTTGAGGATCGTTACCAAGGCTGTGTAGAGGGCCCCTGCTCAGCTAAGGTTTTGTGTATTAGTGTACATTTCTCATTTCATTTCTTTTAAAAGTCATTGTATCATAATCCATCCATATGTTCATACTTTGCAGTTGTTTCATTTCTGTTTATACATTTCCATAATTTCCATTTCATTTCTGTCTTTCATGTTTTATGATTGTTAATCATTGATCACTTTTCTTGATTGCAGGTTTTAGATAGACAGCCCGGGCATTTTCATAGCTTTTTGATTAGTGACATTGAACTAACATTGTTCTGCTGCTAGTTTGATTTTCATAGCTTTTGTTTAACTTTAGTATTGCTCTGTACATTTCAGCTTTGTTTTTCTGCTTCAGTAGTTAAATTTAGATATACTAATCTGCTCATAGCATCTTCAGTTGCCTCCGAAAGCCACAGCTGGACTGATGGCGAGGGATTGAATCATGAATGTGTAGTTTAGTATTAGTTTCTTTTCTACAAATTTAGATATACTAATCTGCTCATAGCATCTTCAGTTGCCTCCGAAAGCCACAGCTGGACTGATGGTGAGGGATTGTATTATGAAATGTGTAGTTTAGTATTAGTTTCTTTTCTGCAAATTTAGATATATTAAGCTGCTCATAGCATCTTCAGTTGCCTCCGAAAGCCACAGCTGGACTGATGGTGAGGGATTGTATTATGAAATGTGTAGTTTAGTATTCGTTTCTTTTCTGCAAATTTAGATATATTAAGCTGCTCATAGCATCTTCAGTTGCCTCCGAAAGCCACAGCTGGACTGATGGTGAGGGATTGTATTATGAAATGTGTAGTTTAGTATTAGTTTCTTTTCTGCAAATTTAGATATATTAAATCATGCATGACATCTTCTGTTGCCTCCGAAAGCCACAGCTGGACTGATGGTGAGGGATTGAATCATGAGTGTATGGTTTAGTATTAGTTTACTTTCTGCAAATTAAATATCAGTTACACAAGTTGTTTATGATTACTTCCGAAAATCATAGTTGGTCTAATGATGAAGGGTCAGAAAATGAATTGATGTAATCTGATTTAGATTTATTTTGTTGCAATTTTGAATTTCCTTAAGCATAGTTTCTTTTGTGTTTAGTTGGCAACAAGAATAGTTTGGTTTTCATGTTCACTAGTTTACTGTTTTGATTCATTAGATTAGCAGCACCTTTTCATTTCAGCAGTACACTTTTACTTTCTTTCAAGTCTTGTCATTGTAATTTTCAATTTGCTTTTAAAGTTTCAAGTTGGTAAATCATTATAGGGGATATCACTTCCTTTAACAAATATAACCAAACTTGTTTTCATTTTAGAATTTCCATTTCACCTTAGAAAGACCAAAAACGACAAAAGTTAAGAAATAGGTTATCTTGCACATATAGTGCGCCGCACTTCATCAGCTTACGATTCCCGGATTGACAAATTAAATGCAGCAATTTAGGACACACTAAATTGACCAAACAGTTACCCTAGGACATTCCTAAATTCAATGAAAACCCTAGAGAAGACCCGTCAATGCATGTTATAACTTATCATTTTTGGTATTCATCAAAATCCTTAAATGATGACTCCGTTAGACTATGTCTTTTCCAACACACACTCACTAGTCCAACTGCACAATGAGGATGGATCTTTTTCTATGTCAACCTCGTTAAAAAAAGAAACAGAGTTATGAGAATGGTTATATTTTTCTTGTGTCAGCCTCGTTAAAAAATGAAACAAGTGCCTTTGAGGAAATTTCTTTTACTGTGTCAACCTCATTAAAAAATGAAATAGGTCATGTGCATAGTTCTTTTCCTGTGTCAAGATCGTTAAAAAATGAAACAAATCCTCCCCTATAATTAACCTTCATTCCATCCAACTATTAGTAACTAGTATTTTACTTATGTGAATGAAATGAAGCTTGGGGGGCATCTTCTCTTGCAGGAGGAATTCGACATGTGCTCTTGCAGGGGGCATTCAAAACATTCTTACCAATTGCATGTAATCCACAGATGAAGTTCATGGGAAAAATCAAGTTCAAAGCTCCAAAATGAAAATGGTAAAAATGAATAGTGAAACTGCTTTTTATAGTCATTTAATTGTTTGCAAGTTAAATTTATTGCTATGACTATAGTTTTATTTTGTTTTTATTATGAAACAGGGATTTTTAATCCATTTGATGTTGTTCTAAATAGGAAATACAACTCATGAACAGATTAGTCGTGCAGATTTATTCAAAGAATGACTTGACCACAAAGCATACTTTTTCTCCTTATTTTTTGAGCTTTGTTAAAAACGAAAAAGGATTTGAAGCACACTTTTATCTCTTTTTTGAGCTTCGATAAAAACGAAAAAGGAACCCCTGGAGTCTTGTTTCAGCTCTTTTCAGACTCCGATAATGTGAAAATATTGCCGAGCACTTGACATTTCGAGCTCGTTAAAGTAAATGAATTGATATCTACTCAGTATAAGTTTAACCATTTTCTAGACTGAGATGGATTATTTACGAAAAAATAATACCTTGGTTAAACATGACCAAAGAGGTTCTCTCAAATATTATTTTACACTTTTTCAGATCTGAGTGACAAATTTACAAAAAATTACTTTTGGAGTTCTCTTTCTTCCTCTTTTTCAGACTCTCTAAATATGAAAAAGGACCAGGCTATCACTGTCGTTAAGCTCGTTAAAACATAAAATAGCGATGGGCTTGTCGATAATGGCAAGAATCGAGTTTCATTCATCACTAGACTCATTTAATTATTAAATAGCGATACTTTATTCACCCAAAGGGTTGAATTATAGATCAAACAAATGTTATCCTCCTCAAGGTTGTTAAAAAATAAAGAGGTACTCGTCGACAAATGACTGGGGAAAAATTAGGAAAAGTAAGTAAAGTTTCTTTTTGGTAGCAAGTCGCTCTTGAACATGACACTTCTTTCACTCCATGTCTGTGACTGTTTGGGTTGGGTAATCATCTTGACGGCTCATTCACACCTATGGTTCATCATACCTTCACTTTGGTTTTGGGTCAATGCTGCCAACTCATCACAGTGTCACCGATATGTTCAAGAGAATTCATACAGTGATTAAAAACTCATCCATCTGCAATACTCATAAACCTTCATTTTCATGACTGTCATCCCTAAAAATTTCTATATCAAGTCATACCCTTGTCTCTGAAATCAGAAACTCCTATTTTTCAATAAGGTGACTTTCTGTCGACAACAAATCAATATCCAGGAACCTCACTTAGAAACATCAGATTCCAGTACCATGAGGCTTGTTACAACATCGACAAGATCCTCGTTTCCGGACCTTTGACTGAAATATTTTTTTTGGCGTTTGAAATCAAATCATCTATTCATGCCTTACAAAATGTACTACAGTACCTTGAGGGCCATTTTCATTAATGTAGGTTCTCTCGCGTTTGTTAACAGCTCACATCATTGGCTGGTAATCAAACGATGTCTTTCCATGTTCGATGACAAATCATATATTCGCATGGCTAGACTTGTACCCGAATGATCGAGTGAACGAGATAAGAAGACCCTGGATCTAGTTTCATCCATCCAGGCTGCAATTTTAGGATTTTTGTACACATCATTTGTACGGTGACCCTACATACATATTTTCATCCAAACACGGGCCTATATCTATAGGCATGTCTACATCTGGGCAACATTCCAATGTAGATGACTTTCTGAATTATGTACATGTTATTAGATTTTTTTATGTGCTGAACATGGGAATGCCTACCCTCAACAATTATGATCAATAGAGGATATATCATGATGAAATGTATTGTAATATTGATGCAGGTGACCACTCTGCTTCGTTTCCAAGCTCATCACAGTGTAAAGCATCTCAATTAAATGTTCTTATTATTTGGATCTCATGCTTTAGGGGGAAATTGTTATAGGTCAATTTGGGCACCATTCCCAATGACCTGGTTAACTAGGCATCACCTCCAGGACCAATGATCAAGGGTCTATCATTCCCTATCATTTCATTTGCTACATGCCTTAAGATAAGAAACAAGACAAATCAAGCAAAGGTTTCCATGGTTTGAAGCTTATTATATAGCATATGAGAGCTCACCAATGCAGGCTCTAAGGGGCCTAAGTGCGTTGCATATGTAGGTAGCCCCATGCAAGGTTGCTCTGCAAAGCACTTCCCAACATTCACAGGTACGTTGGTCACATTGGGAGCGAAATTCTCATTGTTCAGGAATCTCCACTTGGCCAGTGCCTTCTAGAAGAGTTCACATGTGTCAAGCTTCAGATCCAAGTGTCCATTTGACATCTACATTACTAGAAACATGTCTTGCCTATTTTTGGAAAAATATTGATTGCAAAACAACCTACAGTTCATCTATAAATTGAACACAGTTCTAAGTGTTTGAGAAGGAAGAATTTGAGTAGAGAAATGTTGGAGAATTTTAAATTGGGAGTTTGATTTGTGGAGCTACTGCTAGAGAGATTTATGTTGTGATGAGACTTGGGAACTTCACTGGAAGGTCACTTCAAATTAGTCACTAGGTTTTAACCTCTCCTTCTATCATCAATAAAGAGTACTTCTTATTTTTTCCTACATGCATCTATGTTAACTTTGATTTTCCATATTGTAAGATCTTGGTTGATGAATGTAGTTTATGCTTTACTAATTTAGCTAACTAGCTTGGATAGATATCTATATTATTTCATCTTCTGATGTTTCATTGTTCTTTCTTGCAGGAAGCATTTAGCTCACAAACCACTTGAACTTGAAGCTGCAAAAAAAGCAACAGAAGGAGCCATTTGGAAGTGACTGAACAAGTAAGCCTCCAATCCCCTCTGTGTATCTATTCTGAGTTAGGAGAAATGGTAGTATAGTCTTTCACCTGTTGTTCTAGACTAGCACTTGTCTAGGGAAGCATAATTTATCCATAGATTACAATTATGGCCCAACAATGTGCTATCATCAAGGTCTTCAATTATTTTTTAGTATATACTATAAACCCTAAAAAGTCAGTCATGTTGTTTGTAAACTAGGTTGCCGATTGCACTTCTACAAGTGAGCATAATTCAGTTATGTTTCTTGTACACACGGTTGATGATTTCATTTCTACAAGTGAGCAGTGTTCCAGCCTGATGTTAGAACACAATCATCTTGGTAATTGAATTCTAAAAATTAAATGTTATGCTTTTCTTTAAAAAAAATTCCCAATTTTGGTTGTGTCAGTCTGATTTTTTGTTTACCTCAACCAAGTTATTCCTAAGTCTGAGTTTTGCCAGATTATTGGACATTGAAAGAAATGGAGTGCTCTTATATCCTAGGGTGGGAGAGATCCCCGTTGTATGTATGTTAGTAATGTTAATAAAATAAAATGATTTTGTTTTTTATATTTAATGGAATATTGAAAAAACAACTTAGCATAGATTTATCAACTCCAAATCTCTTAAGCAATTAGAAGTTTGCACCTAAATTTTCAATTCTTCTTGATACTTAATAAATTCAACTTGAAATGGATTTAATTACTATTAATGGTCTCACATTCAACATTTTTTAATTCTTTTTGATACTTAATAAATTCAACTTAAAATAGATTTACTTACTATTAATAGTCTTACATTCACATTAGATGTCCGTTTTCAATGTTGTTTTGTTTCAAACAGTCTATTTTTTTTAGAGCTTTCTATTAAGATAGTCTGTTCCAACTTTTGAAACCATATTATTTTCACATTTTAATATGACCACTCTAAGTGAATTTTTGCATATTGGTACCAACTACTTCTCATTTAAATCACACATGGAGGATGTACTAATTAGTAAAGGATTGTATTAGATTACTTTGGGAAAAGAAATAGGCCCCACTAATGCTAATAAAAGATTCAAATGGGATAATAGCAATGCCAAAGCACATGGATTAATTGGAATGTCCATTTCTTTTATTTACAATTTCACATTCAAGGAATCAATAACTCGAAGAAAGTCTGAGAAAAGTTGAAAAAATATATTTGGTCAACCTAATGTGATCATGTCTCATCAGCTCGAAAATAAGATCATAAAATTAAAGCCTCATTATTTCTCTTGCATTGAATATTATGTATTTAAGTTAAAACCACTTAGACATTTACTTGTAGATTGTAAGTCGAACTAAATGACGAGTGAAACATAAATATTATTATTTCCTAGATTGGTTATGCATCTTATCTTTTTGTATCTACATTTTATGTCACAATATAAGCTCAAGGTATGCATATAAAAAACATTCTCTTTAATTTTTTTGTGACCTTTTTATCAAATATTGAGACAAGATCTTACATATTGGATAAATCATCATTGTAGGTACATCTAACAAATACCTAATGGCCCAAAAAAAAGATAAAACCAAGCATCCAAAGAAGCATAGTCCTCAGAAAAACAAGAAATACATGGGTCTTAAACCCTCTCAAATAATGTCTAATCTCAATGGTACAAATAACCAAAATCAAAGTGTAAGAAGATTGAAGGACATTGCATTTATTGTGGGAAATATAATTATCTGGATTTTAGATGTTTTAAAAAGATAGAGGCATATTCGAAATAACAATGAAGAAGCACAACATCAATCTTGATTCTTCTATAACACTTCTTCTCATGAACATGCACTTTTTGCTTCTTGTTCTCCTTCAATGCAACTTGTACTTCTTCTTTTTATGAATGCCTTATTGATTTTGGAGCATCTTATCATATGGCTAAGGATAAAGTGGCCATTTTTTCTACTCTTAATGATTGTAACACCAAAAAAATATTTATTGGGGATGCAAAATCTCTTAGTGTTCTAGGGTTAGGAACAATTCAAGTAGATAAAATGGTCATTTAAATTATGTGTTATGTGTTCCAAGTCTTTCCTACAACCTTCTATTAGTTTATCAAATCACCCAGTTAGGTGAATCTAAAGAAATAGAGTTTCAACCTCATCAAGTTGTAATTAAGGATTTAGAAGATCATAAGCATGTCCTTTCCACTGGAATAGTTCATGACATTACTAGATTGTACAAGTTTTATAGCTTTGGGTTATCACCTTTTCCATAAGTTTTTATTTCTTGTAGTGATGCCTTGAGAAATTTTTTGGCAAGAGTGATTTGGTCATTTAAACTATCACTCATTGCAGCAACTACCTAATCAAAACATGGTGACTAATATTCCTCTTGTTTCTTGAATATATGGTGTTTGTGCTAGTTCTCGACAAACATCATCAAGACAATTTTGACAAAAGAACCTCTTGGCCTACCTCATCCCCTTTGCATATTGTTCATAGTGATTTTTTTGGTTCACTTTCTTCTCCATCTTTCTCTTGGTACAAGTACTTATTTCATTAATGAATTTTCCAACCACACTTGGACTTACTTCTTAAAAATTAAGAGTGAATATTTTGACGTGTTCTTGGTCTATATGGCACTTGTCGAAAAACATGGATATCAACTACAAATATTAAAAAAAAATCAAAGGATTTGAATACATCAAGAAAAAATTCACAACTTACTACACTACTGTAATATTCCTTTTTGGATTTTTTGGGAAAATGGTCCTCAAGGACGTTGTATAAGGAAACCAATGTGAAAATAAGTTGAACCGAGACTTGGATCCCTTTTTTCACCCTTCATACATTACTCCTCTAGAAGATGAGCTCAAATAAATAACCTTAGGAAGGTTATTCATATCCTTCAAACCTGTATATCCCAAACAATGCTCAAAGTCAGAGCTACAAAAATATATAAACTTCTACAAGTAGCAGCAGTGAAATATTAATACATATAGACTAAGAAGAATGCATAACCTTATATTATGTGTAGCAAAAATTATATATACAAGAACTTGAGGTAATCCCTCTCGAGTTAGGCCAAATCAACCCCAAGACAGATGTACATGCAAAAATGTAAGCACCCAGCTACACAACCTAGGAACAAGCTATGACTGCGCAATCCATAAGGGAAAATGATTGAAACTTATATGTATACAAGGATATGACAATAATAGTCTCAAATAAATTGGGGGAGCAATATCTCAACCCTAGAAAACAATTCTACCATAATCCTCCAAGGGATTGGCCAAAATACAATAAATGGAAAAATGCCGAAGTTGTTGGGTAGCAGCAGCAACTCAATAACAATACAAGAATGGAGAAGGATGGAAATGCTGCAAATGATGTAGAAACCTCCTCCATTGATCTTCAAATTGAAAGGCTACTCCTTTGACTGAAGATTACACCCTCCAATCCACAGTGTGAACCCTTCCTGCAAGTGCCCACTAAAAATAACGCAGTAGGAAGAAGAGACGGCACTGTGAATGAGATGAAACATATGGCCCAATCCAAAAATCTACAATAAAGCTCTGTGATCTTCCTCACTGATATCCCAGAGAAAGAATGAGCTCCTCCTCTGCAAAACTAGCTCTGGAAATGGGTGATGATGAATCCTCACTGCAACCCCCAGCTACTCAACGTTTCTGCCAAGCTGGATAACATTGTAGTTGAAGATGGTCACCTTGGCATCAAGCCTGGATGTGAGGAGAATGAATAACAGGTCCTCCAAAGCTTCCCAATGAAAGAGAGGAAACTTCTAAACATAAATCTCCCTTGTGCTAAGCAGCAAAAGCTATCCCAATTGCACAACTGGAGAGAGCAAAGCAAATTTGAATTCTTCAACATAATGAGCAATGGATCTCCTTTCCCCTTTTATGTCAAGATAAGGCTTCCTTGTCATGGACCCCACCCATTAGGGTTTCTCTCATCCAATAATATCCCTCCTATCAAAACTGTGTTGTCCCACTAGGTGACTCACTCCCTCCATGTAGCTCTGTTTGACTTGGTCAAACTAGACCTAGTCTACTTATATTTTCCCCTATTCACACTAGGAGATGAGAAATAAGCCACTTAAGTGACCCCATTTGCACATTTGGAGTGTTTATTATGCTTCTTCATGGACCCCCTTACCCATTTTATTCTATTTATAAATAGGAAAGAAAAATTAATGTTCCAATTAACTTAATGAAAAATTTGGAACGTTACAGTCCTCCCCTCCCAAAGATTGCTTGTCCTCAAGCAAGTGCAAGGGTAGACTGATCCTTCTTCTCCTCTGTTGCAGCACCCATGTATGATGATCTCCTCCAAGAAATAGGATGCTATCTCATCAAATAAGCTCCCACATTTCTTCTCCTCAGCATGTAATTAAATTGGCCACCAAGCCATCATCATGAAAAAGTGAGGTGCTCAAGAGAGTGGAAAAGTGTTGTCTAGAGGTCCTCCCAAGGCATGGAGTATGAAATGTGTTGGGAGACACTCTCCCCATGTGTATCCTCCATCCCCAAGAAATCAACCATGCAAAATGAGTCACCTTCCAACTAGGCAACTCTGAGAAATCATCCTCCACCTTGAGTCCATGTAGAATAGGTGGGCTGCAAATCTGACCATGGTAAGCTTTATAGCCTACCCCATGCTGTCCCCTTCTCCACCTATGGTAAGTGTGGAGTGAAAGATGAACTTGGGCTGCACTACTATTGCCCTCAAGTGGCAAGACGAATTCTAGATCTCCAAAGATCTCTCCTTTAGCGCTGCAAATCATCTCATATGTGATGAGTTGGAAGTCATCATCATATGGCATCCCATCAATCATATGGTTCACCTCATGGAAAAAAAAATTTCTCATCATGGTGACCATATTATCTTCCATACTCCCCTTAGAGCATGTCTTGGCCAAAGTATGGAGAGTCTTCCCCTCCAAAGGACATCCTCCCAATGTGTCTCTCCCCTCCTTATGATACATATGGGGTTCTTAGCTAATGTGGCTAAAACAAAATGATCTTCCATTAGGGCCAGCCATCCCATCAAATCCAACACCCATGGGGTGCCTCCCCAAAAAGCTCAAGCTTTCCAAATGGCTCCTCCCATTTGAAAGCAAATGGTGTAACATGGAAATCAAGGCTGGCCCATTTGTGTTTTTGGAACATGAAATGTGAGAAGCATGGGAAACCACACTCCCTATGGGCATCCTCAACTCTTGTGCCACTCCTCCAATGATGCTTCCCATGTCCAGCGTTCTACTGGTAGAATATGGAAGCATAAACCTGTGAGAGAAAGGAGGTGTGTTAGGAATCTGTAATTTTAGCAGATTGGTAAGACTAAAATTGCAGAAGAAAAAATTATTTCAACCAAATTTTGGATTCTAGGATCTAGCCCTCTTGAATCCAGAGAGGGATCTCTCTATGAATGATTTTAAAGATGTGATCTTTAATAGCTGAAATTGTGATATTAGGCTAGTTATGAAGAGCTTGGGTTTTGTTTGTTTTGGTTGGGCAAGGACATGATGAAGGCGAAGGCAGTTTCAAAATGAAGGGTGAAGGTGTCTGCAAGTGGAGGAATGGTTTGGCTGACATAAAGGCAAAGATAGTTTTAAACCATTGGGCTATGGATTCATAGGAGGATTTTAATTGGACAGCGAGGTTCAAGCAGGATCCATGGGCAAGTCACTTATGTCAAAGGATCTCTTAAGATGAATTTATGGAATGAAACAAATAAGAAATGGAGAACAAAAAAATTAAAATATAGTGAAACAACCTAAGATCAAATAAGTTCTTTTAAACTATATTGCTTTCATCATGTACTTTAAGGAAAATGTGAGAGTGTTCTGAGATCAGGTTAATACCTTTAAACTAGTCTTCTTTGAAGTACTTTCAGTTAGAAAACATTAAAAAACAGTTCAAAAGCTTAAGATCAGGTAAGTGCCTTTAAACTACCCTGCTTTCAACATATTCAATAAGGAAAACATAGATAACCGTTGAAAACCTTAAGATCAGGTAAGTGCCTTTAAACTACCCTACTTTCAACATATTCAATAAGAAAAACATAAAGTATTCTGAGATCAGGTTAATACCTTTAAAGTAGCTTGCTTTGAAGTAATTTCAGTTAGAAAACATTAACAAATAGTTGAAAAGCTTAAGATCAGGTAATTTCCTTTAAACTACCTTGATTTCAGCATATTCAATAAGGAAAACATAGATAACAGTGATAAAGAGAAATTTAGATCAGGCAAGTGCCTTTAAACCAACCTTCATTGATGTACTCTTCAAAGAGAATGTTCAAATGAAGAAAACATAGACAATAAAGCTTTCAGTAAGATTAGGGTACTGTTGAAAGTAAATCCTAGCTCTATGTTTGTTTCTCTTTATCAGAGAAAGTGAACAGAGTGGAAACATTAAGCAAAATAATAATTAACAGTGAGGAGACACATCACTGTTGACACAAATCAGGATCCCATAAATCAGCAGTTTGTATTAGATGTTCAAACCAGTTACAATCAACAAGCCCGGTGGGTCTCTACAACTTTGAACTTCCCATATCAGCTTATATGTCTTTGAATTGCAAACAGGACATCAGCAGCTTCAGAATAACTATTACATACATTCATATGTCCAGAGACCAAAATTTTCTCATCTTCTATAGAAGTATTTATAGAAGAACGAAGAGGTGGGAGGATTTCCCAGGGGTCAAGTACTATTAATTATGTAATCAATGCAATTCCTGGCCTTTGAGAACCAGGCAAGGCATAAGGTGAGAATGTAATCATTTCTAACTCTGCTTCATAAATCTGTTGCTGCCTTTCGAGGCTGAATGATTGAAAAGATCCTCTTCTGGATTGTTCTTTAATCTTTTAAAATAGTTTTGCTGACAATTAGAGATAAAATCATTGAGAAAAATTAATTGTTCGGTTGTCTTTGGGAAAAACACCTCGTGTTTATAATAATGACTAAGTCTTCTTTAATTACCATGAGATTGCAGTTGCCCTTTGGGAGCTGGAGAGGTTTATTCACTTTAGTTCAGCGTTTTCGATCTTCTGCTCTGGCAAGAACTGATACTCTTTTAACTGTGATTTAAGAACGCAGTGCCATGTTGATGTGCAGGGCCACGCAGGGCCTTTATAGTATCAGCGCTCATGAAACGTTGATAATCGTGGAGCGGAACCCTGTTTTAGTCGTTTTCCTTTTGATAACCAAAGGCCAAAATATCGGGGCCTTTGGCTTTCTTTCATTCCTAATATGGACAGGACTTTCGGGACCTGCAAAACAAACAAAATGTTATGAAATCCTGCGAAAATGGGTTAAACTGCTTCAGAAGGCGGGGAAGGAGCGTAGCTGTTGGATCTGGACACGTGGACGGTCCAGATCTAATCGGGGGTTTGCAATCAACGAGAGGAGAAAAGGAGTGCGATGAAACATCTCTGATGCGATTGCACGATCGGGAGGGCAGAAGCAATTAAGCGATGGCCATTGATCTAAGAACGAGATCAACGGTGGTGAATGAATCAGGTGATCGGCAATTGGGGGTGGCAATATAATGCAGCGATTGAAACAATGTGATGCGATTGAGCACAGGTCATTGATCTTAAAGATTAGATCAATGGTGGAGAATTGATCGTGTGATCGAAAATTGGGGGTGGAAATATAACGCAACGATTGAAACAATGTGATGTGATTAAGCGCAGGCCGTTTGATCAGCTTTCGATCAACGGCAGGGATTATTTCTGAGAAGAATTGGCAGAAAACCCTTTATATATACGAAAAACCCAAAGTTTTTAATTCAAACAAAGGTTTAATGGATCGGGGCGGAAATAAAATTTATATAAAGGATAGGTGCCCGACTGCGGGGCCTTTGGATATATAAAACGCAAAGGGCCCGAGGCTTAATAAATCAAAGGCCAATCGAAATCGGAGCGGCAGGCCTGGTCTTTTTAATCTACCCATTTGAAATCTTGCGATGCGATTTAGCACCTGGGGTATTTAATGCTTGGGCCCGGGGAAAGTCACATGAAACAGTGGTGGGGCGGATTTATAATACATAAGACCCAATCGCATCGAAAATTTGGATGCGGGTCTTTCTGATCAACCCATTGTGAATTCTCCGATCGCGATTGCACGATCGGGTCTTTTTAATCTACCCATTTGAAATATTTACCACGTGCTTTTGGTTTTTAGTTCAAAAGTTTGGATAAATGGGTTTTTGGCCTTATAAAAGAAAAAAGGTGATCGGGAAAGTTTTTATAACACAAAGGATCAATCGCATCGGGGGTTTTTATGCAACAAAACATATGTGCTGGTTTGATTTACTCTGATGCCGATAAGCACCAATGGGACTAGCGCCTGGTTCCTGGGAAAGGGCATGTGGGAGAAGTGGTTTAGGACTTAGCCCAAATGGGCTTAAGTCCAAGGTAATGACTTGTATTTTTTATGAATGTTTCATGGTTTTCAATGGAAAATGGGAGTTTCGGTAAAGTTAAAGAATGGGTCTTTAACTTTATAAAAGTGATTTTCATGAGGGGGGAGAAAAGAAATCATGAAAACAAAGGGGTTTTTATGGGGAAAAGGGGGAGCGAATGAAGGTGAGTTTGGAAGAGGGGGAGAGGAAGAATGGTGGTTTTACAGCAGTTTCTTCTTATGAATTTAGCAGAATTTTTGAGTTCTGGAGCGAATCAGTAGTGAAAAATTTTCAAACATGAGCATGAGATCTCCCACAGGCTTCAAGAGATAACATTTTGGCAATGAAAGTGTTTCTTAAAGACTGACCAATGTTTTGGCCACCTTTTGATACGACAAATTTTACAGGTGGCCAACAGTGGCTCCACTTGGGGATGGTGCCTTCTTGAAGGCATCAAGAACTTCAGACTTGCTTTCTCTGGGAGGCTGACCTGTGCCACATCCATTATGTTTCTCTGGGAGGCTGACCTGTGCCTAATCCATTGGGCTATCCTTCCTTTGCTAGGATGATCTTGCTCTGAAAACATATTAGCAGCTATAATAACACTGGACTTTCATCTACAAGCTTTCTACCTACCCAATCCTACAGATATAACATTTTTTCTTCTTAGAGTGCACTTGGACTGGCAAACTCTCTTACAACATTTTATTCTTTTTGAAAGAAAAAATCTAATCTATTTATACTCCTTATTTCTCCATGGATTCAGATTAAACAGTTGAATCCATATAATTCTCTACCTAATCTACTATCTGTTGGGATTAAACTGTCCAACAGATTTTTATTCTCTAATTTCTACAATAGAAATTTTAAAAAGCATTCAAGTCAGGATTAAGTTGTTTGACTTGCTGTGATCTATGGCATAAAGACAAGCTTCACATAGACATTTATTTTGCAGAATAAAATAAATCAAAATGGAAGGCTTAAGATCTGAGATTTGAAAACATTTCCTTCCTCTTTTTACAGCTCTGTTTTGAATCTTGCTTGAGCTATTTTTTCTTGTTTTATGGTTCAGATTTTGAGCTGATTAGAACCAGATTTTTTCATCTCTTGACTCAGAAAATAGAACAGATTTGAGTCATTCTTTCTTTGAAATTTTTAAGTTCATATTTTGAGCATGTTTGAACCTTTAATTTCTATCCTAAACTATCTACTGATAAGCCAAGGTTAAACAGTTTGGAAAATCTAATTCACTATCCTATCAGCAGAAAATTTAAAGCTAATTAGTCAAGTTTAGCCAATTTGACTAACTAGAAGTGTGTTATTCAGGAGTGGCATTTGAGCTTGCACACTTTCAGATTTGTTTCTCTTTTTTGGTATGGGGTTGTACCTTTATTGTTTTTTTTACAATCTGCCCTCTTTTCTTTTCTTTTTATTGTTTTTGTACTCTTTATTTTATGAGACTAAACAAAGCAATTGGTATTTATAATGGGAATGAAAGCTTTTAAAATTGAACTCAGCAGTAGTAATGCTTAAGTACCATGCCATTGACAGGACCCCCAAACAGATCTGTGCCATCTAACTCTTGTAGAAAGAAGGCATTTGGACCAATGGTGGACTGAATGATGTAAGGACTTTGCCACAAACTGTCAAATTTACCATGTTTACCCTTATCCTCTCTTTTGGAATCCCATTTGAGTACCTTATCTCCAATGTTGAAAACACAAGCCTTTGTTCTTTTGTCGAACAATTTCTTTATGTTTTCTTGCACCTTCTGAGCCCTATTATAAACCTCTTCCCTTGTCTGTTGGAGATGTATTGTCTGACTGATCCTCCTAATCATGTTGTCCTCTTCTAACTGTATTTCTTGGATTAATTTTATTACTGGTACACCTAGGCTGGTGGGAAACATTGCATCTACTCCATAAACAAGCTGGTAAGGGGACATTCCAATGGACTTTTTTGTGGTCAATCTGTCTGCCCACAGAGCATGCACCAACTTGTTATGCCATGATTTTTGTTCTCTTCAAGAAGCTTCTTGATGATGGTCACCAAAATTTTATTTGATGATTCTGCTAGCCCATTACCTTGAGGGTAGTAAGCAGTAGAATGGCCAAGTGTAATCTGATACCTGTGAAAAAAATCAATCATCTTTCTGGAACAAAAAGCAGCAACATTATCAGTAATAATCTTCCTAGGGCATCCGAATCTAGACAAGATATGGTCTTCAAGGAATTTTATAATGACAGAATCTATGGCATTCCTAGAAGTGATGGCTTCAATCCATTTTGTAAAGTAGTCAGTGGCTGTGAGAATCCATTTGTGTTTGGCAGATGAAGCAGGATGGATTTCCCCTATAAAATCTAGGCCCCACTATTTAAAAGGAGCTTCAACAGTGATAGGTTGTAATGGTAAAGGAAGAAGTTTTCTTTTGCCTTCAAAAATTTGGCATTTGTGACAGGAAACTATCATTTTATGGACATCCTGAAAAAGGGTGGGCCAGTAATAGCCAGCTCTAAGGATTTTATTAGCTGTGTTTTTTCCAGTAAAGATGGCCTTCACACTCTCCTTCATGGAATTCATATTTGATCCTTTCTGCATCAACTTCAGGAAAACACTTAAGCAATAAACCATCAGCATTTTTCCAAAATAAACATTCATTTAAAATGCAATAGTTCCTAGTTTTAAATTTTAAAAATCTTGCCTTTGTTTTTGATAAATTAGGAGGAGCATTAAGATTTGCAAGCACATATAAGATATCAGTGTACCATGGTGAGTTTTGAAACCGCTCTTCGACAGTGGGAGCAGGTGATTCTTCCTGTTCATCGAAGGCATCTACCATGTTAATGTCAAGGGCTTGTAGATTAGACTCAGCCATAAATTGAGCTAAGCCCTGAACTTTAATAAGTTTGGTTGGTTTGATTTCCAAGTCATACTCTAATATAGTAGCAATGCATTTACCCCTCTTTCCATCTGGGTCTTGGGACAAGATATCTTTTACCACTATATTAGGTACATAGGCAATGATGTGGGAATGTAGAGTATACACCCTGAAGTCTTTTAAGGCCTTTACCAAAGCATAGGCCTGTTTTTCCATTATGTTATATTTCAAGGGTGCATCCCTTAAAGCCTTGCTGAAAAAAGCAATGGGTTGTTCCTGTCCCTCTGGGTTTTTCTGCAACAGGACTGCAACCACAGTATGCTCTGAGGCAAAGGAGAAAATAAGGAACTCTTTTGAAAAGTCTGGGTTGATTAGGACTGGTGCTCGAGTGAGTACATGTTTTACCAATTCGAAGGATTTTTTGGTTTCTACAGTCCACTTCACTCCTACTTCTTTCTTGAGCATATTAGTCATGTTTCTAAGGAGCTCTACTAAGTTGGGAATAAACCTCCTCAAGAAGTTAATCTTTCCAATAAAGGACTGCAATTATTTTATGTTCCTTGGTTGGCTAATCTGTAGTATTCCCTCAACTCTATTTAGATCTATTTTAATCCCTTCTTCTGATATGATATGGCCCAGGAGTTTCCCTTCCTGAAGGCCAAACACTGTCTTTTTGGGATTTAAAGATAACCTAAACCTTCTGCACTTTTCAAGGACATTTCTTAAATGTTTCAGGTGCTCTTCATCAGATTTGGAATAAATTGTTATGTCTGTTGAGCTCCAAAAATGTTCTTTCTTCGACCACATTCCACTCCATTTCTTTTATCCATTATTAATCCCAGGCTCAAATGATCAATGAAATTAGTTAAAATTGCTTTAAGAATGAATATCGTGGCTAACTTGCTATGTTTTTATGGTTGTTTCATTGTAGTACTTTTTGAACTGAAACTAGCTACAGAATGTAGACATTCTGTAGCTAGTTGCCAATTCTGCAGCCAGCTTCATGTTTATACAGGTTCCAGATGTCATCTTAGAGAAAAGCACACATGGGTGTATTCCACATCATGTCCTCATCATTTTTTTCCCTCCATTAAGATTGAATGGAATTCTGTACGTGGTTAAGCACGTGGAAACCCAAACTAGGAGGTAGACTCCTAACAGAATAAGGACAATCCAGATTCTGTTACGTGATCATGATCAGAGTCCTAGTTTAGTTTCTATTATGAAAGACAATAATCCCCATATTATCTCAAGTTCTATTATGTATATTTGTTATAAATATGCTCGGGAAACTAGGAGACAAAAGTTAGATTTTGGTTAGATTTTATGGTTGTTGCTAGATCTTTGAAGTCCGAGAATACTCTGTTTTGAGGTGATTCCTCTTTAATGAAAGAAGCAACATTTTCTTAAACACGTTGATTCAATTTTGAGCTAAATTTTGTGCTACTCTGGTGGTAGAGGGCCCCTGCCTCCTGAGCGGCCTTGTTTATATAGTAGATAAGTATTTTAGTTTCGCTTTTATTTCAGCTTATGTTCATATTTGTTTATATTTACTATCACAGCCAAACTTACTCTAATCAACTCTTCCAAAATATCATTATGAAGAATAAGGCACAACTATGATAGTGTAGGTTTAGTTGCATTTAATTTTGTTAGTTATCATAGTTAAGACTTACTCTAATAAACTTTTCCAAAATATCATTATGATGGATAAGGCATAACTGTGGTATTGTAGGTTTTAGTTGTTAAGTTTAAACCAAGTAGCATAGCCAATCTTACTCTTACAAATCTCTTCCAAAATATCATAACAATGAGTAAGAAGTAACTGTGGTGTCTTGGAATTTAGTTGTATTTGCTTTCAGTCTTGTGTTTATGCTCAATTGCTTTGAATGATACAGCCATACTCGTTCTCACAAAATCTTCCAAAACATTATTCATACTGAACGGGATGAACTGTAGAATTCCTTAGGTTAATTGCATGATAACTTAGTTATAGCACTCCGGAGGTAGAATGCATGTGGTTCAGTTCTGTCATTTCATTTTCAGTTTGATAATGGCTTTTAATTTAACATTGTTCACTGTAGACTAGTAGTACCCTAGTTTAGTCTTAACTTAGCTCACTGTGTTAACATTCCAGTGTAGTTGCCATCCATTGCATTTCAAATTGTATTACTTGTTAAATTTAAACACCACAGTCTTCATTATTTACAAAACTTCTTTTGTTCCAAACTCATACTAACACATAATTATCTGGACAGAAGGTAGTATCAGTCTAAGGCCTGGAGTATTTTTGCAACCTTTTTACCATTTCACAAACAAGCCTTCTCTCAAAGACCATTCTAAAAAGAAATCTATAACTTTTGTATGAGGCCTAGTGGTGCTAGATTGAGTTGCAGAACAAAGTTAGAATCTAGTTTAGAATAGAAATCTTATGGTGCTACAAATGTTCTTTTCCAAATATATTTTAATAAACTTTTAATCATGGATGAGATGTTGTAACATTGTAAGTTGATTGTTTGATTGTTTAGTTAGGAGAATTTAATTTACACTTAGCTGCCTATTTCTCAAGCTCTTCCAAAACATCTTTAATGAATGAATTGGACAAGTTAAGCTCATGTTGTGATTTATTTTCTTAAAGTCATTATCAAGCTTTGTAATTTGCTAGCCATAGTTTAGGCTTTGTTTTGTTTTAGCATTTGCATTTTTCATTTGTCATCCATAATTTAGGCTTCACTCTATTTTTCAACCAGTAGCTTCTTTCCACCAGCATTTAGCTCTTTCCCTTGTGAAAATAAAACCATAAAAAAACCCAAAAACATCATAAAACACTAGACACAACGTAGTGAGAAACAATTACCTAGGCACATATAGTGCACCACACTTCAGCAGTTTACCAACCCTGGTTGACAATTAATGAACTCAATTTAGGAGACTAGGTTGAGCACAAACATTTTGGTGCCGTTGCCGGGGAAGTGTAACTAGGTAGCCTTGTTTCTTAACTCCAAAAAAAAAAAATTATATGCGTAGAGAGAGAGATTCAAGGGGTAGATTCATAAGAAGTAGCAGCAGAAGCTTGATCCCTAGAACACCACTTGTTTCATCTAGACCAAGAGCCAATACACCTCCAAATCAGACCCATAATCCATCCTTTACTGATCCTAGACTCCCATAGGACTTAAGATCAGATATTCCATTAGAAATACCTCCCATTTCATCCACTAAACCTGCCTTAGAAGAGGATTCAAGGACCTCTGTTAGAGACACAAACTTTTCCACTTCCTCAGAAGAATCAACTATGGCAGAAGAAGGGGGAGGAGGAGTCTTTAATGGAGAACACACATTATTTGGAGGAGGTATAGGTAGAGGTAGAGGTAGAGGAGAAGGAGGTAGAGGTAGAGGTAGAGGTAGAAGAGAGATGGGAAGCTCTTTTGGGTTTCCTATAGTAGATGAAGTAACTAATACAACCATGAAAAACATTTCACCCTCTGTCCTTCCAAAATTCTATGGACTTAAAACTGAAGATCCTGAAACCTTCCTATTTGAATTTGAAGTCCTATGTAGAACTTATGACTACTTACAAGATGCTCAAAAACTTAAACTATTTCCTTCAACATTGAAAGGAGCAGCATTGAAGTGGTTTATGAGTTTGATCAATAGTTCTATTAGGACATGGGAAGACATGAAACAAGCATTTCTAGAGAGGTATTTGGATTATTTTATGCCAGTCAATCATAAGGAGGAAGTGTTTAAGATGTTACAAAAAGAAGATGAAAACTTGGAAGATTTGTTGGAGAGATTTCATTACAACATCAAAAGAGAAAAAATGGAAAACTTAGATCAAGACACCTTAAAAGCTCTCTTGTTGAAAAAAATTAGGGATGAATGGTTGGATATCCTTAACATGATGGGAAAAGGGGATATATCTCAACTCACATTACCTGAAATAGTTGAGTTATGTATCAACCTTTCAAGAGGGAAATCTAAAACTATAAAAGGCCCAAGAGACCCTGCTCTTGCAAGGGTAAGTAAGTCTGCTTCTGGGACACTAAGTAGGGCAGAGATAGGGCATATGCTTGATGAATTCAAATATGATATCTTAGGGAGTCTTAGTGAAAAAATAGACACCCTTAAGTTACAAAACAAGCAAAAAGCTGAATCGGATGCTTTAGCAATCTTTTGTCCCAGATGTAGAAAGAAGCATGCCTTAAGAGAATGTCCTTTGGATGCAAAAGTTGTATAGAACTGTGTCATTTGTTCAGAAAAACATGAGACCAAGAGTTTTCCTTCACTTTCTGGTCTTAAAGCTGTCGTTCAAGAGGAAATTCCTACAAGTTCCACAGAATCTCTCAATTTTGTCTCTAGAAGGCCTTGGCAAGGACCCCAAACACAAGGATTTCATGATCAAATGTTTAATCAACCTCCACCAAATTGGAATTCTTGGCAGCAACCTTGGCCCCAATTTCAAAATCAATCTCAAGCTTGGGCACAAGGGGCACAAAATCCCTATGGAAGATACTCTCAGTATTATCAGTATCCACCATTCTATCCACCATATCCACATTTTCCTCAACAAAAAAATCCTCAAAAAAATCCTCAACAAAACCCTCAAAATCCACAACATCAAAATCAACCACTTCCATTACCATTTCCTCAAAAATCAAATCAGTTTCCTGCTCAACCCATACCAAACCCCAACAATAGAAATCCTCATAATACATATATGATAGAAGGCCAACAATTTCCAACGTATTTAATTACTCCTCTAGACCTTAGTGATGTTCAACTTAGTTCTGGAAGAATAATTGAAAAGAGGAAACCTTCTGTGATTATACAAGAACAAGACAACTCTGAGGAAGATTCTCTACGAGAAAATAAAAGTCTTGAAGAAGACACATCTTTTCAGGACCCAAACATTGAAAAATAAAAACAAAAAGAACCAATAATTTCAACCCCTGTATTAGAGCAGCCATCAACATCCACTCCTACACCTCCCTTTCCAGAAAGATTACAAATTGATAGAGGTGTAGAAAAATAAATTATGGTGCCTAATTATGATTTCCTAGATGAGCTAAGAAATGTTTGCATTAAGATTCCATTATTACAAGCCATCAAGGAAATTCCAATTTTAGCCAAAACAATAAAGGAGTTGAGCATGAAGAAAACAAGAAAAAGAATAAGAGAAACAAAGAAAATTCAACTGGCAGGAAAAATAGCAGACATTATGATGGGCAATATTTCTATTCCAAAGTATCTTGACCCAGGAAATCCAGTTGTTAAAATTCACATCAATGGAATTGAAATCCAAAACACACTCATTGATTTAGGAGCAGCAATCAATATCATGAGTAGACAAATCATGGATAAACTGAAACTTCCTAATCTTCTCTTTACACCTACATTATTACAATTAGCAGACAGATCTGTGATTAAACCTGATGGGGTAATAGAAGACATTCCAGTGTCCCTAGATTCTTGGGAGTATCCTGTGGATTTCATGATCCTAACTCCTAAGAATAATCTAGGAGGGCATCCTATTATATTAGGAATACCTTGGTTAGCTACAGCTGATGCTTTCATTAGTTGTAGATCCTGTGATATGTACATCTCTGATGGTCGTTCAACTAAGAAATTCACTTTGTATCCTCCAGCAAGGACAATTACAGATTTAGATGATACTCAATGGATAGAGGATGAAGAAGACTTACAACCTCTCTTCACAATTTCAGAAATTAGTGAAGATAGTCAAATTCTGAATACTTTAGAAAACTTTGAATCCTCTTCGGAATATAAACATGAACCATTTCAAGAAGAATCCAACATTGAGTTTTTGTCATCAAGACAGATGTCTCTTCATTCCATGGACAAATTTGGTAGCTCTACAAATGAGATATTTCCAAGCAAATCTTTAAACATAAACAAGAACCTAGAAAAATCTCAACAAGAAGAGTTAGTCAAGTTATTACAGAGACATTCTTCTGCATATGCATGGGAGTACACTGATATGAAAGGGATAAGTCCTAAGACTTGCACTCATCACATCTATATAGAGGAAAATTTTAAACCAATCAGACAACCTCAAAGAAGGATGAATCCAAATCTTAGGGATATTGTTAAAGAAGAATTGCAGAAATTGTTGAATGTCAATTTCATTTATCCTATTTCAGATAGTCAGTGGGTTTCTACTTTGGTAATTGTGCCAAAGAAAAATGGTAAATGGAGGGTATGTATTTACTACCGAGAATTAAACAAAGCTACTCTTAAAGATCATTTTCCCTTACCTTTCATAGATCAAGTCTTAGATACATTAGCTGGCAAAAAGTACTTCTCATTTTTAGATGGGTTTAGTGGTTATAATCAAATTCAAGTAGCACTTGAGGACCAAGACAAAACCACATTTACCTATCCTTGGGGTACTTATGCTTATCGAGTATTGCCATTTGGATTATGCAATGCACCTGCAACATTCCAAAGGGAAGTATTAGGAATTTTTTCAGAGCTAATACATGATTGTGTAGAGGTATATATGGATGATTTCACAGTTTATGGAAACACATTTGAAGAGGCTTTAGCAAACTTGGAAAAAGTTTTAAAGAGATGTCAAGAAGAAAATATTTCACTTAGTCATGAGAAATGTTTCATGATGTTTACTGAAGGTATTGTTTTGGGGCATCATATTTCAGGGGATGGGATTAGAGTTGATGAGTCAAAAGTTGAAGTCATCTCTAACTTATCTATTCCAAGTTGTCAAAAAGATGTTAGGAGTTTTCTAGGATTTACAGGATATTATCGGAGGTTTATAGAAAACTTCACCAAGATAGAATCTCAACTCTTTAAATTGCTTACCAAAAACTGTGAATTCAAATGGAATTCTGATTGCCAGTTAGCCTTTGAGACCCTAAAAAAAAAAAATTCTGAAGCACCTATTTTAAGGGGACCTAACTGGAAGTTACCTTTTCACATTTCAACAGATGCCTTAGATACAACTCTAGGAGCAGTATTAGGACAAAAATACCTGATTCCTTATGCCATCTACTATACTAGTAAAAATTTGACTCCTGCAGAGTTAAACTATACTGTAACTGAAAAAGAGTTTTTAGCTGTTGTTCATGCCATAAACAAATTCAGACACTATATAACAGGCTATGAAAATTTTGTTCACACAGATCATTCTGCAATTAGATACTTAATGAACAAATCAATTACTAATGGCAGAGTTATAAGATGGTTATTGCTTTTACAAGAATTCAACATTACCATTCTAGATAGGCCTGGAAAACAAAACACAGTAGCTGATTTCCCATCTAGACTCCAAAACATCAAAGATGACACTCCAGTTGAAGATCAATTTCCTGATGAATATCTTTTTGCAATTTCTACTCAAACTCCTTGGTTTGCTGACATTGCTAATTATTTAGTTTCAAGAAAATTTCCTTCAATAATGAATGCAAGGGATAAAAGAAAAATCATTTATGATAGTGCAAAATATTCATGGGTTGCTAATGAGTTGTACAAGACAGGTCCAGATTTGATCATTAGAAGGTGTGTTCGTGAAGATGAGATGCCTGAAATTCTCAAAGCATGTCATGATGAACCTTGTGGCGGACACTTTGCTGATAAGAGGACAACCTATAAGATCCTTAATTTAGGATATTATTGGCCATCCTTGTTTAAAGATGCTAAGGAGTATGTCAAAAGGTGTGGCAGTTGCCAAAGGGTAGGGAAACCTTCTCCTTCAGGTGAGATGCCATTACAACCTCAGGTACATATTGAACCTTTTGAAAAATGGGCTTTGGATTTTGTAGGACCTATTATTCCTCCATCAAGACAAAAGAGATATATATTAGTTTGCACTGATTATGTTACCAAATGGGTAGAGGCCAAGCCATTACGTTTTGCTAATGAAGCATCTGTAGTTAATTTTCTTTTTGAGGATATTTTTAATCGTTTTGGTGTCCCAAGGGAAATTGTTACAGATCAAGGAGCTCAATTCACATCGAGTCTAGTGGAACAAATGATGGAGAGGTACAAAATCAGGCATAGAAAATCTACTCCTTATCATCCACAAGAAAATGGTCAAGTGGAATCTACTAATAAGGTTATTGAAGGGATCCTAACAAAGACTGTCCATTTACATAGAAAAGATTGGGTAGATAGGCTTCTTGAAGCCTTGTGGGCCTATAGAACTACATGGAGAAGCACAACAAACCATACTCCTTATGAACTTATTTATGGAAAGCAATTTTTGTTTCCCATAGAGTTCCAGATTCAAACTTTCAAAATGGCAGTTCAGCTAGGACTTGATCTATTAGAGGCACAAAAGCATAGATTGGAGCAGATTAATGAATTGGATGAGGTCATACAAGATGCAGTTCAGAAAACAAGTCTAGTCCAACAACAAAGGACTAGATGGCATGACAAGTACATCAAAGAGAAGAAGTTCAAAGAAGGTGACTGGGCTCTCTTGTTTGATTCAAAATTCAAGGATTTTCAAGGTAAATTTCAAACACATTGGCTTGGGCCATATAAAGTTGTTAAATTTTTTGACAATGGATCAGTAAAAATCAGGACAATAGATGAAGAATAGGTTACTTTTCTTGTGAATGGTCATAGATTGAAGATATATCACAAACCACTCTCAAGGGAAGAATTTATTACAAAGTTCTAGGAAAACAGTGATGTGAAGTTAATGAAGAAGAATCTTTCTTCTTCATAAACTTAATTGAATTTTCTGAAGTCATTTTATTAAAAAAATAATAATAATAATAATAAAGTATAAACATGAAAACCAATCAATGATTGGCATGTTTATACAGAAAATATAGGGTGAAAATCATAATCTTTCTGACACTCTAACTTTTCCATTTTGTTTCTGCAAGCAGCTGTTACAAAATCATAAGTTCAGATTCATTTCACTTATGATTCATCTCATTTCATTTCATTCCATTTACTCATTCATCCATATTCCATCTCATTCATTCATTCATACTTTACTTCATTCCATATTTCATTCATCTCATTCCATACTTCATCCACCTCATTTCCATTCCAGAATTTAAAATTTGATTTTTTTCTGCAAATAGAATAATACACAGCAGAAAATTGCAAGGTAATTTTCCACTCCATTTCATAAATTGTAATCCATCCCACTCCATCATTCACTTCAGACATATCCCATTATACCATATTTCATCATCCATATTCATTCATTCCATACAACATTCCATTTACATTCCAAACCACTCCATTCCATGATTCAACTTCTCTACATGTACATTCTGTAATCAAACAGACATTCTGCAGCTAATCAAACTTTCTGCAGCCAGACAGATATTCTGCAGCTACAGAACCTGAAGACACTGACCAACAATTATTTGATTTGCAACAAAATGATCATGCACATCCATGAACAATTCAAGATCAAGAAGGTTATGAAGACTCAAAAAGTTAATGATTTTCAGGGAAAACAAAGCATATGAAGATCACAAGAAAATCAAAGCAAAGGAAAAGGTATGAAGTAATTATAATGCCACATCATGAAAAATTTTAGTATATTTTAGCTACGAATAATTCGAAAAGTTGTTTTGATTAATTTTATTGATCATGCCGAATAAACCTTCCGTAAAACTTTGGATAAAAATCCTTCTATTTCACCATTCCAAAACCCATATCCGATCATCATTTTAAAAAATCTCTAAATGGTTAAAGTGTTGAAGTGATTGGATTAATCACATCACTAAGCATTTAATGATGATTTTTGAAATATCTCCACGGTATTTTCACTCATTGATTTGTTTTCTTCACCTCACCTCATTAATTCATTCCGTAACCATTTTTTATCACTCCCTTCCGCAGCCGACTCTTAACCATTTCATTCTGTAGAACAAAGTTATCTCTATAACAACCGTTGTCACCGTGAAATAGAGCAAACATTTGGGAAGCAAAAACAGTTGTTAACGGCCATTCTCACCATGAGCAGAAGGCTGGTGAATTGAAGATTGAAGAAGAGTTATGGGCCTCATCGTGAGAACAGAACCAGTTGGCACTAAATATTTAGAAGGCTATCCCCAAATCCGAGAAATGTTGCAACAAGCAGGATGGCTGCAATTCCTTGAAACATTTAGCGGCTCCCATAAAGAGGTTACTAAAACGTTTGCAAGGTCATTCAAAGGAGCCGAGGTTGAAGTTGGAGATATTAAATTCACTATCACAGAGGCTTTTATTGCAGAAGCAATAGGATTTCTTAGACAAGGATAAAAGTGGTTTAAGAACAGAGAATTCCATAACAAATCATGGAAGCATATACTCAAGTCACCAGGTATGGATGTCACTATGTTTAAAAAGGGTATCCCTAGTTCTGCATTAAAGAATAAATGGAGAAACATGTTGCTTATCCTACAAAAATTCATCACTTGTGAAGGTAGATATGGTACTTTCTATGTTTACCATATTAGGTTGATAATGCATTTCCTAGAAGAAGAGCTTAATTTTCCCTATTTCTTGCTTCAAATTTTAAAGAAACTGGCTTCAAGTGTCCAAAAGATAATTCAATTTCTGGAGACAACTTTATACCACCATGGGTTAGTCAAGATTTTGATTGAGCATCATTTGAGCAAAATAGGGGATAATTGGGATAACTTCTTGGTGAGAAATCACTTTGAGGAACCAAAAGAGCCTTCACCTGAACATCAACCTACAAAAATAAGAAGAAGATGGAAATCCTCCAAAACTGAAACTGATAAAACAATACAAGAAAGTAGTGAAGAAATGATCTTTGAAAAATTAGTTCGGATTAAGGAATAGCTTAAGGAAAAGAGAATCATAAGAAGAGTTGCCAGAGAAAAAGGAGAAGGGCCATCTCAACCGAAGAGGAGCCACAAACTGAGGGGCATACTAAATAAAACAAAAGTTAAACAAACTGGGGTTATAAACATAGAAGACGAAGAAACACCTACTGAGGATAATTTTGATGAGGAAGTTCCAGAAATTGATCCTGCACAGCAAGAAATTTACAACTATGTTGAAACATTGGAGAGGAAAGCTTTAGAGAGTAGAGATAGAACCCCTAGCCCTCCACTGTCTGAAATAGATGTATTAAGAAGAGATAGGTACGAGCTGGAAGTACTTAATAGACATATCAGGACTGAGAATGATATTATGAAGGAACAAGTTAAACTAAAAACCAGTATGAACTCAACCCTGTCTCTACAAATGGACAAAGTGGAAAAGGCTAATGAAAAATTGAAAAAGAGCAACAAGAATTTAATCAGGGTACTTACCAATTTAAGGTTCAAGTTAGTCATCAAGAAGCCCAGAAGGCCTTTAACTACCAGAAAAAGCAGAAGAAGAGGATTGGATGTTCTTGCAGAGGCCTCTGAGTTCATGGAATAGTTGCATGAGGACATGCAAGAATCTAGCAGTGGGGGTATGTTGAGCTCCAAAAATGTTCTTTCTTCCACCACATTCCACTCCATTTCTTTTATCCATTATTAATCCCAGGCTCAAATGATCAATGAAATTAGTTAAAATTTCTTTAATAATGAATATCGTGGCTAACTTGCTATGTTTTTATGGCTGTGTCATTGTAGTACTTTTTCAACAGAATGCAGACATTCTGTAGCTAGTTGCCAATTATGCAGCCAGCTTCATGTTTATACAGGTTCCAGATGTCATCTTGGAGAAAATCACACATGGGTGTATTCCACGTCATGTCCTCATCGTTTTTTTCCCTCCATGGAGATTGAACGGAATTCTGTACGTGGTTAATCACGTGGAAACCCAAACTAGGAGGTAGACTCCTAACAGAATAAGGACAGTCCAGATTCTGTTACGTGATCATGATCAGAGTCCTAGTTTAGTTTCTATTATGAAAGACAATAATCCCCGTATTATTTCAAGTTTTGTTATGTATATTTGCTATAAATATGCTCGGGAAACTGAGAGACAAAATTTAGATTTTGGTTAGATTTTATGGTTGCTGCTAGATCTTTGAAGTCCGAGAATACTCTGTTTTGAGGTGATTCCTCTTTAATGAAAGAAGCAGCATTTCCTTGAATGCGTTGAGTCAATTTTGAGCTAGATTTCATGCTACTCTGGTGGTAGAGGGCCCCTGCCTCCTGAGCGGCCTTGTTTATATAATAGATAAGTATTTTAGTTTCAATTTTATTTCAGCTTATGTTCATATTTGTTTATATTTACTATCACAGCCAAACTTACTCTAATCAACTCTTCCAAAATATCATTATGAAGAATCAAGCACAACTGTGATAGTGTAGGTTTAGTTTCATTTACTTTCGTTAGTTATCACAGTTAAGACTTACTCTAATAAACTTTTCCAAAATATCATTATGATGGATAAGGCATAACTGTGGTATTGTAGGTTTTAGTTGTTAAGTTTAAACCAAGTAGCATAGCCAATCTTACTCTTACAAAGCTCTTCCAAAATATCATAACAATGAGTAAGTAGTAACTGTGGTGTCTTGGACTTTAGTTGTATTTGCTTTCAGTCTTGTGTTTATGTTCAATTGCTTTGAATGATACAGCCATACTCGTTCTCACAAACTCTTCCAAAACATCATTCATACTGAACGGGATGAACTGTATAATTCCTTAGGTTAATTGCATGATAACTTAGTTATAGCACTCCGGAGGTAGAATGCATGTGGTTCAGTTCTGTCATTTCATTTTCAGTTTGATAATGGCTTTTAATTTAACATTGTTCACTGTAGACTAGTAGTACCCTAGTTTAGTCTTAACTTAGCTCACTGTGTTAACATTCCAGTGTAGTTGCCATCCATTGCATTTCAAATTGTATTAGTTGTTAAATTTAAACACCACGGTCTTCATTATTTACAAAAATTCTTTTGTTCCAAACTCATACTAACACATAATTATCTGGACAGAAGGTAGTATCAGTCTAAGGCCTGGAGTACTTTTGCAACCTTTTTACCATTTCACAAACAAGCCTTTTCTCAAAGACCATTCTAAAAAGAAATCTATAACTTTTGTGTGAGGCCTAGTGGTGCTAGATTGAGTTGCAGAACAAAGTTAGAAGCTAGTTTAGAATAGAAATCTTATGGTGCTACAAATTTTCTTTTCCAAATATATTTTAATAGACTTTTAATCATGGATGAGATGTTGTAACATTGTAAGTTGATTGTTTGATTGCTTAGTTAGGATAATTTCATTTACACTTAGCTGCCCATTTCTCAAGCTCTTCCAAAACATCTTTAATGAATGAATTGGACAATTTAAGCTCATGTTGTGATTTATTTTCTTGAAGTCATTATCAAGCTTTGTAATTTGCTATCCATAGTTTAGGCTTTGTTTTGTTTCAGCATTTTCATTTGTCATTTGTCATCCATAATTTAGGCTTCACTCTGTTTTTCAACTAGTAGCTTCTTTCCACCAGCATTTAGCTCTTTCCCTTGTGAACATAAAACCATAAAAAAATCCAAAAACATCATAAAACACTAGACACAACGTAGTGAGAAACAATTACCTAGGCACATATAGTGCACCACACTTCAGCAGTTTACCAACCCTGGTTGACAATTAATGAACTCAATTTAGGAGACTGGGTTGAGCACAAACAATGTCATCGAGGTAAATTACAATGAAGTGCCCTATCTCCTCTGAAAATGCAATGTCCATGGCCCTTTGGAAAGTGGCCCCAGCATTCATTAATCCAAAATTCATTTTCACATACATGAAAGTGCCCCAAGGAGTGGTGAAAGTTGTCTTGAGTTGGTCTTCTGGGAGTACTAAAACCTAGTTATACCCTGAAAAACAATCTAACAGAGAAATCCTCTTCAAACCAACTACCCTTTGTAGAATGTGTCCCATTTTGGGTAAAGGGTAATTGTCTTTTAGGGAGCCTTTGTTAAGGTTTCTGAAATCAATGCACAATCTGATTTCTCCTGTCTTTTTCCTCACGACTACAAGGTTAGAAACCCAATCTGAAAACCTCACAGGCACAATGATTCCTGCCTCATACATTTTCTTGATTTCCTTTTCTACTAGAGGTAGCTGTATTGGATTAATTCGACGCAGTTTTTGCTTAAAGGGTTTATGGTTTTCTTTCAAAGGGATCTTGTGCTGGATGATTTCTATATCGTAGGCTTTCAAGTCTTCATAGCTCCAGGAAAAAACATCGACAAACTCTTTAAACAGGTCAATGTATTTCTTTTTTATGTCTAGTGGCAAGGACTTAGCCAATTTAATCATTTTTGGATGATCCTCGGTGCCTATGTTGCATTCCTCGACCTCAGACTCTGTGTATTATACGGTGGGCTTCTTTGCTACATCGTTAAAATCAAAGAGGTCTTCTAACAGTGCTAGCCCCCTAGGTATGTTCTTGTCCTTTGATGACAATACCTCAATGTCTTCGTTTTCTGTGTCCTTTTATTCTTCAGTATGAGTGTCGAGTTTTTTATTTAACATGTTGATTTCTACGGGACTAGATGGTTTTTCTTTTTCAGGGGACTTTTTGTTTGGGCGATTTTCATCAGATTTAGAATCCGAATCAGATGACTCAAATTCATTTCTGCCCAGCAGAAAATCCTCTATATGTTTGTCACCCTCAAAGACCTGCCAATATTTTTCATTATCGGGCACTACTGGTATAAATTTAATTTGAGTTGTATAGTCTTTGGTTCCAAATGGCGTTAAGCATGTTCTAGCCGCAAAAGCTAAATTGTGTGCGGCAATATTTCTTTTTCTTGGAACAAAAATCAATTTGGACTCCTCAAAAGTTTTTAAAAGGTCCATGACATTGTTTTGATAAGCTCTAAGTCTGGGATGATTTGCGTTATACTCCCCATTGACTTGTTTAATGACTAGTTCTGAATCCCCATACACATTAATTCTTTTGGCTCCTATCTTTTTCAACAAATGTAAGCCTAAAAGCAGGGACTCGTATTCTACTATGTTATTAGAACACTGAAAGTTTAATTTGCAGGAAATGTTTTCTATGTGGTTTTTTTCAGTGTTGGTAATCCAGACACCTGCACCAGCATTGCTCTTAGTGCATGACCCATCAAAATACATACTCCATAGAGGACTATTTTCGGTTTCGTCTTCTTCAACCAACGTGCTCACGGGTTGTTGTGAAATCTCGGCACTTAGTTGTATTTGTTTCACCTCCTCAGGTTTGTTATGGAGCTGAACATGAGGTGCAGTCTTCTGTTTTCCATCTTGGCTTTGTTCACTCTGGTCCATTGTTTCAACATGTTGTTCCAAAGTTTCTCTCTCGTTTTCTTCCATATCTAGAACTTCATTTATTTCTAGATTAGGGTTTTCTAACTGTTTATCTAAGTCACTGTGTTCTGGCTCTGACTGCTTTGTGGATTCATTATTGTAAAAGATAAACGAATCTAGGTCAGTATGGATAGAATAAATGGGAGAATTTTCAGGCTTTTCTAGGCTACTGACCATGAACTTCATGTGTGACTCTCTGTACAGTCTTATGAGCTGGCTAAAAACAGGGATAGTGGCATATGTCCTGTCCATCTGTATGGTACCTTGGAGCTTGGAACCCCATGATCTTGACAACAACATGCCATATTTAGGAGGCACATCAGCCACCACAACATCCATCACCATGCACTTGGCTGGGATTTGGGTCAAAGTCACACAAAGGTCTTTGATCAGGCCAAGGCACTTTACTCTATTAGAATCAAAAGAATATAAATCCTTGTAAGGTCTATTTATTTCTAATCCTAGCCTTTCCATTATCAAATTTGGCATAAGGTTGTGCGAGGCTCCAGATTCATGCATGGCATTATGCAGGATCTTGTCATGAACATTAAAACTCACATAAAAGGGAGGTACAGGTCCCTCCTGATATATACCTCAATCTTAGGGCCAAAAATGAGCTCTGGATGGTCATCATTAAGATTGATTGAGTCATTATTATCCTCAATATTTAAAGCCTTCAAAATTTGTGTCCTGTATACATTCTGGGCAGCTAACTCAGTCAGGGGAACAGATATTCTGATCTTTGAAATTTCCTGCTCTAGGCTGAAAAGAATCTGGTTCTTTGATGAACTTGTCTCAGCCTTACTAGCTGCCAGTCTATCAACAACATCAGCTTTCTAATTTGTTCTACTCGTTTTTGACAAAGTGGCCTTAACAGGAGTACTAGCTAAAGTGGTAGTACTACTAATGTCCGCACTCTATTTTTCTTTGTTTTGAGTGCCTTTCTCTCTATCTCTATCAGAATTCATAGCTACTGTTTTATCCTTTTGTTTGACCATTTTAGGCTTGGTTGTAGTGTTGTTTTGTGAATATTTGTCAGAGGTTTTGGTGTTGGGAGTTAGTTGACTAGTTTTGCTTCTAAGGTCATATTCTTTTTGAGGCTCTATGATAACATTTTCCATGTCCTGAAAATAACTTTCATTATCATCTTTATTGCCATCATAAAGGGTATGAAAGCCTTGTTCTTTATCAAAATGAATCTCAAAGTCATCATTATCTACTCCCAACATGTTGATATCATCTTCCTCAGTTATCTCCTCTATTTCCTCAACCTCACTTATATAGTTTTGATGAAAGGGAGGAGTGATCTGTTGATCATCTTCCCTAGGTTTGTTTGGAGGTTGGTTCCTTCTAAAATTCTAATTCTGGTTCTGGTTCTTGTTTTGAGGAGCAGTTTGGTTTTGACTTGCCTGCGCTCTCTCAAGGATGCTCATTTTCTTCATCATCTCCTCCATCATTCTTTCCATATTTGAGTTAGAAGTAGAAGAGACATTTTCCTCTCTGAAGGATACTCTCTTTTCAGTTTTCATTATTTCTCTCTTCTCCATTAGGTTTACTTCCACAGAAAGAGCACCCTTTTGCATATCTTCAAGAGTTGCAAAATCTCTCTCCATCAACTAATAGGCCATCTCAGGATCGAACCCTTCAGGAAACTTGTTTAAAGCTGAGCCTTGTGGAGGTTTTAGTTCTGGTGAAAGTGCATTATACACACTATTGAATCTAGTGCAATAAGCTTGCACACTTTCGCCAGTGTCTCTATGGAGATTTTTATAGTCAGAAAGGACTTGGAGAGGGTTTTTCTTTACTTCCCATTTGTTTAAGAATTTTTTATGGAAGGCTTGTAGATCACGGATACTATGGGGGTTTAAACCTTTGAACCATTTCCTCACTTTTCCCCCTAAGCTCTGAGAAAATAACCTAAGTTTGACCGAATCATCATCAATTTCATTTCTGTCAAAGTAGTCATTCATCTTATCCACATGTTGTGATGCAGTTGTATTATTTCTAGCATCGCATAATGGAATTTTGGACTGATAGTCCTGTGGAAGATTGACTTGTGGTACAAGAAGGACTAGGGGAGCATACCATGCAGCCATGGCAGGAGGTGGAGGTGGATTTACAAGAGGGACAGTGGGCTAAAGTGGGGTGGTTTGAACAGTGGATGTTGAGTGAGAAAAAGTGGATGGACCAAGAATAGACTGCTGAGTCGATCTTGGATGAGAGACACCTAAATTGTAGAGAAAATGCAAATCAGGAGGTGTTGTTTCTCTGCTACCAAGAGGTTCACTTGTTTCCGAGGATGATAAGGAAGACTCAGAATCTAATTGATATAAATCACCAAGAGACCTAGTTCTAAATGGATTTACTAAGTCAACTTGAGATTGTTGTAGAGCTAAAATATTTTCAGGGACTAAATTAGCTCTCAAGGGTGATCTGAAAACAGTTGGTAATTTAATCTTAGGAGAATTCCTAAGGATACTTTATGGGTTATCAACTATCTCAGGTGGATCAGGGTTAGGAAATGCTCTAGTGTGAATCTTTCTAGAAGCCACTATGATGTGTTTTTCAGACCTAAAAATAAACAAGATAAGCTCAACTAGGTATGACAATTTTTGAGAGGTTAACTAGTCTGTTTTGGAAAAATTTCAGTCCTGTAGTCTTGTGACTGAGTTCGAAAGGTGTTAAAATGATAAGGGTTCTTCCCAGTGGAGTCTTAAGGTCTGTTTAGGATTTTGGAGTCACCAAGTGGAATTTTTTAGCTCTTTTCAGAGGTAAAAGGTCTTATGGTCCACCACCATGTTTATTGAATACCAATCTGAAAATTTTCAGGTTTTCTGAGTTATCTTTTCAGTTGTGTGGTTTTTAAGAATATCCTAACTCTGTTTCAAAACTTATCTATGGTTATGAGACAAATACAGTTTACTCTTATGTCTAAGCCAACTGGTTTTTCAAGGTTGGATAAAGTCTTAGGAGAATCCTAGGGTTTACCTAATTTGTCACTGATTCAAACAAGTTTATCATGATTACCATGATTTGGTAGTGCTTAAAAAGGCTGCTTTTACTCTCAATTTTTATGAAGTTTTTAAAGGAAACTAAGATGAAAATTCAACTGAGTTCCACAGTGGAGTCGCCAGAAATGTTAGTTGTTGGTGGCTCAGCTGGTTTGATATAGCAATTGGTCTCGAACCGAATCCCTGATTTTCTATGGTTAACCTTAAATGAAGATGATTCTGGGCTTCGTCCCCAATGGAGTCGCTAGAAGTGTTAGGAATCTCTAATTTTAGCAGATTGGTAAGACTAAAACTGCAGAAGCAAAAATTATTTCAACCAACTTTGGGATTCTAGGATCTAGCCCTCCTGAATCCAGAGAGGGATCTCTCTATGAATGAGTTTAAAGATGTGATCTTTAATAGCCGAAATTGTGATATTAGGCTAGTTATGAAGAGCTTGGGTTTTTTTTGTTTTGTTTGGGCAAGGACATGATGAAGGCGAAGGCAGTTTCAAAATGAAGGGTGAAGGTGTCTGCAAGTGGAGGAATGGTTTGGCTGATAGAAAGGCAAAGAGAGTTTTAAACCATTGGGATATGGAGTCATAGGAGGATTTTAATTGGACAGCGAGGTTCAAGAAGGATCCATGGGGCAAGTCACTTATGTCAAAGGATCTCTTAAGATGAATTTATGGAATGAAACAGATAAGAAATGGAGAACAAACAAATGAAAACATAGTGAAATAGCCTAAGATCAAATAAGTTCTTTTAAACTATATTGCTTTCAGCATGTACTTAAAGGAAAACGTGAGAGTGTTCTGAGATCAGGTTAATACCTTTAAACTATCCTGCTTTGAAGTACTTTCAGTTAGAGAACATTAAAAAATAGTTGAAAAACTTAAGATCAGGTAAGTGCCTTTAAACTACCCTGCTTTCAGCATATTCAATAAGAAAAACATAAAGTATTTTGAGATCATGTTAATACCTTCAAACTAGCCTGCTTTGAAGTACTTTTAGTTAGAAAACATTAACAAACAGTTGAAAAGCTTAAGATCAGGTAAGTGCCTTTAAACTACCCTGCTTTTAGCATATTCAATAAAGAAAACATAGATAACAGTGATAAAGAGCAATTTAGATTAGGCAAGTGCCTTTAAACCGACCTGCATTGATGTACTCTTCAAAGAGAACATTCAAATGAAGAAGACATAGACAATAAAGCTTTCAGTAAGAGTAGGGTACTGTTGAAAGTAAATCCTAGCTCTATGTTTGCTGCTCTTTATCAGAGAAAGTGAACAGAGTGGAAACATTAAGCAAAATAACAATTGACAGTGAGGAGACACATCACCGTTGACACAAATCAGGATCCCATAAATCAGCAGCTTGTATTAGATGTTCAAACCAGTTACAATCAGCAAGCTCGATGGGTCTCTACAACTTCGAACTTCCCATATCAGCTTATATGTCTTTGAATTGCAAACAGGGAATCAACAGCTTCAGAATAACTATTACATACATTTAGATGTCCAGAGACCAACATTTTCTCATCTTCTACAAAAGTATTTATAGAAGAACAAAGAGGTGGGAGGATTTCCCAGGGGTCAAGTACTATTAATTATGTAATCAATGCAATTCCTGGCCTTTGAGAACCAGGCAAGGCATAAGGAGAGAATGTAATCAATTCTAACTCTGCTTCATAACTCTGTTGCTGCCTTTCGAGGCCGAATGATTGAAAAGATCTGCTTATGGACTGTTCTTTAATATTTTAAAATAGTTTTGCCAACAATTAGAGATAAGATCCTTGAGAAAGATTAATTTTTCGGTTGTCTTTGGGAAAAACACCTCGTGTTTATAATAATGACTAAGTCTTCTTTAATTACCATGAAGTTTCAGTTGCCCTTTGGGAGCTGGAGAGGTTTATTCACTTAGTTCAGCGTTTTCGATCTTCTGCTCTGGCAAGAACTGATACTCTTTTAACTGTGATTTAAGAACACAGTGTCTTGTTGATGTGCAGGGCCACGCAGGGCCTTTATAGTATCAGCGCTAATGAAACATTGATAATCATGGAGCGGAACCCTGTTTTAGTCGTTTTCCTTTTGATAACCAAAGGCCGAAAGATCGGGGCCTTTGGCTTTCTTTCATTCGTAATATGGACAGGACTTTCGGGACCTGTAAAACCAACAAAATGTTACAAAATCCTGTGAAAATGGGTTAAACTGCTTCAGAAGGTGGGGAAGGAGCGTAGCCGTTGGATCTGGACACCTGGACAGTCCAGATCTAATCGGGGGTTTGCAATCAGCGGGAGGAGAAAAGGAGTGCGATGAAACATCTCCGATGCGATTGCGTGATCGAGAGGGCGGAAGAGATTAAGCAATGGTCATTGATCTAAGAACGAGATCAACGGTGGTGAATGAATCGGGTGATCGGCAATCGGGGGTGGCAATATAACGCAGCAATTGAAACAATGCGATGCGATTGAGCGCAGGTCATTGATCTTAAATATTAGATCAACAGTGGAGAATGGATCGGGTGATCGGCAATCGGGGGTGGCAATACAACGCAGTGATTGAAACAATGTGATGCGATTAAGCGTAGGCCGTTTGATTGGCTTTCGATCAATGGTGGGGATCAGTTCTGAGAAGAACTGGTGGAAAACCCTTTATATATACGAAAAACCCAAAATTTTTAATTCAAACAAAGGTTTAATCGATCAGGGCGGAAATAAAATATATATAAAGAATAGGCGCCCGACTGCAGGGCCTTTGGATATATGAAACGCAACGGGCTCGGGGCTTAATAAATCAAAGGCCAATCGCAATCGGAGTAGCGGGCCTGGTCTTTTTAATCTACCCATTTGAAATCTTGCGATGCGATTTAGCACCTGGGGTCTTTAACGCTTGGGCTCGGGGAAAGTCACGTGAAACAGTGGTGGGGCGGATTTATAATACATAAGACCCAATCGCATCGGAACTTTGGATGCGGGTCTTTCTGATCAACCCATTGTGAATTCTCCGATCGCGATTGCGCGATCGGGTCTTTTTAATCTACCCATTTGAAATATTTACCACGTGCTTTTGGTTTTTAGTTCAAAAGTTTGGATAAATGGGTTTTTGGCCTTATAAAAGAAAAAAGGTGAACGGGAAGGTTTTTATAACGCAAAGGATCAATCGCATCGGGGGTTTTTATGCAACAAAACATATGCACTGGTTTGATTCACTCCGATGCCAATAAGCGCCAATGGGACTAGCGCCTAGTTCTGGAGAAAGGGCATGTGGGGGAAGTGGTTTAGGACTTAGCCCAAAGGGGCTTAAGTCCATAGTAAAGACTTGTATTTTTTATGAATGTTTCATGGTTTTCAATGGACAATGGGAGTTTTGGTAAAGCTAAAGAATGGGTCTTTAACTTTATAAAAGTGATTTTCATGAGGGGGGAGAAAAGAAATCATGAAAACAAAGGGGTTTTTATGGGGAAAAAGGGGAGCGAATGAAGGTGAGTTTGGAAGAGGGGGAGAGGAAGAATGGTGGTTTTACAGTAGTTTCTTCTTATGAATTTAGCAGAATTTTTGAGTTCTGGAGGGAATCAGTAGTGAAAAATTTTCAAACATGAGCATGAGATCTCCCACAGGCTTCAAGAGATAACATTTTGGCAATGAAAGTGTTTCTTGAAGACTGGACAATGTTTTGGCCACCTTTTGATAGGACAAATTTTACAGGTGGCCAAAAAGGTGAAACGTAGCTCCACACATGGAACCAATGTAGGGCATCATGGGCCTACAAAAATATATAGTGCAACAAGTGTCAGCCACTTTTTTGTTGCCACATTCATCCTACAAGATGAGATCATGAAAACATAATTTGGTGCCAATGGTGCACACCGGAAATCCTGTGGCTTTCCCCCACAATCCACCAATAAGATGGCCATCATAATTGCTGCAATGGACCATAATTACAACAAAACATAATGTGCAAGAAGGAAATATCCTCCTTGATATAATATGCTACTCAAAAATATAAGAGAGTGCAGAACATAAAGCAAATAGTTACCTCCCATATCATGCACTCTGGTCTTTGAGCTGAAATGGCTCAAATGAAAAGTCTCCCTTACTACAGCAGAGTAGCGAAGTGGTTGTGCCAACCATATCATCATCTCTCGAGTTGTGCATATATCCATATGTTGATATACATCCATTAGGATTCCCTCCCAAGTGGACTCCTCCATCAACAAATAGTATGCATAAGAATGCATGAAAGGAGAATCCATAAATGCTGCATGTAGGTGCCTCCCCTTGTGCTTGTGAACCCAAGCCAAGAAGATCAAGATATAGTAAGGAATGTTGTCATCCATTACTCCCTCAACCTCATCTCCTACATGCCTCCAAGGTACATCACTTGTGAAGTGGTTTTGGAAACACTTCAACAAGTAATCCCAACTCTGAAGTGACAACACTGCTGGCCTGTGGAGTAGGGCCACTGTCATATCAAAGCTCAATTCTTTGACATGGATCTTGTCAAAGACTCTACTCATCATGTTGTTTCACATATAGAGTCCCTCCCATGAAGAAGGTACTGCTTGGGCATCTAAGGCCAAGGAGCAACCCCTTTTCACTATGCTAGTGCCTCCTCATGCTCCTGCAACATCTAAATATAACCTGAGCAACAAGAATATTTGTTGCTCCTCCATGCTCCCACCATACCAAATATGTGATGGTGACATAATGAGTGGTAAGAATAATTTCATCTCATCATAATGCACCCATTCTCCTCTCTGCCCCATGGTGTGAGCATCCTTCCAGTCCTCCTCCTCCTTCTCCACTCCCCATGAAAAAGGATAGGTCCTATCCTGGACAAACTCTCTCAAGAGTAGCCAACGCAGCATTGCCTCTTACTACCCTGTATCATAAATCTGAGAAAGGTGCACCATCCTCTTACCTCTCATCCACATCCACTCAACTCCTAGTGAATGTCTTCCTTCATCCTGCATCTTGGCATCCCTCCAATGAGGTCTACCATCTTCCCAAAACAGTTTCTTGCCTTTGCATTTCATGGGACATTGAAATGCAATCTCTTCCATGAAAAAATATTTAAACCCCAACCCCAATGGTGGTGCACAACACATCAATGGTGTATAAAGGTGATGGCACAGTGCAGTGAAGGTTCCCTCCTCTAGACAATCAGCATGCATAGATATACAATCTTCCATAAGAAATAAATACTTAGGCATACCTTGGAGAGTTTCGGAAGAATCTTGTGTTGCTGCAAGAGTATCTCCCTCAATAATGCCAGATGCCTCAACTGCTAGAGATGAAGGTTGCTTCTCCATCACTATGACAGTGCGCTAGTATGTGCCTCTTCATCTGGTGGTGAGGGCTCCTCCTTCCTTTGACCAAATCTTCTGATCAATCTTTGAGAAAAATCAGCAGGAGTAGAAACCCTTGCATGGTCCCAATGGTTGAACCACCAAGTCTTTGCTTCACCCTCAAGGTGCAGTGCTGCAACTTCTACAACCTCTCTGTCTACTATAGGATGTATCAAGAAGAAAGCCTCTAGTTTATGCACCCAAACCTCTGCTGCACATGTGAGTGATCCATCGAAAGTGGACAATAGGAATCTATTGCCTCTCATCATCCCATAGTTGTGGGGTCTTCTCTCTTCTTTCTGCTGAATACATTGTGGAAAAGATAGAGTCCCTTGGAAGGCTCTAGGGTTTTCTCGGTACTCAAAAATATACTCACTTAGAATTTCGAATTCCAAGTGTTTCTCATGCTCTATTCCTCTGTGGTGAGAGTAGGAAGTGCATGGTCCTTCCTCTTCTCTTTCTTCAGTCTTCTCAACCTCCTTGGAGAGGAATTTGTTGGATCTAAAAATTGATGAGAGTAATCTCATCCTCTACATCATCTTGATCTCAGCTATCTCTACAATTTTAACTTCCATAGGCTGGGCCAAGTTCGAAGCTCTGATACCACTGTAATATTCCTTTTTGGATTTTTCGAGAAAATGGTCCTCAAGGACGTTGTATAAGGAAACCAATGTGAAAATAAGTTGAACGAAGACTTGGATCCCTTTTTTCACCCTTAAAACATTACTCTTCCAGAATATGAGCTCAAAGAAATAACCTTAGGAAGGTTATTCAGATCCTCCAAACCTGTATATCCCAAACAATGCTCAAAGGGAGAGCTACAACAATATATAAACTTCTACAAGTAGCAGCAGTGAAATATCAATACATATGGAGTAAGAAGAGTGCATAGCCTTATATTATGTGCAGCAACAAATAGATATACAAGAACTTGAGGTAAGCCCTCTTAAGTTAGGCAAAATCAGCCCCAAGACAAATGTACATGCAGAAATGTAAGCACCCAGCTACACAACCCAGAAACAAGCTATGACTGCGCAATCCGTAAGGGAAAATGATTGAAAACTGATATGTATACAAGGATATGACAATAATAGGCTCAAATAAAGTGGGGGAGAAAGATCTCAACCCCAGAAAACAATACTACCACAATCCTCTAAGGGATTGACCAAAATACACTAAATGGAAAAATGTCGGAGTTGCTCGGTAGCAGCAACAACTAAATAACAATACAAGAATGGAGAAGGATGGAAATGCTACAAATGATGTATAAACCTCCTCCACTGATCTTCAAATTGAAAGGATGCTCCCTTCACTGAATATTACACCCTCCAATCCACAGTGTGAACCCTTCCTGCAAGTGCCCACTGAAAATAACTCAGTAGGAAGAAGAGACTGTGCTGTGAATGAGATGAACCATATGGCCCAATTCCAAAATCTGCAATAAATCTCTGGGATATTTCTCACTAATCTCCCATAATGAGCTCCTCCTCTGTGAAACTAGCTCCGGAAATGGGTGATGATGAATCCTCACTGCAACCCCCAGCTACTCAATGTTTCTACCAAGCTGGATAACGCTGTAGCTAAAGATGGTCACCTTGGCCTCAAGCCTGGATGTGAGGAGGATGAAGAAAAGGTCCTCCAAAGCTTCCCAATGAAGGAGAGGAAACTTCTAAATATAAATCCCCCTTGTGCTAAGCAGCACAAGCTATCCCAGTTGCACAACTGGAGAGAGCAAAGAAAATTCAAATTCTTTAACATAATGAGCAATGGCTCTCCTTTCCCCTTTTATGTCAAGAGAAGGATTCCTTGTCATGGACCCCACCCATTAGGGTTTCTCTCATCCAATAATATCCCTCCTATGAAAATTGTGTTGTCCCACTAGGTGACTGACTCAGTCCATGCAGCAATGTTTGACTTGGTCAAACTGGACCTAGTCTACTTATATTTTCCCCTCTTCACACTAGGAGATGAGAAATAAGCCACTTAAGTGACCCCATTTTCACATTTGGAGTGTTTATTGTGCTTCTTCATGGGCCCCCTTACCCATTTTATTCTATTTATAAATAGGAAAGAAAAATTAATGTTCCAATTAACTTAATGAAAAATTTGGAACATTACAACTACACATGGCATTGAATTGTAACAAATTCTTCTATATACACCACAACAAAATGGTGTTGCTAAAAGAAAGAATCATACATTAAAGGAAATGGCCAATTAATGATTCACTATAAAGGATTAAGAATTTTTTATTGGGTGAAAATAATCAACTATGAAAATTACATAGTAAATCACACTCCCATAAAGACTCTAAAAAATATAACATGAGAATAATCCTAACCTCACATTAATCCAAATTTAAGCCACTTATGTATATTTGGTAGTATAGCATGGGCTTACATTCCTCTTGAAAAAAGGAAAGCTTTACATCCTAAAAGTGAGAAGTATATTTTTGTTGGATATTCTAAAGATGTAAAACATTATATGCTTCTTCAATGTCCACCTAATTAAATAATCATTAGAATAGATGTTAAATTTGATGAAAACATATTTGATTGTGAACCTAATTCGATGGTTGTGTCCTCTTCGACTTACGAGCCATCTTTTGAATTTGTTCCACCTTATATTCCTATTATGTTTATTCTTCAAATGATGACAATGAGGAAGTAAATCCAACTCTTCCTGCTTACCTTCCTTAAGATGAGTCCATCAAACATGAACCTGCACTAACACCACAACTTCTCTGATGGACCTGTTCAACACAAGAAGAAACTAGTGACCTTGCCAGTGATCCTACATATCAACATCATACTCATTCACAACTCCAATGAGCCTTCTCTCTCTTGGATCGAGTTTTAGAGACTCGTCATCTAGAAACATTCACAGAATATTCAAGCCATCTATATTGGTAAATAACAATGCATGAAGAATATTGTCACTTGATGGTGAATAATACTTATGAAATTCTACCTATTCCAAAAGGAATAAAACTTGTTATATATAAATGGGTGTATAGAACTAAGTATACATTAGATGTAATTTTTGAAAGACATAAGGCCTAGTTGGTTTCTAAAGTATTCTCTCAACTTGAAGGAATTGACTACAATGAAACATTTTCCCTTATTGATAAAATTAATTGCATCCACCTTGTTTTGGCCCTTGTCCTCACATGGATGGGAGTCTCATCTATTGGATGTTAAAATCGCCTTCTTACATGGGGATCTATAATCACAATGCCATCAAGTTGTCCAAATATTCAGTACAACATCAATGCAACAAACACATTGAGCTACAATTGCACTTCTTCATAAAGCTCATTCATGATAGAGTTATCGAAGCTCTCCTTTGCCTTATAGATGATCAAGTTGCATACATTGTCACAAATTCTCTTATAGTAGCAAAGTTTTATAAACTTTGATCTATGTAATGAATTTAGGAAGTTTTCATTAAGTGGATATAAACTCTAATTCCTTCTTCTTTCTCCTACTATGTCACCTTTGTAATTCCTTCAATCATGTACCAAGTTGTTCTTATGGGGGATGTTAGGATATTTAAACCTTTGAGAGTTAGGTAAGTTCAACTTGGTATATTTTGTTTATTAAGTAAAAGTATATTTCTTAGTTTTTTTCTTTAGTGTGCATTAGTTGCATTGTAATCCAACAATCATGATATGTTATAGACATAAATTGATATGATGACTCATAGTCTTATAGATACTAATTAATATTGATTTGTGGCTTAGCACATGATTGGTCCATGATCTCTGTTTAATGAGAATGAAGGGTCATGATTGATGATCGATTGTGAGAACTCTCTTATGTTAAAAAAAAAAAACATTTTCATTAATAAACTTGCCTCAAGTGACAGTTACATTTATTGAGGTCATGGAAAATTTCCCTCTTAGATGGTTCTAATCACGTAAAATAATGGCATTATGATCTTTGATTTGGTTTTGTTAGTAGTTACTGAAGGTGTTAGTCATGTATGGAATATACGTTTTCCTTAATTCTTCTTCTTGTTATTCTTCTTAATTTTAAATGTCATGTAGATCATTTATTTCTAAGAGACATTCCTTTCTCAATATTTTTTGAAAGATGGATCACTAGTCTAATATTGATACTAGGAAAATAACCTTTGACCTCATGTCAATGAAAAAATTACTCTAGTACAAATTGAAGAGAATCTGATTGCCCACTTACTTAGAACATCATGAATACATAAAGTAATCCATATCAAATAATATTTTTATTATGATAAGAATATGTATCCACGTCATTGATCCATTGAGTACAATATACATGCATAAATACACATGATGGGTGACAGGTCATGTCTTTGGAAAAGGGCATGACATTTCATTATTACACAATAATGATTACATAATAATTTTTCTATGACTATTATTGTATGATTTCTTTTTATTACATAATAATTACTATACTATAGCCCTAGTTGTAATATACCCTAGTTATATTATAGTTGCTCATGGTTTATGGTTTTCCAAGAAGACCATGGTTGTTTTTGTTACCTTCTCTTGATGGATTTGTCAATGATCAATATTCTTTTTTGTCTTTTCTTATAGGGTTGATTTCCTCCCTTTTCCCATATAGCTATGGCCCAATTGGGAGTATATATTTGTGCTCATTGGAGTGTTGAGCCCCTATGATTTTTTATTGCACACTCCAAGAAAATGTTTTTGTAAGATTAAGCATGTCTAAGTACCTAACTAATTTTTTCCTCATTTGGTGGGGAATAGATTGTTGAAAAATCTGGTGAGATATATTGATCTACACAATACACATGTTGTGAATTCCATAGTCTAGATCTGTTAAACTCAGTTATGGTGAAAAAACACAAATAGGAAAGAATACACAAGATAAGCATGAGCTTCATTATTATTCACAAAGATGCATATATATAATACATTGGAGTGACCCTTGGTTTCAGATTCTAAGTGGTCTCTTGGACTCCTTTTGTCCATTCACCTTCTACACCTACCATAGAGTATTAGGTGTCTAAAAATATCACATACTATTGATTACTACAAGGAAAACAACTTCTAATTGAGATTTAAGGAACATTTCCAAAAAAAATCTGTTTTTTTGTTTATAGTAAAGGTTACTTATATAAGAAACTGGCAAGAGGTTTTAGCAAAGTTTTTTTCTATCAGTGCACTTAAATGATATAAGGCACCTTGGTGCACTCACATATATGGAACACTAGTGCAATAAAATATTTCTATTCTCAATGAGCACTTGGAAATAGTTAACTGAAGTGGAAAATCAGTTAGCTAAAGGAATTTCGAGTTAAGTGGTTGGTTGGTGGGACACAAAGGTTGCTTAGTTGTAACTCAGTGATTTGAAGTTGTAACAGAGTTGGAAGTGCAGTTGTGAAAGTTGTAAAGTAGTTTAACTCAGTTAAGTGAGTTAAACTCAGTTGTGCTAGTTGTAACTGAATATACACTAGTGAGAGATCAAATTAATTAGTTATTAACTAATTCACAATCAGTGGTCTCACATGCAACTGAATATTTACTATTATTAATTGCATGCATTTCAGATCTAGTGGAGACCCAGTTGAGTATTAGGTGAAAGGGAAGTAAACTATCAATTGTGACATTATCTGGTTGCACACATGCAACCACACACACATTTTATGTGCCCATGAGGATTGCACAGTCAAGGCATGCAATATTTCATTCATTCAGGGATTGCGCAGTGGAGGCAGGTTGTCTGGAGACAGTAAATTGGCTAAGGAACTTGCCAATTTTTGTATGACAGTGTGAGACAATTAGCTCATGTAATGAGAGCTCTAGGATTGGAGATTTGTATGTAATTGTTTCATGATACATGATATAATATAATATAGAAGATAGTTGGGTTTTTAGCTATAATATTTCCCAAGTAATATTATATGTGTTGTGTGTGATATATCTTTCTTCGTGATATTGTAATTGGCGGTTTTGTTTTAAATTCAACAAATATTTGTAGAAGTGATTATGTATTTAATAGTAGCATATTTTTAGATAAGGAGAATCCAAGACATACATGTATTTTGCATAAATTTCTACATGGTATCAGAGCACAGGAAATTGCATTAGTGAAGAGAAGCTGAGTTTGTTGGTGGAAAGAATTCAAATTTGCAGAAAGACTTTCTTGGTGCTACAGTTGATTCAAGATCGAAATGGCTTTCAATGGCTTCAGGTTAGAGTATGCACTCAAGGGAAAATAAAACTACAATGCTTGAAAGGACAGGATGGAGGCAGTACTCGAAGGCAATGGTTTGAAGGAATTCATTGAAAATGATGTTCCTAAGCTTGCTTCGTCAGATGCTGCCAATCTTGATGCATGGAAAAAGAAAGTGGCAAAGGCGGGGAGGATCCTGTTGGAGGGAGTACAAGACCACATTGTCTCAAGCCTCCATGGGAAAGGCACACCATATGCTATGTGGAAGGCTTTGAGGAATCTATTCCAAAGTAGCAGTGACCATAGGAAATTGGTGCTCAAAGATAAACTCAAAAAGATCAAGATGGAAAAGGGTGACACCATTCCAAAGTATCTCACAAAGTTTTTCCAATGTCGGGATGAACTGCGGAGTGTGGGAATAACTGTTGCTGATGATGATTTGGTAAGCTTGGCTCTCTTGGGACTTCCTAAGAGTTGGCATAGTTATGAAGATTCTGTCAACAGACGGAAAAAATTGTCAGATTGGGAACGAATGTGGTCGGATCTAGTGCAGGAGGAGATCGGGCAGAACACCAGAGATGGCTCTTCATCAAAGCATGATGATGAAGAGGATTTTTCTTTGATACCAAGACGAAGTAGGGAAAGGGGAATAAATTCCATTCTAAATCCAAGTCTAAAGGCAAGAAGCTGGATATGTCCAAGGTGAAGTGTTATCACTATCACGAACATGGGCATCTTGCTACTATCTTTCCACAAAAGAAGAAGAACAAGAAGGTTGTTGGAGCTGCAGTTGGTAGGCCCTTGCCTTGCAATTTGAGCTTGAATTATCTTTTATTGCATGCATGGTGTAAAGTGCATTGGGATCGGTGTGGTATTTGGATAGTGGTGCTTCCTTTCACATGACGGGAGATAAGGAACTTTTCAGTGACTTGGAGGAGAAAGATATCCATGTGCATATGGAGATGGGCGACGACGGACGATACAATGCTACCAAGATTCGTACCATTACCTTTTATAGGGATTCAGGTAAACTATTTCAATCGAAAGATGTTATGCATGTTCTAGCTCTGAAGAAATATTTGGTCTCAGTCGCAATGTTGGAGGACAGAGGCTATGACGTTGTTTTTAGCGATTGAAAAGCTTTCCTGCGACATAAAACAATGATTCAAGCCAAGAGGATAGGGATTCAAGTTAAGAATATCTACAAGCTGGAGGTATAGGGTTATGCTGCCATTATGGGCAAGGCAGAAAAAGTGGTGAGCTGGTATGAGGGCGAATTATGGCACAAGCGATTGGGCCATGTTCATCATGGAGCCTTGAAAGTCATGCAGTAAATATCTACTGGACTTCCAATGGGAACACTTGCTCAGTTAGATCAGTGCAAGGGTTGCACCATGGGAAAGTATGTAAAGTCCACCTTTCATGAGAAGGAGAACCGTGTTTCGGGGATCCTTGAGAGAGTTCACACAGACGTGTGTGGACCATTCTCAATTGCTTCAACAGAAAAACATAAGCACTATGTAATATTTGTTGATGAATTTTCTCGTAAATGCTGAATCTTCTTCATGCAGAAGAAGGATCAAGTGTTCTCAAAGTTATGTGAGTTTAAGGCATTGGTGGAGAAAGAGTCAGGGAAGCATGTGAAGGCTCTTAGGAGCGATAATGGTGGAGAATACATCTCTAAAGAATTCAAGAAATTCTGTAGCAAAGAAAGAATTCAAAGAGAACTCATAGTGCCTCATAACCCACAACAAAATGGGGTCGTGGAGAGGAATAACAGAAAAATTGTGGGTGCAGCACGAGCGATGTTGCTTGATCAAGGCCTACCAATGCATTTGTGGGTGAAAGCATGCAACATTGTGGTTTATGTGCAAAACCGTTGTCCTCATAGAGTACTTGTCATGAGTACACCTGAAGAAGATGTCACTTGTAAGAAACCGGATGTTTCACACTAATATTTTTGGCTCATCTGCTTATGTGCATGTGACCAAGGATGCCAGGAAGAAGCTAGAGTCGACTGCTGAAGTTGGTATTTTTTTGGGGTACATAGAAACACCCCATAATTATCGTGTGTATTTTCCAAACAACAGAATGATTGTTGTCCGAAGGGATATAAAATTCGATGAGGGGAAATCCATTCGGTTGTCGCTTGAGAGGGAGCTGGACTTGCATGCGGAGGAGGAACTGATGGTTCCCAAAGATGGGTCTCAAGATGTGGATCATCCACATGAGGAGGTTTATGGAGTGGAGGAGTCCACTCAGGAAGATCCATCCATCAGAAATGGAATAAGGCATATGTTTGGTCAATTTAGTGTGTCCTAAATTGCTACATTAATTTATCAATCCAGGATTCGTAAGCTAACGAAGTGTGGTGCACTATATGTGCAAGATAACCTATCTCTTACTTTTTTGTCATTTTTGGTTTTTTTCTTTTTATCTTGGTTGGTTTCCTAATGAAAATTCTAAAAGGCAAGTATGGTTATGATTGTTCAAGGCAATGGTGTCCTTTATAATGATTTACCAAACTTCAAACTTCAAAAGGATTTTGAAACATATAATGAGAAAATTAGTTCCTAAAAGGAAATGAAAATGTGCTACTATTCTAGTTAAACAAACAGTGAACTATTGATCATGAAAACCATTACCCTTGCTGTTGTCTAAACACAAAAGAAACTGTTACTCAAAGAAAAGATTGCAAGTAAAGTAAAACTAAAATCAAATTACATCAACTCATATTCTGACCCCTCATCATTAGTCTCGCTATGGCTTTCGGAGGTAATCATAAACAACTTGAGCAATCTGATATCTAAATTGCAGAAAAATAAACTAATATCAAATTACACACTCATACTTCAATCCCTCACCATTAGTCTCGCTATGGCTTTCGGAGGTAACTGAAAATGACATGAGCAATTTAATATCTATTTTGCAGAAAAGTAAACTAATATCAAACTATACATTCATACTTCAATCCCTCACCATTAGTCTCGTTATGGCTTTCAGAAGTAACTGAAAATGACATGAACAGTTTAATATCTAACTTGCAGAAAAGTAAACTAATATCAAACTACACATTCATACTTCAATCCCTCACAATTAGTCTCGCTATGGCTTTCGGAGGTAACTGAAAATGACATGAGAAATTTAATATCTAATCTAACTACTAAAGCAAATGTGCAAGACTGAAATAAACAAAACAGTGCTGGAATTAAACAAAAACTAAGAAAAAGAAATCAGCAGAAGGACAATATTGATTCCATGTCATTAGTCATTATGAAAAAGATGTGCAAATGCCCGGGCTGCCTATTGTAATCTGAAACAAGAACACTGATCAATTAACAACAACAAAAAACATAAAAGATTATGGACAGAAGTAAAATATAAAACATGAAAGATTATGGACAAATATGAAATGTAAATACCATGAAAGATGTAATCTATATATACATGAATGACTATGGCACAATGAACATAAAGAAATGAAGTATGAAACTATACAGTAGTACACAAAACCTCAGCGTGTGCAGGGGCCCTCTGCACAGACCTCGGGAAGCAGCGTTCAAATACGAACTACGCTTTTGAACAAAGTCTTCTCATATATTAAAATGCGGTTAGAGAAATGTCACAGCACAATGGCAACACAATTACATTACAGAGCTAAAGAATATCTAACTATTATGTGTATGAGAATGCATTATTTATAACAGAGAGAGATATAACTAATTCCCTAAAGTCTGTGCTGATAGAAGACACGTGAACCATCACGTCCAGAGATCTAGCGTTATGGCCGCCGTGAGGATTAAATCTATGGAGAGTGGATGTTGGATTCGGCTTATGAAGCCGTTTACAGGTGTTGATATGTCTCCCGTGTTTTAGAAATGGCCACGCAAATCTCCACGTGATGAGAAACAGAGTTCTGTCACCGTGGGACTCTACGGTTGACCACCACTTGGCCACCTTTGACCACAGCCTTCTTAGGTGAATTTGGCTGAGCCAATAGGACACGATCCATGTCCACGTCATTTTGAACTTGCCCATGTGGCTCGATTTTCCTGAAGACACCTGCAACATAGACTTTAACAAAATGGCTGCGGAAAGTTGCAGCAGCTGCGGAAAGTGACAAGATTCCGCAGCTAAATGAGCAAAAATCTAAATCAAACAGCAGACACAAAACATAGTTAAAAACCATTTTAAAAGATCTTTTACAATTAATATGCAATGATATTGGTGACTGAGAAGGTCCAGGTGAATGAAAAAGGTCTAGAAAGGTGTATAAGAAAGATGCAGATTTGAGACTCAACAGCATACCATGGAAGCTGATAGGTTGAGGCTTGATGTTGCACTGAATGTAGGAGCCCCTACTTCACACCACAGACAAAGACAGTCTCCGGACCAATTTAATGGATACATGTCTCTCATGACCAAATGTATTTTGACTAAACCATCCTCCTTTTAGGAAGAAATACAGGAACCCACATGGGTTGATGCAATGGTGGAGGAGTATGACTCCATTTTCAAAAATAGTGCTTGGGAAATTTTTCCAAGGTTGGTTGATAAATCAGTGGTCGGTTAAAGATGGATCTACAAGTTAAATCAAGTTGTTGATGGGAGTGTGGAGAAATGAAAGGCCAGATTTGTGGCCCGGGTCTTCTCATAGATCGAGGGGATAGATTATGAAGAGACCTTTGCACTTGTGACAAGGTATTCTTCCATAAGATCCATCTTTTCTCTCTCAGCACAGATGGGCTGGCGCATTCATCAGATGGATGTGAAAATTGTGTTTCTCAATGGGATCATTGAGGAAGAGGTGTACATGGAGCATCCTAAAGGTTTTGAGATCTTCAACAGTGAGTCGCATGTGTCCCGACTCAAAACAACGTTGTATGGGTTGAAGCAAGCACCCCATGCTTGGTACACTCGGATAGACAGGTATTTCACTGGACTGGGCTTCACCAAAAGTAAATAAGATGCAGACCTAAACCAAATTGTGGTGGAGGGTAAGCTTTTAATCATTTTTATTTATTTTTATGATTTAATATTTACTGGGGATGAGCATTTGATACACTCATGCAAGGAGGATCTTGCAAGGGAGTTCGAAATGAAGGATATGGGCATCCTTCATTATTTCCTTAGATTGGAAATATGGAAGCGAGATGGTGAAATTTTTGTGTCTCAAGACAAGTATGCAAGGGAGATACTAGGTAAGTTTCACATGGAAACCCATGGATACTCCTCTTCTAGGATACTGGAGGAAAGAGGATGCTACTTCTGGAGAGGTAGTGGATGCTACTATCTATCGATAGTTAGTGGATTCGCTTATTTATCTAGTGAACATGAGATGGGAAATTTTCTATGCAGTTAACCAGCTGAGTCAAGCTATGGTTAAGCCTACCAAGCTCTTTTGGAAGGAAGGTAAGCATGTCCTGAGATACCTATGGGGCACATCAAAATATGGTTTATGGTACAGACAGACAGATGGAGTGAATTTTCATGGCTTCATGGATGAAGATTGAGCAGGCAGTCCATCGGATAGAAAGAGCACATTAGCGAGGATCTTTAGTGTTGGGTCTACAACTGTTTCTTGGTACAGCAGAAAGCAGAGATCCATGGCACTCAGTTCAGCGAAAGCGGAATACATGGCAGTGATTCAAGCTACATGTGAGGCTATCTAGATGAGAAAGATCTCGGTTGGTTTGTTTGGTTCTCATATGGATCCAATAGTGATTCATTGTGATAATCAGAGTTACATTAAACTCTTGATTAATCCTTTGTTTCATGCTATATCTAAGCATATAGATATCTGGTACCATCATCTGAGATATTGTGTGCAGAGGAGAATTATGTTGCTTCAATACATTCCCATGGAAGATCAGGATGGAGATATTCTAATGAAGGCGCTCACCAGGAGAAAATTCAAATACCATAGAGACAGGATCGGAGTGAAGGATAATCCCTTTCTTGTTGAGAGGGAGTGTTGAGATTCAACAAGAATATCCTAGTCAAAATTAAGCACCTACACTAAAATGGGGACTTAGGCTATTTTTAGGTGTATGTCTATTTATAGATGCATGTCTACTATTATTATCCCTTAATATTAGTTGGACAATAAACTATATTCTATTCTCAATGAGCACATGGAAATAGTTAACTGAAGTGGAAAATCAGTTAGCTAAGGGAATTTGAGTTAAATGGTTGGTTGGTGGGACATGCAGGTTGACTTAGTTGTAACTGAGTAATTTGAAGTTGTAACAGAGTTGGAAGTGTAGTTGTGAAAGTAGTAAAGTAGTTTAATTTAGTTAAGTGAGTTAAACTCAGTTGTGCTAGTTTTAACTGAAGATACACTAGTGAGAGATCAAGTGAATTAATTATTAATTAATTCACAATCATTGGTCTCACATACAACTAAATATTTACTATTATTAATTTCATGCATGTCAGATTCAGTGGAGACCCAGTTGAGTTCTAGGTGAAAGGGAAGTAAACTATTAGTTTTGACATTATCCGGCTGCACACATGCAACCACACACACATTGGATATGCCCATGACGATTGTGTTGGGGTTCCCATGTTTTGGCAAGGTTGGAAATACCAAAAGATGAGACAACATCAGAACCACTTTCAGACCACAGGATCTATCCCTCTTGGGTCCAGAGAGGGATCTCTCTGTATAGGCAAAGGTATATGTCTCAGAAGCTTTGTTTTAAGGTTTTAGGCTAGTTATAGGCACAGGTTTGTTTGTTTAATTGTTTGGTTGTTGGGAATTAGGAAGGAAGTTTTCAGTACAAGATAAAGGATGAGTGAAGAGGATTTTAGGCAAAGGGAAGGTAATTCAGATAGCACTTGAGACCATTGGGCAATGGAGTCAGGAAAGGGTTTACTTTCTATTCAATATGCAGGCTTTCAGTTGGGCTAGTCATCTAAAGCATTGGATCTTAAAGATGATAGTGTGGCATGAAAAGTTAAGAAAGAAGGTGAAAGGAAAGGAAACCTCCAAGGTGACCATTCAGGAATCAGGTCCAGGGACAGGATATGCCATTAGAAACCTATGACCCAACTCCTAAAGATTAACTCTTCAGACAAAGGAAACATTAAATATTTAAACACAAAGGTGAAGGCCTGAGATCAGAGAGAGACTTTGAACTCTCAATGCTTCGACATCCAACTTAATGGAACTTAGAAGGGTTCAATTAATTGAAAAGGACCCCAGTGAGACAAAATCAATGTTCAAAACTCCAAGTATCCCAATTCTTTCAGTTAAAACCCAACAAGAACATCTAAGGATAGATTCATTAATTCATACATCAGCTAGCAGTAAATTATAGCCACTACACTGGTTAAATTAACTTAAATCAGTACACAGATAACACATACAGCAGAAAACATCAAAGGTAGGGAGAGAAGAAACATAAGGTACCATGCAAGGATAAATCCTATGCCAGATTTCTGATGCGTACCAGAAGAAATGAAATGTGGTGAATTACGAAGGATAACAAAAATAGAGATAGAAAAACATCACTGCTGCTTTAAATCAGGATCCAAAGAAATGTGCTTGTCATATTAAAGAGAAACACCAGTCATGTACAACATTGCCAACAACTTGACATTCAGTCTGAAAACATCTCCCTCAGCCTATCTTACAACTTCACATAGAGAACTATATCTCAAGAGAAATAGCTTACATTTCACTGATATCCGATCAACAACCCTTACAATGAGTTTCTTCATGAGTTTTATAGCTGAAAGAGAGGTAGAGGAGGTATATGAAACACTAAATGTAACATTAAAATAGAGTGGAAGAATAGGTTCAAGGTCCATTCTATTTTAATATCTGAGCATTAATCTTCAGTACTCTTTGGATGAAAGAGTGGTCTTCGATAGGCTGTAATTTACTCCGGGTATGTTCTTGATGTACTTTCGCTGCAGTACTTGTAGTACTCTAGTGAATAAACAAAAAGGTAGATAAATGACTATGAGGGTTTCCATACTGTGTAACAAATGTTCTGCTAGCATTAGGATTGTTGTCAGGGGGAAATATTCTCAGGGACACAATGTAGAATAAAGACAATATGGGCACTGTGTCCTTTCTCAGAAGGAAGCTTCTACCGATGTGAAACACTGATGATATTGTTTTTTGTGTGTTAGGCCTCATTAGGCCCTCTGTGATAATCATGAGGTCTTCAATCTAGTACATTTTCCCTTTAAACAATGAATTAGAGCTTAAATTCTTCCATTACAGGCCTTAAACTCTCTGATTACCCACTGATACTCTTTGTCGCTTCACTACTGTCTCTGTCTGTGAAATTTGAGCTTTATTGGCGCTGGAGAGGTCTCATAGAATTAAACTCTGTCCTTTAATGAAATATTTCCGTTTAGTAACCTTTCCAAGCATTCTTCTGCAATATCAGGCTCTGAAATTAGCCTTCTTTGCGCTCTGTGCCACTATAACAGTGACTATGAGCAATGGCAAAGTTCACCGCCTATAACCTGCAAAAACACACAAATATGTTTAATAAATCCATGCATGGGGGGAAGATGGCCGCGGTGGAATGTTGTAATGATGGCAGCGCAACATGGAGGCAATGGTGGATGCAAGGTGAATGGTGGAAAAATGCAGAATTGTGGTGAAAAAATGCAGGTGATGAAGGTTTGGTGGAGAAAAGCATGTGGACCATCCGATCATATCTGGGGTGATGATCGACGGTGGAGAAGGGCTAACGAAATGACTTTAAAAGGTTGGGCGTAATGCAATAAACTTTAACATAAAAAATTAAAGTTCTAATGTTGGCGGAATGATATGACGTTTAATGCAAAACCCAAGGTTTGGGCCTTTAAACGAAATACACAGAAAATGCGTAGAAAACATATGAAATTGGCACATATGGTGGGACCCGGTCATGGGAGGAAGGTAATTCAATTAGGACCGTCAGATCTCAGGAGGAGATCGACGGCTGCGATGATCTGATGCAATGCATGGGTTGTGCGATGAAAAACAAGGGTTGGGACATGAGATGCAATGAGGGTCGTTGATCGAGGCAGATCAATGGTCAGGATTTGCAAATGAGATTTCGGGCGATGAAGTGGGGAAGTTGTTTTGGGATGAAAAAATGTTGGTTTCGCGCGACAGAAGGGCTGAAAGGTTGTTTTCAATTTTTCAACACGATATGGGTCTTTAGCTGACACGTGGCTCTGGAAAACTGCCCATATCGCGTAAATTTTAGGAATTAAACACCGAACACGAAATCTGCGCGATATGGATGTAGACCGTTGGATCTAGGCCCGTGAGATTCGACGACGAGAGATGGAGTATGATCAGAGGAGGTGCACGGACGGTAGAGGTGGGGTCAAACGGATAGCTGTTTCATTGCAGACCACCCAATCTGTGGATGAATGGCTAAGATCTACGGAGGAGATACACAGGTGGAGAAAATGGTCAGTGGGTGGGGGAAATCTAAGCCGTTAGATCATCAAGGATGGACGGCTGCGATCTAATCGGAGGGGAGTGATGGGAGGGTCAAAACTCTGATGAGCAATGGTGTGATTGGCTTTTGACCATCGGATCTATGAGAGATCAACGGCTACGACTGGATCAGATCAGAATGATGGTGAATCCTGGCCGTTGGTTCTTGTTGATTCAACGGCCAGGATCATGTCGAAGGATCACAATCGAGAGGGACGGAGGATGACACAGTTTAAACTTTTCGATTGCAATCGGAGTGAGGATGCGAGGACCGTCGGATTAAAAGGCGAATCGACGGTGGAGAAGGTCATCGTAGTTTTACAACGGAGTGTGATCGGGGCGCGATGAAACAAGCGCGGGCCGTCAGATCTATTCAGATCAACGGCGGGAGTTATTTCAAAGCCGACAGACCCAATACATTATCACATCGGAAGTTTTGTTTTACAAATAAAATAGGCATGTACTGCTCCGATTCTCTGATGTGATTAGTGCCTTGCAGGCTAGCACTTGGTTTTATCGCCCGGGCTTATGGAGGGGAAGTGGTTAGGGGCTGGCAAAAAGGGGCTTCGCCTGCACATGAAAAATATGGGTTTTAGCCAAAAAAAGAGCCCTTAAGGCTACAATTAGGCTTTTGGTTAGGGGAAAAAGGGGAGTTGCAATCAAATGAAAGGATTTCACTTGGTTTAAAAGGAAGAATCTAATGGTTTGGGAAACTTAGGAGGGATTTTTGAGGTTAAAGGGGAAATTTTGCAAAAGGGAAAAAGGCCAAGATGGGGTATTTTGCAGAGATACAAGGGCAGATGAAGGCTCTTCAAAACACAATTTTTTCACAGACAGTGAAGCTTTTTGGATGGAAACAGAAATGAAGATCTTTTTTAAAGGAAAAAAACACATAGAGGCTTCAAGGATGAGAGATTTTCATGGGAAATGTATCTCTTGAAGTCTCATAAAAAAATTTAGCCACCTGTTTTCTTGTCAACAATTTCATAGGTGGCTAACAGTGGCTCCACATGGGGACAGCTTCTTCTTGAAGGAGTCAAGAATCCAGAAAACAAATCTTTGGAGTAGGCCAGATGCTTGATCTTCAAACCATCTTCCTTCTTTCATTCAGCTATACAACATGATGGAATTAATCAAAAGAAAACATTCCTCAAGCATTCTACCTACCCACCCTACACTCCTAGCATTTTTTCTTCAAGGTGCATTTGAATTTGCAGACCTTCTTCATCATCTTTTTTTATTGAAAACAGAAAACAAACTAGTCTAATTCTACCCTTATCACTCCATGAGATCAGATTAAATTGTTGGCCTCACATGTTTCTCTACCTAATCTAATATCCGCTGGGGTTAAACTTTCCAGTAGATTTCTTCTCTACATTCTACAATATAAATTTAAAAAACAGTCAAACTAGGATTAGATAGTCTAGTTTTCTGTGGATCCAAGGCATAAAGACAGTTGCACATGGACTGAAAATGCAGAAAATTGGAGAAAAAATTCCGAAGGCTTGAAATCTGAAACTTTGAGGCATCCTTCTCTTCTTTGTGACTCAAGTTTTGAGCTTGTTAGAGTCACTTTCCTTCTTCATTTCAGCTCCGGTTTTGGGCTTGTTGGAGCTGGTTCCTTTTTATCCTTTGTTGGTTCAAATTTTGGGCATGTTAGAACCAACTTCCTTTGCTTTCTATGGCTCAGGTTTTGATCATGTTAGAGCCAATCTTTGCACTTCCGAGGTTCAAGTTTTGAGCATGTCAGAACCTCTCTTTCTCTATTTTTTGAAACATTTTTCTCTTTTCTTGAAAATAAAACACAGCAATGGTATTTACAATGAAATGCAACTAGAAATCGGAAATCAGTAGTAGTAATGTTTGAGCATCTTGCCATTGACAAGACCCCCAAACAGCTTTGTACCATCGAGTTCTTGTAGAAAAAAGACATTTTGACCCACAGTGGCCTGTATGATGTATGGACCCTGCCACAAACTGTCAAATTTGTCGTGCTTTCCTTTGTCCTCTCTCCTAGAATCCCATTTTAACACTTTATCTCCAATTTTGAAGTCAGAAGCTTTGGTTCTCTTGTCGAATAACTTCTTTATATTTTCTTGAACCTTCAAAGCTCTGTTATAGACCTCTTCTCTTGTTTGTTGGAGATGAATTGTTTGATTTATCCTCCTCACCATACTGTCCTCTTCTGTCTGGATCTCTTGGACTAGTTTAATCACTAGTATCCCAAGGCTGGTTGGAAATACTGCCTCTGTTCCATAAACAAGCTGATATGGTGACATGTCAATGGATTTCTTTGTTGTAGGCCTGTCAGCCCACAAAGCATGCACTAATTTTTTATGCCATGACTTTTTGTTCTCTTCCAGCAGCTTTTTGATGATGGTTACCAAGATTTTGTTTGATGATTCAGCTAACCCATTATCTTGTGTATAATAAGCAATTGAATGACTGAGTGCTATTTGGTACCTGTGACAAAAATCAATCATTTTCTTGGATCCAAAAGCAGTAGCGTTATCAGTGATTATTTTTCTTGGGAAGCCAGATCTAGAGAGGATGTGGTCTTCTAGGAACTTAATGATGACAGAATCTGTGGCATTCCTAGAAGGTATGGCCTCAATCCATTTCGTGAAGTAGTCTGTGGCTGTAAGGATCCACTTTTTTTGTGCAGAAGAAGCAGGGTGTATTTCCCCTATGAAATCTAGGCCCCATTACAAAAAGGGACCCTCAACAGTAATGGTTTGTAAGGGTAAAGGGAGGAGCTTTCTCTTGCCTTCAAAAATCTGGCATTTATGGCAGGAAATTATCATTTTGTGTATGTTATTGAAAAGTGTAGGCTAGTAATAGGCAGCTCTGAGTATTTTGTTAGCAGTATCTTTCCAGCTCAATTGACCTCCACACTCTCCTGCATGGAACTCATTTTTAATTCTCTCTGCTTCAGTTTCAGGCAAGCATTTAAGCAATAGACCATTTGCATTTTTCCAGTATAAACATTCATTCAATATGCAATAGTTTCTAGCTTTTAGCTTCAGGAATCTGGCCTTAGTATTTGATATATCAGGAGGGGCATTGAGGTTTGTGAGCACATACAAGATATCAGAATACCATGGAGAGTTTTGAAATTTTTCCTCAATAGTTGGATCAGGAAATCCTTCCTGTTCATCCAAGGCATCTACCATGTTAATGTCAAGGGCTTGTAAATTTTATTCATCCATTAGTTGAGCTAAGCCCTGACCTTTGATCAGTTTTGTGGGTTTTATTTCCAGTTCATATTCTAAGATCACAACAATCCATTTGCCCCTTTTTCCATCCGGATCTTGGGACAAAATTTATTTAACCACTATGTTTGGCACGTAGGCTATGGTGTGAGAATGCAGTATATACACCTTGAAGTCCTTCAAGGCCTTTACCAAGGCATAAGGCTACTTTTCCATCATGTTATATTTCAAGGGTGCATCCCTCAGAGCCTTGTTGAAGAAAGCAATAGGCTGTTCCATTCCCTCTGGATTTTTCTGCAATAGAACTACAGCCACTGTATGCTTAGAGGCAAAAGAAAATATTAGGAAATATTTTGAGAAATCTGGGCTAATTAGAACAGGAGCCCGGGTGAGTGCAATTTTAACTGATTCAAAAGAATTTTTAGCCTCTATAGTCCACTTAACTCCTACACCTTTTTTCAGCATGTTAGTCATATTCCTGAGGTGCTCAGCTAAGTTGGGAATAAACCTCCTTAGGAAGTTAATTTCTCCAATAAATGACTGTAACTCTTTAATGTTTCTTGGGTGTGTGATCTGTAGTATTCCCTCAACCCTCTGTGGGTCTATCTTAATTCCCTTCTCAGATATAATGTGGCCGAGAAGATTACCTTCTTGCAGCCCGAATACAGTCTTTTTGGGATTTAATGACAGATCGAACCTTCTACATTTTTCAAAAACTCTTCTCAGATGTTTTAGGTGCTCCTCATAAATCTTGGAATAAACTGTTATGTCATCCAGATAGATGAAAATGAAGTGCCCTATTTCATCTGAAAAAGCTATGTCCATAGCTCGTTGGAAGGTCGCGCCAGCATTCATTAGTCCAAAAGGCATTTTTATGTACATTAAAGTGCCCCATGGAGTGGTGAAGGCGGTCTTGAGTTGATCTTCTGGGAGTACTAAAACTTGGTTATAACCTGAAAAAACATCTAGCAGGGAGATCCTTTTTGAGCCTACTACCCTCTGAAGAATGTGTTCCATTTTTGGCAAAGGGTAATTGTCTTTAAGAGAGGCTCTGTTAAGGTTCCTGAAATCAATGTATAGTCTGATCTCACCTATTTTCTTTCTCACAGCTACTAGGTTCGAGACCCAATCAGAGAACCTCACAGGAACTATTATTCCTACCCCATACATCTTTTTTATTTCCTTTTCTACTGCAGGCGATTGTTTTGGGTTAATTCTCCGAAGTTTCTGTTTGAAGGGTTTTTGGTTCTCTTTCAAAGGTATTTTTTGATGTATAATGTTTGTTTCATAGGCCTTTAAGTCCTCGTAGCTCCAGGCAAACACATCAATGAATTCTTTAAATAAGTCAATATATTTATTTTTCATGTTTGTAGGCAAGGACTTAGCCAATTTTATCATCTTAGGCTTGTCTTCAGTTCCTATGTTGCATTCCTCAACGTCAGAGTCTGAGTGCCCTATGGTGGGTTTTTTCGCTACATCATCGAAATCAAAAAAATCCTCTAAAGGTGCCAGACCTCGGGGTATGTTCTTATCTTTTGCCTGTAGCATCTCTATTTCCTCTTTATCTGCATTCTTATATTCTTTGATTGTATTTCTAATCTGTTCAGTTTAAGTGTTTATTTCTACACTACGTGGTGATTTTTCTTCGTCGGGAGGTTCCTCACTTAGGCAGTTATCATCGGATTTAGAGTCTGAATCAGAGAATTCAAACTCGTTCCTGCCCATCAGGAAATCCTCAATTTTCTTATCGCCTTCAAAGACCTGCCAATATTTCTCATTTTCAAGCACTGCGGGTCTCTATTTTGTCTGAATGATCATTTTTTTGTCACTGGGAGGCTTATGATATGAACTAGTTATGCAAGCTAATCTGTTTGCAATTGCGTTCTGACTCCTACGAACAAACACCAACTCATATTCCACAAATTCCTTCAATAAATCCATGGCATCATTCCTATACGCTCTCAACCTAGGGTGTTGAAGAGGTTAATCCCCTCTGCGGACAGAGGCGATCCCTACTTGCCCAGATCAGGTCTAGCAACAATTAAACATGCTACTGTTAGGTCCCTATATTACTAGTATAGTCCCTTATTGTTGTTAGTGTAACCCCCTTATTTTTATTATTGTACCCTTGTAACCCCCATTTGGTTATTATTGTGCCCTTAAATTATTATTGTTAGGTCGGCTAGGATTACATTGTGGCCCACTAGGATTACATTATGGCCCCATGGACTCCTATATATAGAAAGGAGGTTTTGTAAATTGTATCATCCAAGAATTGTTCATTTATGTAATGTATTGGAGGTTTCCCCCTCGAAGTTGCTTATTTCTAAGGCGTTGATATATTTTTTCTTCTATTTTTGGAGCTGGTTACACAACATTTGGTATCAGAGGTTTGGATTCTAGGGTTTCGCTGCTCCAAACAGGTCATCGTGGAATTTTCGCTATAACTTTTTTTCTACGAAGTTTCAGAATCTGAAATTTTTAGGGTGCGAAGAAAACATCCTGAGGAAGCTTGTATAAAAATTGCAGAGTTTGGTTCGCAATAATTTCGGAGATATGATCTGTGGAAGTCAGGTATTTTTTCAGGCTCCTAAACAGGTCATCGTGGCATTTGCGCTATAAATTTTTTTATACGAAGGTTCAGAATCTGAAATTCATATGGTGCGAAGCTGAAATCCTGAGGAAATTCATCAAAACATTTCAGAGCTTGGTTCGCAATAGTTTTGGAGATATGATCTGTGGAAGGTAGTGCTTTTTCAGGCTCCTGAATTTCATCTCAAAGAGGTGATCGTGGGAAAAGTTCAATAACTCTCTCTCTGGGCAGTGGATTTGAGTGCCGTTAAAAGTGGTCGCAAGTACACGGACTTTAGTTTCTTGGCTATCAATTTCAGAGACAAAGGACGAAACAGTGACATGTGGCAAGTCCTACAAGTTTGCTCTACTGAACCAGTCCAGAATTAGGTCATTGTGGGAGATTGGACACAACTTTGTCTTGGGGAATCCAAATTAGATCAGACCTGTGGCATTTGAAAGAAGCTTCAGAGGGCTACTACAGGGCTGAATTTTAGATATTGAAGATTTTCAATTACAGAGATAATTCAATTTCAATATCGAGCTCCTCAAATCAAGTAAAAGGTATCAATATTGGATTCTAAAATGGCGCCTAAAAAGAATTCAACACCCATTAAGCCTTCAGAAGGCTCTACCATGACTCATGAAGATGAAGAATTGCAACATGATCTATCAAAATTACAAGAGCAAGTACAACAAATTTCACTCTCACAAAAAGCAACAAAAAATGAAATGGAAGTTTTGAAGAAAGGCGTGGAAGTGAAGATGGACGGTTTGAAGAAAGGCATGGAAGCTAAGATGGATGGCGTGGAAGTGAAGATGGACGGTTTGAAGAAAGGCATGGAAGCTAATATGGATGGCATGGAGGCTGGCATGGAATCTAAGATGGATGACATGGAAGCTAAGATCGATGAGAAAATGGAAAACATGAAGAATTTTCTAAAAGCGGACATGGAAGGTTTGACAAAGTTTATACAAGAAAGGTTTCCTAATGGTGAAAAGATAGTAGAAGAACCTCATGATGAGAACAAAATAAATGTTAATTGTGATTTCATAAACTCTAATGTTGGCGGGAAGAACCACCATATTCCAAAGATGGATATGAGGAAGTTTTATGGAAAGGATCCTGTAACATGGATACTACGGATGGAGCAATATTTTGATCTCCATAACGTGCAAAACACACAAAAGGTACGCATTGCAACTTTACATTTAGAACAAAATACATTTGTATGGTATCGATGGCTTGGCTCCCGTAAAAAAATTGTCACTTGGTCAATTTTTACGGAGGAAATGATAGCACATTATGAGGATACAAAGAGCAACACCTTCTTTAGCCAATTGATAAATCTCAAACAAATGGGTTTAGTGGGGCAGCACATTGAGGACTTCCAAAAATTGAATATAAGGGTAACTAATATTCCAGAGGAACACAGGATTGATCTCTTCTTGGGTACTCTAAAGGATAACATCCAACATGAAGTTCGTGTTTTGGAACCTGATTCATTGGAGAAGGCATTCAGGTTGGCAAGAAAAGTTGAATGTAAAATTATGGCGACAAGGAAGCCTACCACTCAATTCTATAAAGAAGGAAGTGTTGCTACACCTAGATTTCCACAACCTACAAGGTTGACACCACGAAAATTGGAAGAAAAAAGATCAAAAGGGCTTTTCTACAGTTGTGATAGCAAATACACTAAAGGTCATAAGTGTGCTGAAAAGAAATTATTTTACATAGATTGTGAAGAAGAAGAAGAAAATGAAAAAGAAGAGGATATACACCAGGAACCAACCATAGAAGAGGAAGAAATGAATCCGACTGTTGACACCTAATCCTATGGATGGGTGTGCATATGTATTTTTGTATATTATTTAATATTAGGAAATAAGGAAGGCCAAGAGTCATTGGGAGATTAATCCCAATAGCCTCACCTCCCATCTATAAAAGCATGTACATTCTTCAGCTAATACACATTCTGATTTTGAGGAGTTACCTCCTGGTTTGACATGGTATCAAAGCTAGCTCCACTATTGGAATTTATGCCCTGTGGTGTAACTCCCTCTCCTTTGCTCAGTCAATATTTTTATTAATATTTTTTGTTGCTCTTAATTGCTAGACTGTTATTCTGCATTTTTTTTTTCTCTATTTAGCCCTGACATTTGCAGCTCCAGCTCCTGCAGCTCCTGAAGACTGTAGGCTCCTCTGTCAATCTGCAAATTGCAGGCTCTGTCATTCTGCAAGATTCCATTTCAAAAAATTTTGTAACGGCCCTTTGGGCCTCCTCCACTCTCCCAACGCCTTACCTACCCAACGCCTCTCCCCTCATTTCAACGCGCACTCTCCCTCCCTACTCTGCGCCTTATCTTCCCCACTCCCTGCTCACAACGCCCTGGTGTATACGCTCCATTCAATACACATTCACTACGCCTCCTCTTTATGCAACACCGCCCGCCTCCATTGTGATACAAGTCGACTCTCCACGTTGCTATATCAAGTTGTCTGCGTTTTAACAATACCGCTCCACTTTGCCTCCATTCCAATACGCATTATAGGCTGTCTGCATATATTCCATACGCCTCCATGCAGGTTAGTTTGACATACGCCTTGTTCATATTATAATACCTCATGTAATACCATTCCATCGATGTCATAGAACGCTGTTTGATATATAATACAACGCTCCCTTGGCATCGTGGCTCCTCGGCCCACGAATTCCAAACGCCAGTCACCCATCTGTTATACGCTACCATCTGCACTGTTTCATAATAATCTTTCATATATTCTGCACCTCACCACACTCAAACGCCACTCGACCTGCAACAACGACGCTTCACTACCTCGTATGAAGCCGAGCCATTTTTTTTATTTGTGCAGGCGTAACACAGTTGTAACAACTGCAAAGGCATCTCATATCATACGCTGCAATCATAAAGGCGTAACATTGTTATAAAAAAATTTTGTGTGTCTTTACACGATGTATATATGTTACACCGCCCTCCACGCTGCATATAATACATACATCGTTTAATACACTGTCCAAGTTTTTACGCTGTCCGTTTTAATATGCTGTCCAATGTTTAATATGGCTTCCACACTTTATACCGTCCATTGTAATGCGATGTCTATCACATAAACAATACATTTTTCCATATATAATACAACATTCTGTTATATTGCCCTTTCATTCTATATCGCCCTTCATGGTATATCGCCCTCTGTCATATTAATACACTGTCTGCGTTATAATATACTGCCCCTTCCACTTCTTAATAGTCAATACCGCCCTATTGTTCAATACCATTTTCCATTCATATTTTTTACCATTTCCCATATATATTTCCGCCCCTCCCAATTTTTCGATACCACCCCATTCATAACATTCCATATCGACCTCCCATACAAATTTTTCTCCAAACAAAACAAAAAATACACATATTTTTTGGTGCAGAATTCAGTTTTTTTTTAGCAAAGAGCTTGTGTTTTTTAAATTCAGAGTTTAGAAAGATTTTTTTTTTTAACTCAGAGTATTTTCCAGCAAAAGAGTTTCTGTCCTTTTAAACTGAGTACATTTTCCAACAAAGATTTTTTTTTGTTTTCTCTCCTTCAAGAGAAATTTTCCAGCAAAGTTTTTTCTCTCCTCCTTCAAAAGAAGATGACAGTCCCTTCATCTTCTAAAGAGGCTGCCTACTTGGCACAGAGAGAAAAGAGACATGATTCAGGGCCATCCAAAGGAAGAGAAGACAGAAGAAGAAGAAGAAACTTCAGAGAAAAGGGGGGCAGACAATCTAAAGCTCAGCAGCAAACAAATCAAGACAGAGGGAAAATTGATGACAAAGACAAAGGTAAACCAGTTGAATCCGCTCACTATGTTCTAGCACATTGTAACAATGGAGTAACTGAAAACCTATTTGATGTTTCATTTACTTCATGGAGAGATGATTGGTTGCTAGATTCAGGAGCAACATGTCACATGACATTTAGAAAAGATTTTTTTGAAGAATTCACTGACAAAGTTGATGGAGCAGTATATTTCGCAGATAAATCCAAACTCAAGCCATCAGGGCTTGGCACAGTCAGGCTTAAGTTCCCTGGTCTTCCAGATCATATTCTACATGAGGTTCTATACCTCCCTGAGTTGAGGAGAAATTTGTTGTCCTTGGTCCAAATCCGCCAGCAAGGACACTCCATTCACTTGTTTGATGGCAAGGCAGAGGTCAGAAAAGCATCATATCACTCACTTGTCATGGAGGGAATAGAAGAAGGGAGACTCTTGAAGCTGAAAGGTTCATCTGCTCATGCTCAAAACTTTGCATTTAGTTCACATCATGATGAAGGTACATTTCCATCAAGTCTTTTATGGCATGCTAGATTTGGACACTTAAATTATGACAACCTTCGTTTGTTGAAGAAAAATGGTGTTGATGGACTACCTACAATTCCTAGAAAACCTAAGGAATGTGATGCATGTATTCTAGGAAAGCATAGCAAACAGCCATTTCATGATTCACACTCAAGAGCACATAGGAAACTTGAACTTGTTCATTCAGATTTATGTGGCCCTATGCCTATTGCTTCTGCAAATGGAAACAACTACATGATGACATTTATTGATGACTACACCAGAATGTGTTGGATTTACTTACTGAAGAATAAGTCTGATGCTTTTCAAACTTTCAAGAATTTTCATGCATGGATTGAAAATGATGCACAAACACATATTGGCTCTCTGCGTACTGATAATGGAAAAGAATACACTTCAAACGAATTTGAAAATTATCTTCGTCAACATGGAATCAAACATCAAACAACTGTGCCATATAATCCACAACAGAACGGTGTAGCTGAAAGAATGAACAGAACCATTTTAAATATGGTCCGCTCCATGTTATTTTTCAAGAATGTAAAGTTGATGTTTTGGGTTGATGCAGTTCTATGTGTTGTTTACATAAAGAATAGGTGTCCTTCAAGTTCAATTAGAAACAAAACTCCTTCGGTAAAGCATTTCAGGGTCTTTGGGTCCACCTGTTATGCCTTGATACCCAAGGGTCAAAGGAACAAACTTGGTGCTAGAAGCAGAAAATGTATCTTCTTGGGGTACTCCAATACCTCCAAAGGATATCGTCTCTATGATGAAGCAAATAAGAAGTTTGTGATAGAAAGAGATGTCATATTTCTTGAATCTTCCAAGAGTGACAAGGTTGTTAAGCGGCAACTTGATCGCCTGGACAGATTCACACATGCAAAGTCTTTCCAAGAGTTTGATAATGTGATTCCACACCTTGAAGGGGGGATTCCGATATTGAATCAAACTATGGAATCATATCCTGAAGCACTCTCTCCCCCACATGAAGAAACAACCACGGATGACACATTGGATGATGTGATTGACAGAATTGGGAGATTGAATCTTGAATCAATCCCAACTCGGTCAAATGACCAGCCTGGGCCATCTCAGAAAGGTCCTCCCAAATGGCTGACAAAGACACTGGAGAATGTTCATCCTGATGAGGTTGGAAAAACAGGAACAAGAAGTTCCACTCAACAAATCGAAGGTGATGTAGATAATTCGGATTCTCCTGTTGATATGGATATTGCTTATAACTGTGAATTGAGTTTGTCTACAGATCATGAACCAACTTCCTTCAAAGAAGCCGCTTCTCATGATGAATGGAAAGAAGCGATGCATAAGGAGTATGATGCCTTGATAAAGAATGGCACTTGGAAGCTGGTTGATCCGCCTTTGGGAACGAAATCAATTGGCTGTAAGTGGGTCTACAAGAACAAGTAAAAAGCAGATGGCTCACTTGATAAGCACAAGGCCAGGCTTGTGGATTCGCACAGAAAGAAGGAGTCAATTATGAAGAAACTTTTTCTCCCACAGCAAAATGGACCACCATCCGGACTCTCTTTGCCTTAGCAGCTCAGAATGGATGGAAAGTCCATCAGATGGATGTAAAAATAGCCTTCTTGAATGGAGATCTAAAGGAGAAAGTTTATATGTCCCAGCCAAAAGGATTTGTGATAAAGGGTCAAGAACACAAAGTTTGCAAACTTGTAAAATCCTTGTATGGCCTCAAGCAAGCACCACGAGCCTGGTATGAGAAATTGACCGAGCATCTTTTGAAACTTGATTTCAAACATTTTGATCTTGATGATGCAACTCTGTTTGTTAAGAAAGTTGGAAAAACAGTTGTATATCTTGTGGTATATGTAGATGATCTTTTGATAACAGGAAACAATGAGAGCTATATTGCATCCATGAAGAAAGAGTTGAAGAAAGTTTTTGAAATGACTGATTTGGGTCATGTTCATTACTATTTGGGTATTGAAGTAATTCAACATCCTAAATTCATATTTCTTTCTCAGAAGAAGTACATTGGAGATCTCTTGAACAAATTTGGCATGGATGACTGTAAACCCTTAGGCACTCCAATGGAACAAAACTTGAAGCTCACATCTGTTGAAGGGAAGGAATTTGAGGATGCAACTAAGTATAGACAGCTTGTAGGAAGTCTTATCTATCTGACCACCACCAGACCTAACATTTCATTTTTTGTTGGAATCCTCTCAAGGTTCATGAAAAAACCTTGTGAAGGACATTGGTCTGCTGCAAAAAGAGTGCTAAGGTACTTGAAGGGGACTCAAGACTTTGGACTCAAATATACAATTAGGGACTTGACTTGATAGGATGCTACGATTCGGACTTTGATGTGAACAAAGAAACAAGGGTGTCTACTACAGGTTACACCATGAGTCTTGGATCAGGAGATGTCTCATGGAGATCACGCAAACAGTCAGTTCCAGCAGATTCCATGACCGAGGCAGAATATGTGGCAGTAGCTGAAGCAACAAAGAAAATTGTGTGGCTTCGGAAAATCCTGGAAGATTTGCAGATGAAACAAATGTATTCCACACCACTCATGATCGACAACACTTCTGCAATAAAGTTGGCCCAGAACCCAAAGTTCCATGATCGAACAAAGCACATCAATACAAAGTACCATCTAATTCGACATCATGTTCAGGCCAAAACCATCCATCTACATCATTGTTCCACAAATGAGAAAACTGTTGACATCTTCACCAAAGCACTTGGAAGAGAAAAGTTTGAAAAGTTCAGATCGATGCTTGGACTCACCAACATCCCTTCGGATTAAAGGGGGGAATGTTGACACCTAATCCTATGGATGGGTGTGCATATGTATTTTTTTATATTATTTAATATTAAGAAATAAGGAAGGCCAAGAGTCATTGGGAGATGAATCCCAATAGCCTCACCTCCCATCTATAAAAGCATGTACATTCTTCAGCTAATATACATTCTGATTTTGAGGAGTTACCTCCACAGTTTGTCTCTGATATATCATGTAATACAGCAGCGGTCTCCTCCTCAAACTCTCAAGATAGTAGGACGGATCAAGAAGAAAAGGGTAATAGTGTTGATTGATTCAGGTAGCACCCATAATTTTATTCATTGTAAGGTAACCAAGGAATTAAATTGTTTCCTATACCCAGCACCAGAATGTCAAGTGATGGTTGCAAATGGAGGAACTATAAATTGCTCTGGAAAATACCATAATATCAAGCTAACCATGGGGGAATATGTATTGACTAGTCCAATGCTTTCCATTCCTATGGGAGGTGCTGATGTTGTACTAGGAGTGCAATGGTTACAATCTTTGGGGACGGTAGCTTTTAATTTTCAAGAACTTTTCTTGAAATTTTTTTCAGAAGGAAAGGAAGTCGAATTACGGGGTATTGAAGGGAAGCCGGGAAGGATAATAAGCTCTAATGTCATGACAAAGCTTCTAAATAAATAACAACGAGGTGTAATTGCACAATTATGCTCACTAGAAGTTCCGACATCAAAATCATCTATTTCTGCAGATCTCCAACAAGTCTTGGACAATCATTCCAAGGTGTTTGAAACTCCCAAAGGACTCCCACCTATTCGTGATCATGATCATACTATTCATTTGATTCCAGGAAGTGTTCCTCCAAACATCAGGCCTTATAGATATCCTTACTTCCAAAAGAGCGAAATTGAACGTATGATTGCAGAAATGTTAGAGGCGGGTATAATTCAACCCAGTCGAAGTTCTTTCTCTGCTCCTGTAGTATTGGTACACAAGAAGGATGGATCATGGCGAATGTGTCCGGATTATAGGGAGCTCAATAAGCTCACCATTAAAGATAAATTTCCCATTCCTGTGATTGAGGAATTATTGGATGAATTACATGGAGCAATTTATTTTACCAAGTTGGATCTTCGTTCAGGATATCATCAAATTAGAATGAAGACTGAAGATATTCCAAAAACATCATTTCAAACTCATGAGGGTCATTATGAATTTTTGGTCATGCCTTTTGGCCTTACCAATGCACCTTCTACATTTCAAGGGTTGATGAATTCCATTTCCAAACCCTTCCTTAGAAAATTTGTGCTAGTATTTTTTGATGATATACTAATCTACAGCAGGTCTTGGAAGGATCATGTTGAACATGTTGACGGGGTGCTCAAACTATTGCAGGAGAAACAATTATATGCAAAAAAATCCAAATGTTTCTTTGGAGTACAAGAGGTGGAATATCTGGGTCATATTGTATCTCACGAGGGTGTTAAAGTAGACCCTAACAAAATTAAAGCCATTAAGGAATGGAAAGTCCCCACAACCATAAAGAAGTTGCGAGGATTTCTCGAGTTAATAGGGTATTATCGCAAGTTTGTTAAGAATTATGGGAGAATAGCAGCACCTCTAACAACATTATTGAAGAAAGATGCATTTTCATGGACTCCTGAAGCAACTAAGGCCTTTGAACGTCTTAAAGAGGCAATGTGCCTAGCACCGGTCTTAGCTACGCTAGACTTCACAAAAACCTTTATTGTGGAATGTGATGCCTCAGGAAATGGAATTGGTGCAGTTTTAATGCAGGAAGGAAGACCCATTGCTTTTGAAAGTCGTCCAATCAAAGGAAAGTATTTACAGAAACCTATTTATGAGAAGGAAATGTGAGCAATACTACATGCACTAAAGAAATGGCGAACTTACCTAATGGGAAGACACTTCAAGGTAAAAACTGATCATGATAGTCTTAAACACTTTTTGGAACAAAGACTATCTTCAGAAGAGCAGCAAAAATGCGTCACAAAGATGTTGGGTTATGACTTTGAAATAATCTACAAAAAAGGAAAGCTTAATGTTATTGCAGATGCACTCTCAAGAAAGAATGAAGAGGTGGAAGCATTGCTTTGTGCCATTTCTATTATCCAACCAGATTGGATAACTGAAGCAAGAGATGAATGGAAGAAGGACAAAGATGTATGGACACTCATTCCAAAGTTGCAGCAAGATCCTAGTACATCTGATACATTTAGTTGGAAAAATGATTCCTTATGGTACAAAGATCGCTTATATCTTTGTAAGAATTCCCAACTAAAACAAAAGATTCTTCTGGAATTGTACACTTCTCCTTTAGGAGGACACTCAGGATTTTTAAAAACTTACCACAGGGTGAAGAAAGAATTTTTTTGGGATGGCCTTAAATCTGATATTCAAAAGTTTGTGGCGGAATGTTTGGTTTGCCAGCCGAATAAAGTGGAGACAATTAAGACCCCGGGACTTCTACAACCTTTATCCATTCCAAGTCAACGTTGGGAGGAGATTTCAATGGATTTTATCACAGGTTTACCGAAGTCCGAAGGCAAGAATTTCATCATGGTGGTAGTTGATAGACTTACCAAGTATGCACACTTTTGTGCATTATCTCATCCATTTAAAGCAAGTACAGTTGCTACTACATTTGTGGACAAAATTCAAAAGCTACATGGAAGCCCAAGGGTTATTGTGAGCGACAGAGATCCCATTTTTACGGGAAATTTTGGACGGAGTTATTTTCTTGTTTGGGTACTCAATTAGCTCATAGCTCATCTTATCATCCTCAATCTGATGGTCAAACAGAGATAGTAAATAAATGTTTGGAAGGATATCTTCGTTGTTTTGTATCTGATAAACAAACACAATGGGTCAAGTGGTTACCTCTCGCTGAATGGTGGTATAACACTTCCTTCAATACTACAGCAAAAATGACCCCATTTATGGCACTTTATGGATATCATCCACCATCGATCACATCATCTTTAAGGGAAAATTCGAAGGTTCAAGCAGTGGAAGATCACATCGAGCATCAGCAAGAAGTTCTCCGACTCTTAAAGGATAACCTGAATTTGGCACAAAATCGAATGAAACAACAGGCAGATCAACATCGCAGCGAGAGAAGTTTTGATGTAGGAGATTAGGTATTTTTACGGCTACAACCATACAAACAAATGTCCCTCAAGCAAGCTAAGAAGGATAATAAATTATCACCAAAGTACTATGGTCCTTACAAGGTGTTGCAAAAGATTGGTTCTATGGCATACAAATTGGAGCTTCCTGCTTCTTCGCGAGTACATCCAGTTTTCCATGTTTCATGCTTAAAAAAAGTTATAGGTGAAAATCTTCCAGTTCAAACAATATTGCCAGAACTTGATGAGGAAGGAAAAATCATATTGGAACCTGAAGCGGTCATGGAAACAAGAACTCGACAACTACGGAATCGATCAATTTCGGAGTATCTCATCAAGTGGAAGAACTTACCCACTGAAGATTCTACATGGGAGGATGAGAATTTTATACAGAAGCACCCAGAGCTACTCAAGTGTTGAGGACAACACTTTTTTGAAGGAGAGGGCATGTTAGGTCCCTATATTACTAGTATAGTCCCTTATTGTTGTTAGTGTAACCCCCTTATTGTTATTATTGTACCCTTGTAACCCCCATTTGTTATTATTGTGCCCTTAAATTAGTATTGTTAGGTCGGCTAGGATTACATTGTGGCCCACTAGGATTACATTATGGCCCCATGGACTCCTATATATAGAAAGGAGGTTTTGTAAATTGTATCATCAAAGAATTGTGCATTTATGTAATGTATTGGAGGTTTCCCCCTCGAAGTGGCTTATTTCTAGGGCGTTGATATCTCTTTTTTTCTATTTTAATTTGGTTACTCACGCAAACTCAGTGCAGGTTCCTAATCATAAATAAACCAACTTGCGAGGAAGGCTTACCTGGAATCCAACGCTGTCGTTTGTAGAAGAGGTGGTGCTCCTGTTCGTTTTCCCTAGCAGATCACAATCCTCACGATCTCCATGATCGGACACCTGCACGTGCAAGAAACAACACAAACGCAAGCATAAAATCCAGTATATACAACTATATGTCAGTTGAAGAGGACATAACTCATAGTATAATAAAGAACAAATGGAACCATAACCAGCAGTAAATACATCATTAAAAAGTCAAATAAGAATACAACCATAGCCCAAATGTGCTTGCCTCTCCTTTGGCGGGTCGTCAGCAAAACATGTCTCGATAAAGCCTGTCAAGGATGGGACAAGCCTCTCTCTCTGGATTCTTGGCAATAGTCTCCTTGCTTGGATTTGGCCTTAAGGGAATCAAGAAGGCTCTTGCAACATAAGGATGTGAAAGCTCTTGGGAACTTGGAGATTAGCTTGCAAAGGGAATGAGCAAGCTTTTATAGATGGAGGAAGGGGAGTTGGGATCCCTATAATTATGGGATTGGCCCTATCATCAAGAAATATTCCATAAGAGGTGGAAAACCACTTCCTCTCTATGGAAATCCGTAGCCAAACCTCCCAACTCAAGATAGATATCAGTTCAGGAATTTGTTAGGACGAAACTTCCGCCACTTATTTTTTAAAAACACCTCTTAATATGGTTGGCGTGGGTGCGGCTCTATGATAGAGCACCAATTGGCGCACCCTCTTTGGAGGATTTTCCCTCTTGGCGCGAGGGCTTAACTATGGAACCGCGCCAATGGAAAAAGAGATATTTTTAGGGTTTTTTGCAGGGATATGTCTTCAAGGAAATGAAATCTCATCTTCAGAGGGATGCAGTGAAAGTATTTTCAAGTCTTGTCACTGCTCATAGGTCACGGAATGAGCCCTCCAATGTACGGGATGGGGAATGGCAGGGACGGTGACAAATTACTATGTAACAGATGCCCCCTAAAGCATGAGGCTCGAGAGAGAGAGAGGGGTGAAATGCTTTATGAGATCATGCCGACTAAAAACACTGCCATCAAAAAACCTGCAGAGCGAAGTACAACTGATATCTCAGATACATGATATATATACGTGGTATGGGCGCAGCCATCCATAACAGAGTATACAATAATCCAGATCCAAGGCATGGACACATCCATCCAGAGAGGATCGATAAATAGACTTAGGTATGGTCGCAACCATCCAATCAATGAGTCATGTAAATAATCATAATAATCCACAAAATCGCAGCCTGGATTACAACAGACACAATCCAGGGTCTTGTGCTCCATCTCGACCCAAACAAAGTACAAGTTCAAGCATGCAAATATAGTAGTCAAACATGGCTTTGTACTTACGTCGATTTTTGACCAATGATGAAAGTGAATGGAGCAATGAGAGAATACCAATAATGACAATGGCCCTTAAGGTACTACAGGTACAATCTACGGCGTGCGAATAAATGAGTTGACGTCGAACACCCGCAGAATCATTCGATCGGAGTTCAATGATGTAAACCTCACGTCGAATGCGACGAACCTGCCATTGAGGCATGCAGGCTCCAAGGTACCATCAGGAGTCTCTAGACCAACTTCCTGGATAATGAGTTGAAGTCGACAGGAAGTGACCTTGATCGAAGGTGGGCCATAATGATTCCCACATCATCGACACGAGACAGAGAAACATGATGTTTTGTTGTGAATCAGGATCGTATGAGAAACAGAGGAAGGTTGATATTTGCAGAGGCCAACTTCTCTTGAACATATTGACACAATAGTATGGATTTAACGTGTGACATCAAAAGAAAGTCATTATGATATAGGCGTCAAGCGAGATGAGAGGTCCAAAAGGGATTAACAAACCCAGGGGGCTGGCAGCAGTGAGATGTGCACCAACGACACGAATGCGACAGATGCCACATATTCAAAGAGCAACATCTTAGACGACAGATGGGTTCCATTTCCCCATTTGGGTGGTACATATTTTACACAAGCAGAGGATGCTATGCTCCATATCAGTCCTCCCTTGTTTAGAATCCATCTAGCATTTAACGAGCACTAAGTAGAGACTCAAGTACCATCATTACGACTAAATCAAGTGTCATGAGAATTTATGATCAAGCAAGGAAGAACTGTCTTTATATTGAGAAGTTTGAAAATGATGAAAAGTAACTCATGGTCCTTTTCGTAGATAGTTCCTCGGACCCGAAAAGGTAGAAAACAATATCCGAGAAAACCTCCTAGTCGCGATAGGCTAGGGTATTCCTTTTTCGTAAATAATCCATCCCAGCCCGAAAAAGGGGTAAACGTATACTGGGTATATGTCGATTCGTGTCCATTTTAATGAGATCGAAAAGACAAGGGCCTTAGCAATCTTTTCATGTTTAGAGAGTCAGAAAAGAGCTGAAAGTTGACTCCTCCTGGAGGAACGAGTGGTATAAAGGGAAGCAACTGGTTCCGGTAATGATGGAACTGCTCATAACAAATAAAGGTTAAGAGGCTGGCTAACAAGACCACTCATCGTAGCGGTTCCCCAGGAACGGGTAACAACCAAGTGAAGGCATATGATCGGCCAAGAAGATGGGGGATGATGGAATGAGAAAACCAAGGCTCATCTGGCAAAAATAGGCTGATAAAATGGCAATCACAAGAGGTAAGATGGGAAAGGTTTCATTTTTACACAAGCTTGAAATCAGGAAACTTTGCTTGAAGTTGGTTTCATTTTTACACAAGCTTGAAACAAAGATAAACTATGCTTGAAACCGGTTTCATTTTTACACAAGCTTGAAACAGAAACAAAATATGCCTGAAAAAAGTAAGCATGCCCCCAGCATGGTGACTCAATTTGAGGTACATGCCCCCCAAGCTTCAATCCATATGAAAGGCAGATGGAGTGAAGGTTCAATTTACGAGACCAAGAGAAAGACTCGACTGGGATTTTACGAGATCTTATCAAAGACTCAAATTGAACGGGAACTTGTTTCATTATTTTAACGGGGTTGACACATTAAAAGAACTATCCTCAGGACACCTTGTTTCATGGTTTAAGGAGCTTGACACAAGAAAACGAACTATGCTCCGACGACCTTGTTTCATTTTTTAAGGAGCTTGACACAAGACAACGAACTCTGCTCCGACGACCTTGTTTCACTTTTTAAGGAGCTTGACACAGGAAAAGAACCATGCTCCGACAACCTACTCAACATGATGAACAAGAATTCATGGCTTCCAAGAGTCCCGCACTAGGTGGGAGAATGACATCTTAGAAATCAGGACCCAATGCCCCCAGTACACTATGCACGACGGCGTCGTCACTGAGTGCGGGCACAGGGTAGGTAGCCACATAGTTGACCCGCGGTGGGGAAAATACAACAGGTGGATAAAAACCAGGAGGGGATGGTGGTGGGCCAGCTGCCACATCGGGACCAAAGAACGAAAGCTGATCAATGGTCACGATCCACCCTTCATGTGGAAAATAGACCACATGAAAAAGGGAGGATACAAGCGCTCCCATGGCATAGGTGTAATCGCGCCCTAGGAGTAGATTGAAATCCAAAGGGCCTGGAACAACCATCATGTCCATATGGGCGGTTTTACCTCCCAAAGTAACAGGTAACCTCAGAAGGATCCCTAACAGTTGACTAGTTCTTCTGTTAAATGCCAACAGATTCTGCGTAACAGGCACAAGTGGTGGCGAACCGAACGCTTGCCAAGTAGTTGAGGATAGAACACTAATAGACGCACCTTCGTCTATAATGGTGCTGGGTACAACCGGACCAAAAGCCTGTATTGTAATCTCTAAAGGCACACAAGACGGAAGGCGATATCCCGCAAATCGATTCCAATCAAAGGAAGCAACCAAACTACTCGGAGGGGCTACCATCGAACTGAGATGGTCTTCACCTGGTGTTACGGAAGAAGAAGGAGCATCCTCCACAACCTCCATCTCGAAGGTGGGAGGAGTAGCTTCTTGAGGTGGAGGGATAGGAGAATCTTTCTCCAAGTCTGAGGAATCTAAAGAAACAAGAAGAACCTGAGGGGTGTGAGATCCACTCTCGACGAAAAAGACCTGGTGCACCGTAGACGGGGCCAGTTCAACCAATCTCACGACCAATGGTTGGTCGGGAATGGATTCCTGAATTTGAATTTCTGGGGGAGCGGGATTGACCAAGGATGACTCTTGACCAATCGTAGGATCGACTGGTGGAGGACTCAAAGAAATTTGTTTGTATCCAGTCGGAAGGCACGGCACAGAAACATCTGCATTGTCCAAGACTCTTTCGGCTTCATCCATATACGGACAAAGGTGGATGGCATGGTGCCCTTCACACAACTTATAGGGATTGGTGATCTTACCCTGCTTCTTAGGAGCCTTATCAGCACCAGCTGAAGACGTGCCCCCAACTTGAATCCCGGAAGCCAAAGGCAACGGCGGACGACCATTGGACCATTCTTCAAGTACCTTGGGAATGCCAGGGCAGTCTCGAAGAAGATGGTCTCTCGTGCACAACATGTAAGGGAACTTGACTTTCCGTGGAGGGTTGGGAGATTTATCAATGGAAGACCTCTTAGGCACAATAGCCGCAGAGCTAGCCTCTCCTTTATCGTACTTCTTCTTCTTTATCTTCTTCTTCTTCTTCTTAGCCACCTGGTTACTCGAATCCAGACTTTCACCAGGCGAAGTAGAAGAGGAGGACGCAGAAACAGGTGAAGAAGGGGAGAGGTCCACCTTGGAATCAACATGATGTTGTTCAGGCAGAGGAACTGATTGAACAGTAGTCGGGACATTCGGGACCACAAAGGTTGAGAACAACCAAATAGGAAACCCAACAGTTAACCCATATAAGGAGCACCAACATTTCCAAAAGGAGGAAAATGACTAGGATTCCCATAGGAGGGAATTCCTTGGTTGGTGAACTCTGAAAAAGTTGCCATCGAAACTACTTAAAACCGCACACGGGCCAAAAACCAAGGCACACAATCAAACGGCCAACAAGAAAACTCTAAAGGGGCGTGTGATCGCAGGTGATTTATTTTACCACATTGAAACTAGAAACTTCACCATTTCATGTTTTAAGAGTCGAGAAACGGATAAAAGGTGACTCTATCTCTTTCAAGTTTGAAACAAGCGTGAAAGGACAAGCGCTTGATGATCCTTTCAAATTTAGGGAGTCAGAAAAGATCAAATGACCACTCAGGAATACTAGGTAGAAGGGTGTACCAAATAACCGTGAACTACAATATACACCTTGGTTCTAATAATGAAAGAGAAATCAACCAAGGACTTTCCGTGCGTGCAGGCATTCTCCCCAAATGCTGTGTCTGGTGTATCACGGGTATAGGGCAGTAGACTCGGCTTCCTATGGATAAAAAAGTTAGAAACCTAGTGGGGTCTCCTTCTCTCTGTGACAGTACGGGAAGGACAGTTCGTGCCATGTTGTCCTAAAAATGAAGACAACTGTGACTACCTACTGATGGGTTTAACGACGCCGGAACACGTCTCTAACCTAGACCTCTCAATGTTCGTTAATGTTTCAATGCTTCCTTAGGTAAATTGAGTAAATTTTATGGTTGATCTTCAATTACGTTTTGGTTCCAAAGCCCTACCGTATGTCATCTGAAAATATCCTATATGCAGCTATATGAGAAAAGAAAAATTTTCAATTCGATGAATGCTATCTAGTTAAGGGAAGAGCTTCAAGCAATGATGCAACAAACAACAACACTGAAAATGAAACTTTTCCAAACTAGATGATTTTCAGTATCCAAAAGTAATTTCAAACATTCAACGAAGCAAATTATGCAATGTAATCTATGCAAAATTCTTTTTCCGAAAACTATACAATTGTAATCTATGCACAATTTCCTTTTCTTTTTTCCAAATTATAAGTGCACTCAATGCATTTCTAGGTGAAATGAGAATCTACTTGTGCATGTTTTTTTAATGAAAGAGAATGCACTCAAAGCGACTTTCCCAGTTTTCAACCACATTAAGCAATGTAATCTAAAGTTCAATGATGGATCTCAAAAAATACTTTTCAATGCAATGTGATCTAATGCATTTTAACGAAAAGCAAACTATGAGACGAAAACTAAAAGAACACAAATCTCCTTAATGAAGGATGAATGCAAAAGAGATGTAAACAAACACTAAGAATGCAATCATTGTTTCAAACACTTTGTCACGAAATCCCTCAAAAGACGGCAAGACATATGAGGTCAAACACAAAGAGGACTTCTAAAGCAAGAGATCAAAACAAGGCATTCATTCCCTTTTACATCAAACAATCATGGAGAGAAGACCTTTCAAACAATGAGCAATGTAATCTATGCTCATACAGTGAAAAGACCGGAAGGGAAAGACACACTGGTGAAGGATTTAGGGAAAAAAACTCAATTTTCATACACCCTGAAATTGGCTCGACTTGTACATTGAAAACAAGCGCCAACTGGCGCGACTTGCACACTGACAACAAGCGCCAATGGCCAATTGGCGTGGGTTGCTAACTGACAACAAGCGCCAACGCCTAAAAATGAAAAAACAAATAATTTCTTCCAACCAAGACCAAACTCACCACTTCAAGCAGAATCTCCAAGACTCAAATGAACCATGTGATCTAGGCTCAAAGCAAGACAGACACAGATCAAGCTTAGAAGGCTCAAAACAGAGTAAACCCTAGTAAATTACAGGATTGGCACGACTGTAAGGTTGAAACTAGCGATGAAGGCTTACCTGGAATCCAACATTGTCGTTTGTAGAAGAGGTGGTGCTCCCGTTCCTTTGCCCTGGCAGATCACAATCCTCACGATCTCTGTGGTCGGACACCTGCACATGCAAGAAACAACACAAACGCAAGCATAAAATCCATTATATACAACTATATTTCAGTCGAAGAGGACATAACTCATGAACATAATAAAGAACAATAGTGGAACCATAACCAATAGTCGCTTATCATTAAAGAGTCAAAAGAAGAATACAACCATAGCTTCGACGTAGCACTCTCCTTTGGCAGTTCGTTAGCAAAACATGTCTCGATAAAGCCTGTCAAGGATGGGACAAGCCTCTCTCTCCAGATACTTGGCAATAGTCTCCTTGCTTGGATTTGGCCTTAAGGGAATCAAGAAGGCTCTTGCAGCATAAGGATGTGAAAGCTCTTGGGAACTTGGAGATTAGCTTGCAAAGGGAATGAGAAAGCTTTTATAGATGGAGGAAGGGGAGTTGGGATCCCTATAATCATGGGATTGGTCCTATCATCAAGGAAGCTTCCATGAGACGTGGCAAACCACTTTCTCTCTATGGAAATCCGTAGCCAAACCTCCCAACTCAAGATAGATATCAGTCCAGGAATTTGTTAGGACGAAACTTCTGCCACTTATTTTTTAAAAACACCTCTTAATATGGTTGGCGTGGGTGCGGCTCTATGACAGAGCACCAATTAGCGTGCCCTCTTTGGAGGATTCGCCCCCTTGGCACGAGGCTTGAACTGTGGAACCGCACCAATGAAAAAAGCGTTATTTTTAGGGTTTTTTGCAGGGAGATGTCTTCAAGGAAATGAAAGCTCATCTTCATAGGGATGCAATGAAAGTATTTTCAAGTCTTGTCTCTACTCACAGGTCACGGAATGAGCCCTCCAATGTGCGGGATGGGGAATGGTAGGGACGGTGACAAATTACTATATAACATAGGGTGTTTTGTTGTGTATTCACCATTCACTTGTTTAATGATTAGCTCAGAGTCTCCATGTATAGCTATCCTTCAAGCTCCTATTTTTCTCAATAAATTTAGGCCTAGGATAAGAGCCTCATACTCTGCAATACTGTTTGTACACTTGAAGTTTAGATTAAAAGCATGACTCTCCGTGTAGTCACTCTCAGTGTTATGCAACCACACCCCCGCTCCCACAGTCTTCCTAGTGCAAGACCCATCGAAATTTATTTCCCATAAAGCTTCATTCTCGGGTTTATAATCGGTTTCTTCCCTATCGTTGATTTCATTGTTATGCTGTAATGAGGGGTCTGTAACCTAGTGTGGAGGGTTTCGTTCTTCACGTTGTGTGTGGGTTTCAAAGGGGTGACTAGCTAGTTGTTTGCATTCTATTTTTTTTTCACTCTGAGTTTCAGATTCAGTGCACTGTCCAGGGGTTTCTTCTTCATTTTATTCCAAGTCCAGAGTGGCCATTATGTTAAAATCTATGGGCATTGTCTCATGGTTTGTATCTCTGTTTTTTAATTCTGGCTCTCCTATAGATTCATTGTTGCAGAGGATAAAGGAGTCCAGATCTGTGTGTAGAGATTACAAAGGTGAATTTTCGGGCTTTTCAGGGCTGTTGACCAAGAATTTCATTTGTGCCTCTCTATACAGTCTCCTAAGCTGGCTAAAGACAGGGATCGTGGCATATGCCCCATCCATCTGCATTGTACCTTGCAACTTGGCTTCCCATGACCTCGATAGTAACATGCCATACTTAGGTGGCACATCTACCACTACAACATCCATAACCATACATTTTGCTAGAATCTGGGTCAATTTCACACACGGGTCTTTGATCAAGCCAAGACACTTTACCCTGCTAGAGTCAAATGAATATGGGTATTTATAGGGATGGGTTATTTCAAGGCCTAACCTCTCCATAACTACCTTAGGCATCAAGTTGTGTGATGCCCCAGAGTCATGCATCGCATTGTGAAGGATCTTGTCATGGATGTTGAGACTGATGTAAAAAGGAGGTACTACCCCTTCCTGAAACTTCCTTTCTATATTTGGACCAAACAGAAGGCCTGGTTGATCATCACTTAGATTGACAATATCACTATTTTCACCTAGATTTAGAGCTTTCAAAATTTGACCTTTATATACATACTGAGTGGCCAACTCAGAGAGTGGAACAGAGATTTTAATTTTTGCAATCTCACTCTCCAAATTGAAGGTGGATTGACTCTTCGTGATACTCAACTCTGTTTTGTTAGCCACTATCTTAGTTGCAGAATCGATGTGCTGATTTTCACTATGTATAGTGTTAGGAACTATTTTATCAGGGGCACTAACTGCAGTGCTAGTGTTGCCAGTTGATGACTTTGTTTATTAGTATTTTGGTTGTCTTTCTCTTTGTTCTTCCCAGAACTCTCAGCTGCTGATTTATTATTTTCAGTAGTCACTTAAGAAGTTTTCTCAGGTCTTTTCTTAATGGTAATCTCGGAAGCTTTTGGCTTAGAATTGTCTAAGCTCTTTTTGCTTCTAAGTTCATACTTTTCTTTGACCTGCATGATAACGTTTTCAAACCCGAGCCTGTAATCCTCATATTCTAATCTTTCTTCATCCCCATATGAGGGTGAGGGTTGATCTTCTTCTGTGGAAAAATTGTGGATTGAGTTTTCTATTCCAAACATATTTATTGTGTTTCCCTCAGACTCTTCTATTATCCCCTCATCTTCATCGAGGAAATTCTCCTGAAATGGAGGTATGACTTGTTGATCTGATTCTTTTTGTCTGTTTGGAGTGGTATTGTTTCTCCTAAAGCTTTAGTTCTAGTTATGATTTTGGTTTCTGTTTTGATTGCTGACTGAGACAACCATTCTTTCCACCATTTTCTGTAGATTTTCCATGTTTTTGGCTAGATGGTCATACATGGGATCAGATGTGGAAGCTACAGTGTCATCCCTATATGTTACCCTCTTCTCAGCCCTCATTCTGGCTTTATTCTCAATCAGGTTAGCCTCTACACTCACTTCCCCTTTTTGCATACCTTCCAATGTGTTGTAATCTCTCTCCCTAAGCTGGTAGGCCATGTCAACATCAAAGCCTTCAGGGTATTTTACTAAGGCCATACCTTGGGGAGGTTGCATATGTGGCAGAAGAGCATTATAAACACTGTTAAACCTTGTAGAATAGTCATGGACACTCTCTCCTACATTTATCTTAAGATTCTTGTATTCCGCTAAAATTTGGAGAGGGTTGGCCTTGATCTCCCATTTGTTTATGAAGGTATGATATAAGGAGGGAAGATCCTGGATACTATTAGGAGGTAGGCCCTTAAACCATTTCTTCACATCACCTCCTAAAATCTAGCCAAGATTCTCATTTTGACTGTCTCATTGTCTATTTCCATATAGTCAAAAGAGTCTTATATCCCATCTACATGGTGCTGAGCCATGGTAGACTCTTTTGCAGTGAAATGTGGGATATTTGATTGATAATCATTGGGTATGGGTACTAGAGGCTGAGGTAACGCCAGAGGTGCATACCAAGCTGCCATAATGATTTTTTGATGAGGTAAAGGATTTTCTTGGACAGCAGGTATGTGAATGACAGGGATACTAGGGCCAGCAGAAGTCTGTTGAGAAAATTTAGGGTGAAAAAGCCCCAAGTTATGAATGAAATGAATATCCAAAGGTGTATATGGTGGGGTCTCTCTATCCCTACTGTGTTGACCACTGTGAGATGGTGAATCAGGAAGCTCAAGGTCTTCCTGGTCAAGAACATTGAATGACCTAGTTCTAGGTAAACTGCTTGGTGTTTCTAGGTCAAAATGAGAGTCTAATAGAGTTTTTAATTCTTCTAGTGCAGAGTTAGCTCTATGGATGTGTCTGGAAATAGTTGGCTTTCTAGGTGTAGGAAATTTCCTGAGAATGCTCTCAGGGTTGTCAACTATTTCAGGTGGGTCTGGGTTAGGATAAGCCCTTGTGTGAATGTTTCTTGAAGCCAAAAAGTTTTCTTCAAACCAAGCATCTTAATCCTACTTGTCACTTCTAATATGGCTGATGTTTCTATGGAGGCTAGTCTCCCAGTGGAGTCTTATGAAAACCAAGATAATTAGCAGGCCTACTGATCACCAGTGGTGTCTTTTAACCTGTTTGAAGCACTATGGAGTCGCCAGGTGGAAGGTTTGAAATATTTCAAGAAGGTGTATTGTCCACCACAGTGATTTACCACCAAACTAAGGCTACTATGGTCTTCTTTGAGTCCGTGAAGTGTTTTAGAGGTGTGTTTCACTCAAATTTCCCCAGCGGAGTCGCCATTATGTTGGGTTTCCCATGTTTTGGCAAGTTTGGCAATACCAAAAGATGAGACAACATCAGAACCACTTTCAGACCACGGGATCTAGCCCTCCTAGGTCCAGAGAGGGATCTCTCTGTATAGGCAAAGTTATATGTCTTTGAAGCTATGTTTTAAGGTTTTAGACTAGTTATAGGCACGAGTTTGTTTGTTTAATTGTTTGGTTGTTGGGAATCAGGAAGGAAGGTTTCAATACAAGACAAAGGATGAGTGAAGAGGATTTTAGGAAAAGGGAATTTAATTCAGAGGGCACTCAATACCATTGGAAAATGGAGTCAGGAAAGGGTTTACTTGCTATTCAATATGCAGGCTTTTAGTTGGGCTAGTCATCTAAAGCATTGGATCTTAAAGATGATAGTGTGGCATGAAAAGGTAAGAAAGAAGGTGAAAAGCAAGGAAACCTCCAAGGTGACCATTCAGGAATCAGTTCCAGGGACAGGACATGCCATTAGACACCTATGACCCAACTCCTAAAGATTAATTCTTCAGACAAAGGAAACAATAAAAATTTAAACACAAAGGTGAAGGCCTAAGATCAGAGAGAGACTTTGAACTCTCAATGCTTCAAAATCCAACTTAAGGGAACTTATAAGGGTTCAATTAATTGAAAGGACCCCAGTGAGACAGAATCAATGTTAAAAACTCCAAGTATCCCAATTATTTCAGTTAAAACCCAACAAGAACATTTGAGGACAGATTCATTAAATCATACATCAGCTAGCAGTAAATTATAGCCACTACACTGGTTAAATTAACTTAAATCAGTACTCAGATAACACATACAGTAGAAAACATCAAAGGTAGGGAGAGCAGAAACATAGGGTGCCATGCAAGGGTAAATCCTATGCCAGATTTCTGATGGATACCAGAAGAAATGAAATGTGATGAATTACGAAGGATAACAGAGACAGAGATAGAAAAAAATCACCGCTGCTTTAAATCAGGATCCAAAGAAATGTGCTTGTCATATTAAAGAGAAACACCAGTCATGTACAACATTGCCAACAACTTGACATTCAATCTGAAAACATCTCCCTCGGCCTATCTTAAAACTTCACACAGAGAACTATATCTCAAGATAAACAGCTTACATTTCACATATATCCGATCAACAACCCTTACAATGAGTTTCTTCATGAGTTTTATAGCTGAAAGAGAGGTAGAGGAGGTAGATGAAACACTAAATGTAACATTAAAATAGAGTAGAAGAAGAGGGTCAAGGTCCATTCTGTTTTAATAGCTGATCATTAATCTTCAATACTCTTTGGATGAAAGAGTGGACTTCGACAGGCTGTAATTTACTCCGGGTATGTTCTTGATGTAATTTACTCTGGGTATGCAGTACTTGTAGTACTCTAGTGAATAAAAAAAAAGGCAGATAAATGACTATGAGGTCTGCCATACTGTGTAACAAATTTTCTGGGAGCATTAGGACTGTTGTCAAGGTTAAATCTTCTCAGGGACACAACGTAGAATAAAGACAATATGGGCACTATGTACTTTCTCAGGAGGAATATTCTGCCGATGTGAAACACTTATGATATTGTTTTCTGTGCGTTAGGCCTCATTAGGCCCTCTGTGATAATCATTAGGTCTTCAATCTGGTACATTTTCCCTTTAAACAATGAATCAGAGCTTAAATTCTTCCATTACAGGCCTTAAACTCTCTGATTACCCACTGATACTCTTTGCCGCTTCACTACTATCTCTGTCTACGAAATTTGAGCTTTACTAGCGCTGGAGAGGTCTCACAGAATTAAACTCTATCCTTTAATGAAATATTTCCGTTTAGTAACCTTTCCAAGCATTCTTTTGCAATATCAGGCTCTGACATTGTCCTTCTCTGCGCTCTATGCCACTATAACAGTGACTGTGAGCAATGGCGGAGTTCACTGCCTGTAACCTGCAAAAACACACAAATATGTTTAAGAAATCCATGCATGGGGGGAAGATGTCCATGGTGGAATGTTGTGATGATGGCAGCGCAACATGGAGGCAATGGTGGACGCAAGGTGAATGGTGGAAAAATGCAGAATTATGGTGAAAAAATGCAGGTGATGAAGGTTTGGTGGAGAAAAGAATGTGGACCGTCCGATCATATCTGGGGCGATGATTGACGGTGGAGATGGGCTAATGAAATGAATTTAAAAAGTTGGGCGTAATGCAATAAACTTTAACGTAAAACATTAAAGTTCTAATGTTGGCGAAATGATATGACGTTTAATGCAAAACCCAAGGTTCGGGCCTTTAAACGAAATACACAGAAAATGTGTGGAAAACATATGAAATGGGCACATATGGTGGGACCCAGTCATGGGCAGAGGGCGATTCAATTAGGACCGTCAGATCTCAGGAGGAGATCGATGGCTGCGATGATCCGATGTAATTCATGGGTTGCGCGATGAAAAACAAGGGTTGGGATGCGAGATGCAATGAGGGCGGTTTATCGAAGCAGATCAACGGTCGGGATCTGTAGATGATATTTCAGGCGATGAAGTGGGGAAGTGGTTTTGGGATGAAAAACTATTGGTTTCGCACGGCAGAAGGACTGAAAGGCTGTTTTCACTTTTTCAACACGATATGGGTCTTCAGCTGACACGTGGCTCTAGAAAACCACCCATATTGCATATAAAATTTTAGGCATTAAACACCGGACGCGAAATTTGCGCAATATGGATGTAGACCGTTGGATCTAGGCCCGTGAGATCCAACGGCAGGAGATGGAGCGTGATCGAAGGAGGTGCACAAACGGTAGAGGTGGGGTCAAACGGACAGCGGTTTCATTGCGGATCGTTTTATCTATGGATGAACAGCTGAGATCTGCGGAGGAGATACACAGGCAAAGAAAATGGTCAATGGGTGGGGAAAATCTGATCCGTTAGATCATCAAGGATGGACGGCTGTGATCTAATCGGAGGGGAGTGATGGGAGGGTCAAAACTCTAATGAGCGATGTTGTGATTGGATTTTGACCGTCAGATCCATGAGAGATCGACAGCTGCGATTGGATCGGAGGAGCCCAATCGGGGGAGACATGGCAGAATGATGGCAAATCCTGGCCATTAATTCTAGTGGATTCAACGGCCAGGATCACGTTGGAGGATCGCAATTGGTAGGGACTGAGGATGGCACAGTTTAAACTTTGCGATTGCGATCGGAGCGAGGATGCAAGAACCGTCGGATTAAAAGGCGAATCAACGGTGGAGAAGGTCATTTCAGGTTTACAACGGAGTGTGATCGGGGCACGATGGAATGAGCGTAGGCCGTTAGATCTATTCATATCAACGACTGGAGTTATTTCAAAGCCAACAGACCCAATACACGATCGCATCAGAAGTTTTGTTTTACAAAGAAAATAGGCATGTATCGCTCCGATTCTCCGATGTGATTAGTGCCTTGAGGGCTAGCGCTTGGTTTTAGCACCTGAGATTATGGAGGGGAAGTGGTTAGGGGATGGTCGAAAGGGGCTTAGCCTGCACATGAAAATTATGGGTTTTAGCCAAAAACAGAGCCCTTAAGGATATAATTAGGCTTTCGGTTAGGGGAAAAAGGGGAGTTGCAATCAAATGAAAGGATTTCACTTGGTTTAAATGGAAGAATCTGATGGTTTGGGAAACTTAGGAGGGATTTTTGAGGTTAAAGGGGAAATTTTGCAAAAGGGAAAAAGGCCAAGTTGGGGCATTTTTCAGAGATACAAGGGCAAATGAAGGCTCTTCAAAACACAATTTTTTCACAGACAGTGAGGCTTTTTGGATGGAAACAGCAGTGAAGATATTTTTTAAAGGCAACGAACACACAGAGGCTTCAAGGATGAGAGATTTTCATGGGAAATGTATCTCTTGAAGTCTCAGAAAACAATTTAGCCACCTGTTTTCTTGTCAACAATTTCATAGGTGGCTAACAGATTGCACAGTTAAGGTAGGAAATATTGCATTCATTCAGGGATTTCTATCATCAAGGATTGCATAGTGGAGGGAGGCTATCTGAAAACAGTAATTTGGCTAAGGAACTTGCCAATTTTTGTATGACAATGTGAAACAATTAGCTCATGTACTGAGAGCTCTTGGATTGGAGCTTTGTTTGTAATTGTTTCATGATACATGATATAATATACAATAGAAGATAGTGGGGTTTTTAGCTATAAGATTTACCTAGTAAAATTATCTTTGTTGTGTGTGATTGATCTTTCTTCATGATATTGTAATTAGCAATTATGTTTTAAATTCCGCAAATATTTGTATAAGCAATTATGTATTTAACAGTAGCATATTGTTAGACTAGGAGAATCCAGGACATACATGTATTTTGTATAAATTTCTACATGTATGGTTATAGTCGTAAAAACACCTTATCACTCACATCAAAACTTATTTCACTATGATTTTGATATTGTTGCTTCATTTGATTCCACGCTCGAGTCATATTTTCCTTTAAAAGTTGGAAAAATTGTTGTTGATGTTCGATGTGATATTCCACTACTTAAACCTTAGAACTGTCTCTTAGAGATGATGTGATAGATGACGTATGATATCCATAAAGTTCCATAAATGAGGTAATTTTTATTGCGGTATGGAAGGAAGTGTTATACCACCATTTTTCCAGAGGTAACCACTTGACCCATTGTGTTCTTTTATCAGATACAAAGCAATGAAGATATCCTTCCAAAAAAATAATCACTATCATAGTTTCCGCATTAGATTGAGGATGATAAGATGATATATGAGCCAACTGAGTACCCAAAAAATAAAATAATTATGTCCAAAATTTTCCAGTGAATATGGGATCTCTGCCACTTATCATAATCTTTGGGTTTCCATGTAAATTTTGAATTGTTACCACAAATGCAATTGTGATTGTACTAGATTTGAAAGGATGAGATAGCACACAAATAGTTGAATACTTGATAAGTCTATCGACTACCACCATGATGACACTCTTTCCTTTAGACTTGGGAAAACTTATGATAAAATCCATTGAGACCTCCTCCCAATGCTGATTTGGAATGAATAATGGTCGTAAAAATCCTGGGGTTTTAATTGTCTCAACTTTATTTTGTTGGGAAACCAAACATTCAGACACAAAATTCTGAATATTAGATTTAAGGCCATTCCATAAAAATCCTTCGGAAACCAAACATTCAGACACAAAATTTTGAATATCAGATTTAAGGCCATTCCATAAAAATCCTTCGGAAACCAAACATTCAGACACAAAATTATGAATATCATATTTAAGGCCATTCCATCAAAATCCTTCTTGAAATTGTGGTAAGTTTTTAAAAATCCTGAGTGCCCTCCTATATGAGAGATGTGTAATTCCAAAAGAAATTTTTTCTTGAGTTTGGAATTCTTACATAGATATAAGAAATATTTGTACCATAGTGAATCATTTTTCTAGATAAATGTATCAGATGTACTAGGATCTTGTTGTAACTTTTGAATGAGTATTAAAACCTATTTTCTATTTATCCATTCATCCCTTGCTTCATTTATCCAATCAGGTTGGATAATAGAAATGGCACAAATAATTGCTTCCACGCCCTCATCCTTTCTTGAGAGTGCATCCACAACAAGATTTTTCTTCACTTTTCTTGTAGATTATTTCAAATTCATAACCCAACATCTTTGTGACCCATTTTTGCTGCTCTTATGAAGATAATATTTGTTCCAAGAAGTATTTATGATTTTTTTTTACCTTGAAGTGTCTTCCAATTAGGTAAGTGCACCATTCCTTTAGGCATGTAGAATTGCCAGCATTTCCTTCTCATAAATGAGTTTGCGTAAATTATTTCCCTTGATTGGATGAATTTCAAAGGAAATGGGTCTTCCTTCTAGAATTAAAACAACACCATTTCCATTTCTCGGGTCATCACATTCCACAATAAAGGTTTATGTGAAGTCTAGTGTAGCTAAGACCAGAGTTCGACACATTGCCTCTTTAAGATGTTCAAAGGCCTTAGTTGCTTGTAGAGTCCAAGAAAATGCATCTTTCTTCAGTAATGTCGTTAGAGGTGTTGCTATTTTCCCATAATTCTCAACAAACTTGTGATAATTCCCTGTCACCCCGAGAAATCCTCAAATATGCCTTAAGGTTTTGGGGATTTTCCATTCCTTTATGGCTTTAATTTTGTTAGGGTCTACCTTAACACCCTCATGAAATACAATGTGACCCATATATTCCACCTCCTATACCCCGAAGAAACATTTGGAGGTTTTTGCATACAATTATTTCTCCTCCAATAGTTTGAGCACCATGTTAACGTGTTTAACATGATCCTTCCAAGACTTGTTGTAGATTAGTATATCATATATATATACTAACAAACATTTCCTAAATATGGTTTGAAAATGGAATTCATCAAACCTTGAAATGTGGAAGGTGCATTAGTAAGGAAAAAAGACATGACCAAAAATTCATGATGACATTCATGAGTTTTGAATGTTATTTTCAGAATTTCTCTATTCTTCATTCTAATTTGATGATATCCTAAATGAAAATAAAACTTAGTGTAGTAAATTGCTCCATGTAATTCATCCAACAATTCATCAATGATAGGAATGGGAAATTTATCTTTAATAGTGATCTTGTTGAGCTCCCTATAATCTAGATAGATACACCATGATCCATCCTTTATGTGTACCAATAATACTCGAGTAGAGAAAGAACTTTGGCTAGGTTGAATTATACTGAGCTCCAGAATTTTTAAAACCATACATTCAATTTCACTCTTTTAAGCATAGTGATCTCTATAGGGTCTGATGTTTGGAAGAAAACTTCTTGGAATCAAGTGAATAACATGATCATGATCACGAATAGGTAGGAGACCCTTGGGAGTCTCAAATACCTTGGAATGATTTCTAGGACTCTTTGGAAATCTGGATAAATGGGCGACTTAGATGTTTGAACATCTAGTGAGCATAATTGTACAATTAAACCTCATTGTTGCTTCTTCAAAATCATTTTCATGTTGTTAGAGTTGATTATCTTACCATGTCTCCTAATGATACCCCTTAATTCAATTTCCTTTCCTTCGCAGAAAAATTTCAAGAAAATTTCTTGAAAATTAAAATTTATAGTTACCAAAGATTGTAACCATTGGACTCCTAATACAACATCAACACCACCCATTTGAATGGATATCATTGGAATATTCAATACATATTCCCCCATTGTTAGGTTGATATTATGGAACTTCCCTAAGAAATCTATAGTTCCTCCATATCCAACCATAACTTGACACTTTGGTGATGGGTATAAAAAGAAATTCAAATCCTTGGCTATCTTATAATGAATAAAATTATGGGTACTACCAAAATAAATCATTACAATTACCTTTTTATTCTTGATATATCCTTCTATCTAGAGATTTTGAGGAGTGGTAATTCCCGCCAATGCATTACAAGATATCATTGGATGCCTTTCTTCCTTTTTAGCCCTTGGGGTTGGTTCCTACAGTATATCTTCTTATTTTTATGTTTCTTGTTCCTTTTCTTCCTCCTCTTCACAATCTAAGTAAAATAATTTCTTCCCAACACACCTATGGCCTTTATTATATTTGTTATCACAATTGTAAAAAAGTCCTTTTTCTCTTTTTCCTCTAGTTTTTTTGGTGTCAAAATTGTAGGTTTTGGAAGGCTAGGAGCAACAACACTTCCATATTTATAGTTGTGTGTGGTAGACCTCCTTGTTTCCATAATTTTTTCTATCAAATTTTCTTGCCGCCCTAAATGCCTTCTCCGGTGAATTAGGTTCCCAAAGGAAAACCTCATATTGGATGTTATCCTTTAAATTCCCTACGAAGACATCAAACTTATGCTCCTATAGAATATATTTTACCTTTATTTCAATCTTTGGAAGTCCTCAATGTGCTCCACCATTGAACCCTTTTGTTTGATATTGATCAGTTGGCTAAAGAACGTGTTTCTATTTGTATACTCATAATGTGCTATCAATTCATCTGTAAAAATTGTCCAAGTAACAAGTGATTTACGAGAACAAATCCATCGATACCACATAAACTAATTGGATTATAAAATAAATATGCAATGTGTACCTTTTGTGTGTGTTGCACATCGTGTAGATCAAAGAACTACTCCATATATAGTATCCATGTTACCATGATCCTTCCCATTAAAATTCCTCATATCAATATTTGGAATGTGATTATAATTTAACCAAATATTGTTGGAGTCTCTAAAATCACAATCCATGTTCCTTTTGTCCTCATCCTTATTTTTCATGGACTACCTTGTCACCACTAAGAAGTCTTTCTTATAACAACTTTGTCAAACCTTCCTTCAACCCTTCTATGTTTTTTTTTTTAACTGTTCATGTCGCCTTTCATTTCTTCTTTTAAACCGTCAATTTCAACTTGTATAAAATCTATCAACGGGATTCAAACTGATCTTGTAATGTTCTAAAACAAAATATTGAATCCTTCTAAAATTTGCAAAAACAAAACACGAACACACAATCACACAACACAAGATGTATCTGGGGAAAGCAACTGCTCAAAGCCCCGCTATCTGTATATTTCATATGGTCAAGATCATGAAACAATACAAAGTTATTCCTCACATTGAGAAACCTTTGCACTTTGCTGACTATCTCACTCTGCTCTAGCTTAGATCTGGCTTGCAATCAAAGCAAGTTTGATCCAATATTTCAATTGTTGCTTGCCTCTACCTAGCCTGAATTCCTTACGCATTCTTGGGTTAATTGAGCCCCTAATAATTAGGAAAATACCAATTAATGACATGCATAATCCTTCAAGGCCTTCCCGATAACCTCATGCATGACCTGTACAATTTTCTAATAGAACAACAGATAGATCTCTTGCCTTTAATTAGCCTTAGTCTCAATTGAGCCTTCCTTAGATATGACATAAAATAGCTATTTATAGGGAATTATCAGTTAAATGATTTATCACTACTTGTGAATTAAATCTAATTTAATTCACTGGACCTATCACTAACTCATCTCTCAGTTATAACAAGTTAAATTTATTTTAACTCAATTAAATGAGTTAACTAATTAAAACTCACAAATAACTATAAATGGACACCCTAAAAATATAAAAATCCTCTACATGCCTCCTCTTTGACCTCTAATTGGAATTTACTAAGTGAACTAAGTCTTCCCGACTCAATTAACTAATACAAGTTTTCATGAGATGAAATTGCAATTTCTCTTCCAATTTGATTAACGTAAAATTAAATCAGAAGCCTCATATGGTACCATTTATGGGTGCCATTTTCTAGATTCCATTTATGGTTTCCATTTTCAATGTTTCTTGTTGCCAATTTCAACACTCCCTCTCAAAAAGAAAAGAATTCAATCTATCATGATCTGGTACCTTTGGAATTTTCTACATGCAACACTTCCCTAGTGTTGTTTTCTCCTACAACTTCTGAAATTGAATAGCCTCCAAAAGAAACTGAATTAGTATGATGCGTCTGTTATCAGAGTCTCTGACTGTTGCTATGTACTACACTATCTATTGGAAACTCTACGTTGTTGTTGACTCTGCATATGTTCCCTTTGCATTGCTTCCAACCTTGATCTGCACTCCAGTATCTAACATATGTCACTCTGATTTTTGTCTTTATGACATATGACTGCATCAATCTTGTTGATCCTTCCTGCTACTTTTTATTGTGGGCTTCTCGTAGCCAGGTCTGATCCATGATACAAGCCATCTCAATGGATCCTTCCCAGATTTCTTATCTTTGGATTATGTTTGCACATTTCCCAACCTCTTTCCTAGAGGTATGGTTGCATGTTCTCCTTGTGCTTATCTGGCTCAAACTTCCCCCCTCTTGGAGCTCTTTTCTTGAGTGGAAATATCCACTTGGTCTCATATCTTCTTCTCCATTTGTGGCTTCTCCACGAACTTATGAGACTGATTTTGAGGCTTGATCTAATTTTGAATGTTAGTTTTTTTGTGCTAATTTCATCTTCAAATTTATATTTAAAATGTTGACCTTTACTTCATGTACATGGGCTTATTGAAGTGTTTATAATTGTTAAACAAGTAAATGTATGGAGATTATGTTGAATTCTTGAACATAAAAACATTAAAACATAATGTTGAATAACAGTAACAAAATATACGACAAAACATCACAATTGATCCATTAACACATTTTTTTTATGAAGGAGTTCACCCCTGCTGGGCTACATCTCCTTGGTCCAGCTTCCATGGCTTAGGCCTCTGTATTAGCTCAAATGTGAAAAAAATGTTGTTTAAATTCACCTAATGCTCCAGAAACATGCTCTAATGTGTTCAGACATCCAAATCTACCAGGATAGACTCTTCCTAAGCCAAAATTGGTCAAAATTTGCTCCAGTTATGCTTCATTTAATTTTTCCCTAGAATTCTCCTACAAAACTGGAGAGAACTCTGGTTAACGTAGCTAAAATTGGGATTCCGCTGAAACTGACGGACTCTGCCAAACTCACCACTATATTAAATCTGGATTAGTTAATAGTTAAGTATATTTTAAATGGATAAGTGTGTGTTAACCGCACATAAGCGTGTTTACAATAAAACATGGTTTTAAACCTTAAGCTACGGGATTAGTAGCTTAACCCTACAATTAAATTGTTAAACCTCTCCTTTATATTTTCCACTCTACCAATGGTCTAGTGATTAGGTCATATGGGGAGGGGGATGGCCCGCAGGGCTGGCCCCCTCCAAACCCCCGCTGTATAAACTGGTTGACTTTAATTATAATTTAGAACCATAGTCTTACAAGGACTGTGTGGGTGGCTTCGAGGTAAGTCATATGGTTGGCGCAGGGGAGGTCATGGGTTCAACCCCGACCTCCACCCATCTGATAATAAATTTTTCCCGAATAATATGTTCCCTTTACCATGTTTCAAAAACTTTGGTATAATATTAATTTAGATTGCTCCAATAAAAATGTACGCCCAAATAGATTGAACCTTGGCATAAAAATAGTATTTCGGACTTTGACCCATTAATAAAATAAATGCGCCCAACCTTTTAAATTTAATAAAAATAAAATTTGGACCTTAGAACCACCAATGAAATTCAACCTTGTAATAAAATGCACCATTAAACCTGCAAAATCGACCTTGAAAAATTTTAAAAAATTTCACCTTCCCAATCCAAACTAGTGAATCCTACAGTGACACTTGTCACAGTGTCATTGGAAAAAATTGAATAATATTCCCAGAATATACCTTGTATGTTGACTGGGTTGCCATGTCATCATTCTGTCATGTTCTGCAAATTTTTTAATTGTTTAGGAAAATGAACAACAGGTCATAACTTCCTCATACGAAGTCAGTTTTTGATGAAACAAATTGTGTTGGATTCCTGGAAATGAGCTCTTCTTTGTCGTTTTGGTTTGGATCATTTATGAGCACTTTCATTTTTGAGCTTAACACTAAGCCTCTGATCATTCCTCCCCAATAGAAGCCTTTTGGACCCCAAAAGATACTATCAATTTTTCAGCAGGTGAGGGTACAACTCCCTCACCTTCTCAATCTCCATCCATTTGGCCTTGGAAGGATTTTTTCCCTTGAGTCCCATTCTAAGGTATTCGACATTCCTTCTCCTTGAAGTTTTGGTTCTTTTTTCAAGTATGAGATCTTGTTGAATTTCATCAAGATATTTTGGCAAGAAATCATCTATTGATGGCAGCTGAATATGCTCTCCTTGATCATCAATCAATGGAGGCTCAACTAATCTCAATTTCTTAACATTAATGGCAGAATATATTTTCATATAAGGAGTCAAATCTAGCTTAAATTCATTGTTACCAATCTTTTCCATAATTTTAAAAGGACCATAACAGATGGGCTTAAGATTTTTACCTTCCCCTTGAAGTCTTTATTTGCTTATATACAACCAAACTTTGTCACCAACTTGGAATTTATGATCAACACGGTGTTTATCATGTCTTGCCTTGTAGCTGATTTGAATCTTTTCAAGTTATTCTTATAGTGTGTGATGTACCAACTGAATTTTCTTACTGAACTTCCTTGCTTTATATATGTCGCTATGACATCAATAACAACATCCTTCTCAAATATTAAGTCCAAAGGTGATCCTGGCAAGTACCCAAGACATGCCTCAATTGGCGATGTGTTTATGGAATAATTCTTTTTGCTGTTGTATGCATTTTGAATGTAATGCAATTTTTCATCCCACAACTTGGGATGTTTGCTGCAATAACCGCTACGAAGATGAATGACTATCCTGTTAACCACCTCGGCCTGACAATCTGTTTGTGGATGAAAGGTTGTGCTCTTCTTCAACTTAGTGTCCATCATGTCCCACAATTTTGACTAAAAATTCCCAAAAAATCAGGAATCTCGATCTCTTACAATAGAAGTAGGAAGACCAAAATCAACCCATACATTTTAAAAGAAAATATGAGTTGTTTTTTCAGCTGTAATTTTATTTTTACATGGAATAAAAACACACATTTTTCTGAACCTATCTACAACCACATACAAGTAATCATGACCTTTCCTTGACATTGGAAGACCTCCTACAAAATCCATTAAGATACTCTCCCAAGTACGTGAAGGTACCAAAAGTGGAGTGTACAATCCTAGTTTCCTATTGCTAGGCTTACTTATTGCACACAAAGAACATCCTCTAATGAAACGAGATACACTATCAATCATGTGTGGCCAATACTAATGCCTTTGGAGATTCGCTATTGTCTTGCCTACACCGAAATGTATAGAAATCAATGAAGTGTGTGCCTCCCTAATGATATTTTTTCTTTCTCCCTGTGGAATACATAACTTGCCCAAGTGATACAACAAAATGTTATGTACATGATATTATAACTCTTCAATTTGGTTTCCTTGACTCAAGTGTTCATACACATATCGAAAATCATTATCATGTGCATATTGTTCAATGTAAATTTCATGCATAACTAAATTGTGCTTGAGTATAATAGATGAGTTTACAATAGGCCTAGAAATAATATTAGCTACCTTATTTTAGATTCCCTTTTTATACCTGATAACCAAATGGAATTTTTGTAGAAATCCCATCCATCTGAAGTGTCTTGACTACTGAAAATTTGATTGTGACTGTAAGTACTGCAATGGTTGATGATCGGTATGGATAATGGTCTCCTTCCCCATCAAATAGTGCTTCCATTTCTTTACACTTTGTACCAATGCATATAACTCTTTGTAATCGGTGCGATAGTTAGTCGCATCTCCATTAAAATTTTCAGAATGAAATGAAATGGGCTTACCATGATGCATGAGAATTGCTCCCATGGTGTAATCACTAGCATCTGTTTGAATCTCAAATGGTTGTCTAAGATTTGGAAGAGCCAATACCAATGTTGAACTGGTCTTTTTTTTTAAAGCATAAAATGCTTTTTGCTACATATCTCCCCATTCGAAGACTTTCTTGACACTTGTCAATGCATGTAACGGAGCTGTAATGGAAGAAAAATTAGCAATGAATTTCCTTCAATATTGTGTTGCCCTGAGAAATATTCTTACCTCTGTAACTGTATTGGGCTTGGGCCAATTCACAATGACCTCAACCTTGGAAGCATATATCTTTAGCTCACCTCCTCCAACAATGTGTCCCAAATACACTAAATAATTCTTGCCAAACTCTCACTTCGACATGTTTAAAAATAATTGTTCTTTTTTCAAGACATCATGTACCTTGTTCACAGGCATGACATGTTCATCTCTTTATTTTCTGAGTATCAAAATATAATCAAAGTAAATAATGACAAATTCATCTAGAAATGGTCTTAATACATCATTCATAACTCTCATGAAAGTAGTTGGAGCATTGGTAATACCGAATTGCATAACTAGCCACTCAAACAATCCTTGTCTAGTTCTAAATGTGGTTTTCCAAATGTCCTCTTCTAACTTGATGATAACCACTTCGTAAGTCTAGCTTAATGAAATACTTGGGATTGTATAGCAATTCTTTACCATGATTTTTTTTAAGTGCACGTAAATTCACGCAAATGCTCCAAGTCATGTCCTTATTTGATACTAAAAAATTCAATGAACCACATGGCGAAGTAGATGGGAGTATGATACCTTTGTTCAGCAATTCTTGAATTTTCTTCTTGATTTCCATGCTCTCCATTATTTACATGCGATACATTCCAATGTTTGGAAGTGGAACATCTTGCTGCAGTTGAATCTCGTGTTGAATTCCCTTCTTGGTAGGTAACCCATTTGGTTCTTGAAACATCTCTCCATTTGACTTACCACTTCAAACAAATCATATTTTCATTTGTCATCACAACCTTCAAAATATTCATATTCCATATCATTATTTTTCTTGATCATGAGAAGCACAAAATTTTTACTTGCATTAACTATTCTCTTCATATGCCTTACATTAACTAAAAAAATATTCATCTTTTTGTGGTGAGCTCTCACAATATACTCCACCCCATCCTTGAGAAAAATGTATTTGTTCTCATGGTGATAAAATACTGCTTTCCTATCATACAAATATGGACTTCCAAAGATAATTCCTGAAATTTCAAGGGGAACCCCATCTAACTCAACTTCATCAGCAAAATTTTTAGTAATGGAAAACTGGAATACACATTTCCTTGTAACCTGCAAATTCACATTCTTGTCTATCCAACCCAAAGAATATGGCTTACGATGTGGTACCATTTCAAGGTTAAGTTTTTTTACCAAGTCTTATGAAATCAAGTTTTCTTGTGACCCATTATCAAATAATGCATCCATCTTTGTATGATTTGAGATCACCCTTACATGGAACAACTCTATCTTTGTTTTTTCATTTGGAGTGTTGTTGTGACAATTTGAGGAACTAGCGCTTGCTATGGCTTATTTTTCTTTTGTGACCATGGCTATAATCCTGGTCTCATCAACGGAATCGGATGCAATATCATGTTGTGTGGTAGCAGTCATATTTTTTTTCACCTTGTTGTTTGGTTTCTTAGGCCTTAGTTCGGGATATAATTTCCAACAGTGGGCTTCATCATGCCCCTCTTTGGAACAATGTTTGCATCTATTTTTCTACCCTTCTTTCTTAACACTTGCATTATTCTTTCCCTTCCATTTTCCTCCCTTCTCTTTCCCCTTACCCTTGAATGGATTCTTTTTACTACCCTCTTCCTAAATGTTCTTTACCGTTTCTTCAAGATGCATGGCTTTCACTTAAACTTCATCTAAATTTCTTGGGTTAAACATAAGGATAGTATGTCTCAAATAGGAATGTAAACCCCCAATGTATTTCAAGGGAGTGTCTTGGAAATTTAATTTTATTCCTAACAACAAAGCCCTTTTCCTAAACTCCTAGGTATATTCTTGAATTGTTTGACCCTTGAGTTGCCTAAAGTTTTTCCAACTCATAATGGCTTTTTACATGTAAGCTAAAGGATAAAATTTTCTTTTAATTGAAGAAATAAACTCAACCCAAGAAATGGATATTTTACCATGGATTCGCATTTCCTCTTGAGTCTTTGCTTCCCACCAGACTAGTGTTGCTCCTTCTAGCCTCAATGAAGCCAACTGGATCTTTATGTCATCTTCTTGTAGGTCCTGAATTCTACAATAAACCTCCAATTGGTGAATCCAGTTGTCCAACTTCTCTGCATTTACCTCACCATTGTACATGGGAAGTCCAAACTTAATGTCCAATTTGAGTAAGGGAGTTTTTCCTTTTGGGGTTTTTGAGTGAGTATGGGTGGTTTTTTTGGTGGAAGTTGAAGATGATGCTAATGGAGATTATGAGGATGATGATGAGGATGGTGGAAATGGAGGAGGCTTTCCTCAACTACCCTTTGAATTCTTCTCTTCATCCTTCTTGCCTTCTGAGGTTCCCTATCCATGTGGATACTTATAATTCTCTCCAACCATCCTAGTGTTCCTCTCTTCAAATAGGATCATAACCCTGTCAGTTAGGTCATATAAATATTTCTTAAATGATTCCTCTTCTAAAAGACCCCTTCAGTCTCTCCTACACATGACATGGTGGCTATGGATTCAAGCTCAGCTTCTAGTGAAACTTGTACCTCTTCAATCAACTCATCTTTTGGTGCAACTTATACCACTTCAATCTCAGCTAGAGATCAAACTTGAGGTGCTTTAAGTGTTGCTAGCCTGTGAAAATTTGGGTGGAGATGGTGCTCTTGTGGCTCTCCTTCTTCTAGTCTTAACCTCAGGACTAGCAACCAATAGGATTATATCCCGAGAAACCGTCCATGAAGGAGAAAATATCATTCCCCGCACACTCATTGTTGATCTGATATGTAAATGGTGTGGGGTAATTATCTTTAGGACATGCCTTATTTAGGTCCCTGAAATCGATGCAGACTCGGATCATTCCTTGTTTCTTGTCCATGGGAACTAGATTTGAAACCCACTCAGTTAATGGAATGGGGTAAATGAAACCCACCTTAAGCAAATTCTCCACCTCGACTTTGATAGTTGTTTCCTTCCTAGGGTTGACGGGACAAAGCTTTTGCCTGATAGGCTTAGCGTTTTTGTATGTCTTGATCTCATGTTGGACAAAAAATGGATCTATACCAGGCATTTCCTCATAATACCAAGCAAACACATCCCTAAATTCTTGAAAGAGATCGGTGTAAGTTTGTTTAACCTTTTGGCTCGTAAGAATTGGGAAAAGCATTTTTCAGGTACATTCTGCTGAATTTGAGATATTCCTAGTTTTCCTCCAGACCCATGACCGCTGACCTGTCATGGAAGGTATTTGATTTCAAGCTGGCATATATATTAGGAAATTCACTTTCTGTTGCATTTTTTTATACCAGCCTCCATTTTGATTACTTGCCATAGGGTCGATCCCATCTTGTCATGAGTATTTAACCCATTTCACTTGCTGATTTTTTAATCATGACTTGGTGGTAGAGCTATCCTTTACATGGGCTTCTTAGTTAGTTCCTCGTTAGCATTTGTCACCCATGCTGCAATTTATGTAGGCTCAAGAGTCCTCTTTAGTCCTGCCATGACTTATTTGTTGAAGCTTCATTCTTCTTCTTATTTGTTATCTTTATTCTGTCTATTTACCCTAGAGACTCCCATATGTTGTCGAGTTGTATTACTGCATTGAAAATTGACCACTTTTTTATCCTGGACTTCAGCCAGATTCATTTTTACTCATGTTTAAGACCCCTTTTGACCATGTCTTTCTATACAAGTTAACCATGAAATCACTTATCCTTTGCGACTTGACACATTTACGTATGGATGGAACATTCCTTTGAGTGTCGCTTATGAGTTTTCGCCACCTTGAATTATGCATAGGATTTTTCCTATCCTAGGAACTAGTGCATATGTTTCTCAACACTCGTTTTATCCTGTTGGCTCCATGTGATTTGCAAGATTGGCAAGAACAAACACTGCAGGGGCCACATCAGAACCACTTTGGAATCCTAGGACCTAGCCTTCCTAGATTTAGAGAGGGATCTCTCTATGTAATTGTTTATAGATGATATTTTTTTGTGCTTTTGTTTTATGATATTAGGCTAGTTATGAAGTTCTAAGGACTTGTTTTTTTTGGTTGATTAATTGATAGGTTGACAGATCAATGGTGTGACTAATTGAAGGAGTGTTTCAGCTGAATAGATATACCATGAGGAAACATTAATCCATTGGGCTATGGAGTCGTAAAAGGATTTAATTATTCATCAAATCTGCAAGGGTTTTCATAGGGCAAGCTAACTATATCAAGTGGATCTCTTAGATTATATTGTGATATGAAATAACAATAAGTTGTGAAGGCAGAAGAACTATAGTCAGTTAAGAATCTTCTAGCTCTACTTTGACAAGAAAATCCTTTAGGTAATTATTTCAGGAAAACCAAAGGACAGGGCATACCATAGACTTCTTTGGCTAGACTTAATAGGAAAACCTTTAAGACAACAATCCAGCAATCCTAGAATTACTTTCAGACAAAGAAAACATTTAAGATAACAGTGAGAGAAGTTAAAGAGAAAGCTAAACATATATTATTTAACTCAACACTCTAAAGACCTTCAAAGAAACATTTAAGGTAGACCAGAGGATAGGGAAAACCATATACTTCCCTGGTTTAGACTCTACTAAGTATACTTCAAAGAAATGCCTCAAAAAAAATATTTCAAGCTACACCAAAGGACAAGGCTTACCATAGACTTCTTTGGCATGACTCTATTAAATCATCTTCAATACAACAAGCTATATGGAACTGGAGAGAAACTAAGAATTCTCCAATCAGACCTCGCAAATGAAAACATTAAGGTAAAGAATGCAGACAGAAATAGGGTGCCAAGAAAACATATCCTACTCTAAAATTTATGTTCTTTTTTTAGAGAAATAGTGGATAGAATGGAAAATAGAAGGAAAACAATGACAAAGAAGGAAAACTTCACCATTAACATAGCTCAAGAATCCTGTGAACGTGCTTGTATTACTGATTGTCAAAATAGTTACATTACTCCATGTACAAGAGATCTCTACAACTCAGATCTTTCTAAAATCTAGCCTTGAAGTCCTCAACTAGCTTAGCAACAGAAATCAGTCAACTAACCACCAACTAACCAACACTAAAAATGAAGCTTACATGCAGTATTTATATGCAGAATTAGGAGGTGATCTCAAGCTAGGGTTTCATATGTCATTTATTACAGAGTTAATGAGTTTTTTTACCTTTGAGACCATGCAAGGCCCAAGGAAAAATATCTAAGAGTGTTTCTCTGAAATAATAACTCCTAACTTAACTTCCGAGCTATTTTTAGGAAATGTTTGACTTTAAGGCTATTTCAATAACTTTTGCAATAACTGTTGCATAGATGAAAAATATATCTGACTGTTTGCAATAACTGTTTGATGTTTTATTGAAAGAAAACATGTTGTAGGTGGCAAATATGTCTTTTGAAGAAGTAAATGATGTGATTTGGTCATTCAAATTTGTTTCTAGGTTTAGTCTACCTCTATTTTACCATTTTAACTATGTTTAGGCCTTTAAACTTTGGATTTATCCTTTATCTGACTGTCTCGCTATCTTTTCCTTTGATTCTGCTTTTATCTTTGATTTATTTATTAATACTTTTGACTAACCTTTTCAACCTCTGTTTTAACCTTTAATCCTTTAACCTTTTCCTCTGTTTTAACCTTTAATCCTTTAATCTTTTCCTCTATCTTCATCATCTTTAATTTCTACTTTTTGGCTAACCCTCGTGATTTTTCTTTTGATCTGTGATTAACCCTTTAATCTTCGCTACTTTGTAACAGTCCTTTGACTTTCTTTTCTTCTCACAGTGCCTTCTGTCTATGTTTTTCTATGCAGGGAGGGGGCGTTCTTATGCTAATGGAGGGTTTTAATAACCACCAAGGATCATGGTTCATCAGTGATTAAGCTTGAATTTTGTCTTTGGTCCTTTTAAAATAAAACAAATTCCTGGATCATCACCTAGACATTCATTTAGACATTTTTGGACCATTGGAATGCATTTTATGCATTTCTGCCATTAGACCTACACATAAAACGAATAATTAGCTTGAAAACTTACGTAGAGGGATTTTCTGCGTTTATTTGGGCTTTGGAGCATTACAAGGGAATTAATGGAGGGTCGGGGTTTCATCACAGAGCCGTAGGGCTCTGGATAGTTTGAATCAGAAGGCAGTAGAGAGTTTTGGCATGAAGCGAGGAAGCAGTTTTCGGGAGCGGAGAGGTCAGTTTTCGCATGGTCGAGGAGGTGGTAATGGTTTTGAGGAATCAGGTGAAATTCCATACAGAATATGACACGTCGTGGATGGTATGGGGGTGAAAACCACCCATATCGCAATTTGAAAAACACTAACTCTGGCGCAATTAAATTTGCGATGTGGGCTATTGGTCGATGGATCTCGGGGGCGGAGATCAATGGTGGTCAAGTGATCTAGGGTGACGAGCTGAGTGATGGGGTACGAGCGTCGTGTGACATGGCGGTCTCTGTCGTGTAGCACGGGGGTTTGAAATATACGTTGGGTTTATTATAAAGTGGGGGAACGGGGAAAATATTAAAGCGGGGTTTTATGCAACTAGGCAGGGTTAGGGTTATATGGGCGTGGGACTGAAAATAGAAAGGAGCTTGGGTTAATAAAAAAAAGATTCGGATTTTAATATATTTAAATAAAGTTTAATATATAACCCAAGGTCCCGAAAGGTTAATTTTTCATTTTAAAAACAATGTAGAAAGGAATTTTTACATTGTTTTAGTGAAAAAGGAGGAAAATGATGAAGGTGAGGGTTTTGAAGGGTTTTTAGAGAGGAAAGTGGGTTTTTTGTGGAGGAAATGAGGGAATGAGACTTTAGGTAGGGAGAGAGGAATGAAAATGAGATAAAAAATCCCAAAATGAGTTTTTTAAGAGCAGGAAGGTATTTTGAGAAGGCAGAGAGGAAATATAGTGAAAAATACTTTTTGAGGGTAATGAAGGCAGTTAGATTTCTAAAGATAGCTGATAAGAAAAGAATGGTGTCTTTAGTTTCTTATGGAAAATCCACAGTCACTTAGTGAATCTATAGAATACAAGAGGATAACATATCCTTTGTACTATAGGCATTCTTTTATTCCTTTTCAGGCTTTGAAATATGAAAAAGACAAAAAAAAAATATTTCAAAAAGAGTGGGAATGGGATATTACTTCCATACTTGATGGTAGCTACAGTGTCAGTTGTGTCACCCTTGAACAAAGCACAAAAAGCTAATTCCTTTCTCCATTTGGGATGGTTTTAGTTTTTTACTTAGGAGAGGCCATAACCTTGTTTTTGAGTCAGTACTCCCCCGATTGGTTATCTCTTCCAATCATATGGAGGGTTTTTTTATGCCTCCTATTATCACCCTAGTAATTTCTAAATATTGTGGGCTTTTGGTTTTTAGTTTAATAAAACTAGGGGTAACCACAAACCTACTTTGGAAATTTAGGATCTAGCCTTCCTAAATTTCAGAGAGGGCTCTCTCTTTATGATTTAACTTTGTTTTTGTTTAATGTTTAGGCTAGTTATGATAGAACAATTGGTTTTGTTTTTGAATTGGTTTGGTGGGAAAAAATCACTTAAAGGTAAACTAGGGAGGAATCTACTTTACCATTGGGCTAATGGAGTCTAAATCTAGATAGCAGTACTATAAGGCAAGGCTAAAAGGATGCAAATGTATTCAGGGCAAGATATATAACCCTCAGAGCTTTGGATAAAAGGTTTTTGATGAAATGGTGAATTCGGGACAAAGGGCAATGAAGGCTCCTTTGATCTGGAAAATAGAGGAAGGAGGAAGAAGTTAAACGGGAGTAGGAGCAGTTAAGAATTCCTAACACCAGAAATCATTTGAAAACATTTAAATGGTAACTTAGTTAAGACAAGGAGCCATAAGCTAGTCCTGAAGTAATATTCCTAGTAACTCATTAAGAAAGAACAAATACATAATGAAATGAATGGAACTTCAGAAAATAAAAAATGACAAGATAGATGTACTTTACTCTTTAACTTATCACGAGAATCCTGAATTATGATGTCCAATTAGCTTTGTCCAGTCTGCTACTTTTGAAATCAACACATGTAGGCCTCCAATGTATCAACAAAAATCTATAGTAATCTTAGCAATTTTATTCCACACTAAACACTTCACAAACTGAAGTATTTATACAAATTTTTATTACAAATATCCTAGAGATATCTAGGAATAACTCTAGGAAATATAAAATATCTTTACACATTAAGAGGGACAACTGCTTAACAACTTTAGCAAGCTGTCCTCTTATCCAGAAAATATAGAACTAACAAAATTTGTTTGTTAAATAGTTGTCCATGCTTGCTGGCAGATTGAAAAAAATATTTTGGAAGATGACTTAACTGATACTCTTTCCACTTATACTCTTTAACACTGTACTTCATCCCTGATGTTCTTTTACGTTGTTTATTTATCATTTTACTGTTGTAAAAAGGGAAATTACAGCAGTCAAAATCAGTTGATTGTTGCTTTTCTCTCTGATACATTTTGACTCTGTTCTTTCACCTTGATACTCTTTTAACTGATATTTTAACCTTTAACTGCTATAAAAAGAGACTTCTCAGAAGTAAAAAATCAAAATCAAATAATTGTTTTATTATTTCCTTCTCAGATTGCCTGTTTCACCTGCACTTTCTTTCACTGTTTTGTTTCTCTGCTGCAACAACAAATCTGTAAACACCTGGCATTGTTCTTCATTTGGTATTTTTACACTTTTTAGTTTCCTGAAGTTCTCATCAGCATTTGTATACTTATAAAAATTTGGTTTGAAGACAAACAGATGCTTGATTTCATGTTGAAGAAAAAATAAGTCTTCAATATATTGGAGTATGACCTTTCCTGTTGGAGAGCCCTGTGGCAGTGGCTTGTTGACCTGTTCTTTGGCATAATCCCTTATCTTTTTTTCATATTTTTTTGGTCCATAAACTTCTCATTGAAGACACGAATATTTGGAATACCAGCTTGTCTCAACATGGTATATTTTGCTAAAAAATTAGTAATTGAAACATTCATGGCATCACATTTTTCTTTCAAATTGTTCATCAGAGTTTTCTTTGTTAGAACCTTCTTGATCTGCAATATTGTTTCTGTTCTATCCTGTATCTTCAATTATTCTAACTCTGTTCTATTTTTACTGTTCAAGAAAGTGATTAGCTTTAATGCTTGTGTTGGTTTATCTACTAATTCTTCTGTTGTTTTTTGTGTTTCCACTTGTGTTTCTAGAAGTAGGTCTCTCTATTCATATATGATCTAGATTTATGGCCACTGAAGATGTATAGCCTCAATTATATTGGTCCATAGGTAATTTCTTATGTAAGAAATTTATGTAGTAAAACTCAAGTCTTTTTGAAGGCTTTTGATTTGCTCTTCAAGTCTTTTGGCCCTTTGCTCATAATTTTTAGCATCGATTAATGCTGCTTTGTTAGATACTTCCATATTTTGAATCGTTTTCTTCAAACTGTTAATTTCATTGTTTTTCAGAGACATTTCCTCCATTGCTTTGACTATCTACCCTGCTTCATCTGTATGTTGTACCTGTGATGTTGAAGATTTTGTATTGGAGGTAGTAGCAAATTGCACTGACACTGTAGTTGCCAATGGCACTTTTGGTGCTAAATTTTCTCCTAGTGTAGAAGGAACATCAGCAGTAATAATAGGTATGACTGTAGGAATGGTGGAATTATCAGTTTCCTTCATAGTTTCTTTTTCTTTTATAAGTATATCCATTTGACTTTCCATATCTTTGATTTGGGGAGTTAGATTTATGATCAACTACATCATATCCTCTTTTTCTTTCTATTCTTAAAGTATCTCCTTACTCTATGGGTGCTCACTTTGAGGAAGTTTTAATTGTTTCTTTAAAGCAACAATATCATCATTTTTCTTCTTGATCAATACTTCAGTAGCTTTCATATTTGATGGGTCAACTCCTATTTGTAAAATCAAATCTTCTAAGGCCTTTATCCTTAAATATTTGGCATACAAAGAACCTTTGTCAAGTTTCATTTGGTCTTGCATGTTGATAATGGTATTCTACAAATTTGTCACACTCATGGCTTTTGTCACCACAGTAGAATATAGCATCTCAGAGCTATGTCTATGGAATTCTATTTGATCCAGTTCATGCACCTTTTCAGTATCTACTTCAAATGCAACCTTTTTGTAGTTAGCCATTGTTTTTGGAGTTGAAGTAGTTGGTTGTAAATATGACATGATCATTTTATTTGAGGAGTAATAAAATGTTGTAAGTAACCTGTTCTGATTTCCTGGCTTCTGTTTGAGAAATTGAGAATAAATATCACTTTTGATTTCTTCATTCCTTTGTTTGATCTGTTTATATCTTTCTTTAATGTCCAAGTCTTTCTCATCTGCTATTCTAGAAGAAGAAGAAGCTTCCATATTAACCTGCTTTTCAATCATTTGATTATCTGATTCTTCAGCTGCTACTTGTTCTTTTTCTATTTCTATGAAAGTCTCTTTAATTATTTCAGTGGCCTCATCATTGCTTACCTCACGCTCATTATTTGTTTCTTGGTTATTTGTATCATCAATTTCAATCGCTTTATCTTTCCCTATGGAACCGAATTTGAGCCTTTTGTTGTAGATGAGCTTGAATTTAGTCTCTGTAGTAGTCTCTAATGTGTAGGCTCCTTCATCCCTGCTTCTTTTGTTTGAATTTTCTAGCTGTTTTGAAGCTATCATGGCAAGTGCGGTATTCTTATTTTGTATTGGCTCTGTATTGATGATTGTATCTACCAATGTGTTTTCTACCCATTCTATCTGATTTGCAAATTTCTCAATATCATGCTTGGGTTCATGTATGAAAGGAGGCAACTTACATTTAACCCTTATACTACTGAGAAGACCTTGAGGGTCATAATTCCAAGAGAAACTTTTCTAAAAATTTATCTCTAACAATATTTTGTCTATCTCTTTATCAGCTTCTCTGTTATTCACTATCAAAGGACCAATCTAATTTCTCAAATTGAACTGGGTCTTTTTTTTGGAAGCCATGAAATTAATGGCATCAACATTCAAAACCTGTCTCAAATACTCTAAAGAAAAGACTCTGATAGTCAAAAACTTAGGTAATTTATATGGAAGCAGATTGGTTCCAAAGATTCTCAATTCAGTGTATTTCTCATACAAGTACCAATCTCCCACTTTGCATTGCTCTGATAGTTGTAATATCCTTTTCATTTCTTCACTTACCCTAGGCTGTTCTGATTTATGTAGAAAATTCATAGCTGGCCTAATGAACAAATCTGTAAAATTTGTGTAGTTGTATTCACTTCCTTCTTTTCTCAATAGTGATGTCCAAAAGACAATTGATAGAGGCTGGCCCTCTACATTCATTTTCTATAATGCTATTGGAAAGTGATCAGCTTGTGAGAATAAGAACAAGTGAAATAAATATGAATAATATATGAATACCCCTTCAGTGGGCAACTTGGTCAAATGATAATGGATAGAATCAGCTATAAACCTGGCAAATTCAAAAATCATAGCAGGAGGTTGACCAGGAGACAAGGTAGAAAAAAAGCCAAGGATGGATTCATCAGTGAATTCATCAGTGAAATAACCCAATATGAAGGATAACATTGAAATTACATGTCTTGAACCCTCAGGAAACTTAGAAGTGGAATAGGGAGGATTCAACTTTGGAATGTCCACATGAGCTAGCATGAAGTTCTAAAAAATCATGAATCTCTTAGGGAAATCCAATCCCAAATATAATTGAGTCAATGCTTCAATGGATAGGGGAACTGCCCTAGGGTCAAACTGTAGTTGCAACATTTCATTGACTCTGCAGTGATAGAAAAAATAATTTCCCTATCAGCATTTACAATTTCTCTTTGGTCTAGAACATAGTACTTCTGACACAATCTTATCATATCTTGACAAGGATGTGTTACTAGGACTACATGTTTGGGTAAATTTGTATCCCAAAGAGGCATGTCATCTTTATCTAGGAATTTTTCATGACACCAATTGTGAAATTCTAATAAGTTGAATTCTACCACAGGGTCTGCAATTTTATAGGCCACATCAATTAAGGGGATAATTTCTTCATTAGACACTAGTGGCTGAAGGGGATTAACAGACACAGTAGTTTTTGCAGTGAGTGCAGGGGTGGATTTTGGGGCTTTTGCTGCTTCAAACTTAGGAGGTTTGGATCCTCCAGGTTTAACAGGCCTAGAGCCTCCAACTTTAGGTGTCATTTGTTTCTTTGTCATTTTGAGATAACCAAAGCAAGATTACACAGTTTGCAATAGTTAATTTTTATTAAACAAAGGGAATTTGAGCAATTCTTGTGCAATTTAGGAATCTGCGATCTATTCAACAAGTTTAAGACGGAAAACACAGGTTTTCTGAATGAATAGGGTTGTAAAAGAGATTTTTCAGACAATCTGTAGGTTTAAAGATCTTTTCAAACCGTGGAAGCGATTTACAGGGGTTTAGAACTCAGGATTTGGGTTTAAAAAGGATTTTTTGAGACAATAGCAGTTTCTGGGGAAATTTTGCAAGGGTTTTCCCTGATTTTGAGCATTTTAGGGCAAATTCTCCTAATTCATATTTATTTTAGTCCTAAGGACTTCAATTTTTGATTTTCAGGCTTGAATAGTCGAAGAATACCTTAAATGTAGGTATTTTGACAGTCGGACGGGCTTTGAAATGCTTGCGTGGTTGACTCTTAGCTTTTTTTTACTGGTTGGACATGAGCAAATATTTCTTGGTCTTGAATCATGAAATTTGCAGTGAATAAGGCTTTGAATGGGGATTTAATGCTTCAAAACATAGTGGGAAGCTTTGATAACAGTGGGGATATGCACAACCAGTCGGGTGCGACTTTAATACTCAAAATGCGTTAATAAAACTCATAACAAAAGTTTTAACCTTTACCATAAATCTTAAAAAATGCAACAACTGCAAGTCAAATCATGGCGGGAGTGGTTTTAATTTTTTTAAATGCAAAAAACCACTGGTGGGTTTTGCATTGGATTTGGGCTGTAAGCAGTTTTTGGAAAAATGAACATGATGCAATAAGACGACGCCACGTCGCAAGAGGTGGTTTCAAGAAAACAGCCAATTTCGTGCAACTTTTGGCTTGGGATCATCGTTTGTTTTGCGGGTGTGAAGTGCATCATCCACCGTTAGATTCCGAGAGGTGAGAGCGAACGATCGAGTTCAATTTTAAAGCTGCGGTGGAAATTTAAGGTGGGGCCCGGGCGGCTTATGCGATAACGCATTGAAATATAAAAATGTTAAATATATATATGAGGGTATATGGTATGTATTTTGGAGAATAATAATAAGCTTTTTATAGTAGTGCGGATGGAAAAACTTAGGATAAATGATATAAGAGGGATGGTATTTCTTTTCTTAGACATATATAAAATATGACTAATGCTTTTGTATTTTATTTTTATTATATAGTTTTAGACCATGGAGGAGTCCAATAACCATATGGGGTAGGTTTATTTACATAATGTTAGTTTTATGCCAAAGGGGATATAATCGGGGTTTTTTATTTAAACATGTGGATAATTAACTTTGGCAAAAAAGCTTATAATAGTGGGTTTTTGGGGATAATTAGATAAAAGGGGTAAGTGATAATGTAAAAGCAAAGCTTTATCATTTATAATTTGACCACTTTGACCTGGAATATAATATTTTTGGAGGGTTTTTTATGTTTTTATGAATGAAGGAGACTAATCAAAAGGGGATTTTATTTTTCATTTAAGTAAAAAGGTCTTTACTTATGAAATTGAAGTGTAATGGATGAATGTAGGGTAAATTATGATAATTAGGGATTAATATAGGAATTCAACACTTTTTAACTTAACAGTGATTGAGCCTTAGAAGTCAAAGAAATGCTTTGAGCCTCTTTGACTGGAAGTTTAGAATTCAGAATAACTATAGGGGAGGGGAAATTAGTGATTTTTGCCTGGTAACAAATATTACAATGATTTTCCCACATCTTTCTACCTACCCAACTTTAATCTAACATTTTTTCTTCCATTTGCAGGTGCATTTGAGCTAGCAACCTTGAACATTTTATTCTTTTGAAAGCATAAAAACTATTTAAATCTATCTTATATCATTTGAGGGCTCAATTTAAACTGATGAGCTCCTCATTATTCTCTACCTATCTACTAATTAGTCAGGATTAAACAGTCTGACTAATCTTTATTCACTATCTACAACATGTAAATTGAAACATGACAAGTCAAGTTTAAACAGTTAAACTCATCATGGATTATGACATTTATTGACACTCTGCCATAATCATTTGAAAGTAAAAGTAGTGGCATTTGTACTTTCCCACTTTCATGTCTTATTTATTTTTTCTTTGGGGTATATTATTTTTTTTCTCAGTCCTTTGATTTTTCTTTTAGGACTTTTACCCTCTTTTTGATTTTTTATTTTTTTTATTTTTACAAAATATGGGAAAACAACTTGCAGAAAGCAAGGTATGTACATATTTACAAGACTATCATAAGTCAATTTCAAATTATGAATCCTATATTTATAGGACCCTAACACCTCCTACATGAAAAACTTATACAAAGTTATCAGTAGCTGCCATAGTCAACATGAGTCGTGTTTTTTATCAAGGGAAGTTAACCTAATTCGGCCTTTCTGCGGTGTCTCTTGACTCATTTTTCAGTCGGCCTTCCTGGTCTTGTCAGTATCTTGTTCTATCACGTCAGTTATTTGGTCCTTTTCTCGTGCCGGTTTGAGAAGGTCTCCAGTGACTTCTTGCTAGTAGTTTTGTCTCTTATCGACTACGACACATTGCTCTGAGAGTAAACCTAGAGCCGCACCCTAGCCCTATTTACATCATTGATAGGTGACCTTTTTCTCAGCATTCAATCAACATCATGGGTCTTTGACTGAGTGTTTTCCCTTGTGTTCGACTTCAAATTCCATTATCACACCTAGGATTCGTGCAGTACCTTGATTTCCATTTGACCCTATCAGTGGATATCTCGCCTCTTTATCAGCTTTCATTATTGGTTAGTTCAGAGGGTTTCTGTCGTGCGCTAGCTTCATCTTGTGCATTCCGGAAACATACTTCGGGTTGGTCACTTCACTTTACTTCATCTATTTCCTTCCAAATCTTGGCCTGTGGGTTACACTCACATGGACTGATGTGGGATGCCTTAATTCCTTCCTTCCAACATATCTTTTCCCATCGATTCCGACTCATTGCTTTGTGAATAAGGTCTAGAGTCCTTTTTTCATTACCTTAGGGTTTGCGGTCATCAGTGTCAGACTCTTCGCTATCAACAGTGAGAATACATCATTGTCTCCTTATTGATAGATTCTTTCAAGTGTTCGACTTAAACTCATTCATTCGCACTTACTAGATTGTACTAGGGCATCTTGACACTCATTATCATTATCAGTGGATTGTCTCACATTTGTTAACGGTATACATCAATGACCAGTAATCAAATGATTTCTCACATGATCGACCTTAGCTCATTTATTCCCATTGTGTAGAATTATGCCATAGTGATCGGCGAAGACCTCGGGTTAGCATCATCATGTTTTGGTTCACTTTGACAGCTCCTTCAATTTTCTGCCAGTGACACCATCCACCCTTATATGTTGTAGTTTCATCACACCAACATCTTATATGTTGGCTCTCGATTTTCATGTTGTACCATTTGTTCCACCACTTATGATTTGGTACTTGGAGATTCAGTTGTGACTTTCATGATCATATAACTTTGCAACATCACTGATCAGTCTTCTATATGTGATACTTGGACATGATTTTGACTTATACTTCTTGGAAGTGATCAGATTATTCAGTATGTACTTTAAATTTCAACTATGCTTGTATACACATTGGATCCACTCCATACTTAATATGCGAACATGCTTTCATTTCACTAAGCATGGGTATGCCCGCCTCAAATATGAGCTATCTTTCTTATTTCTATCACCATTTTTTTGGCAGGCTGAAATCTAGTGAAGTCCTCTCTAGTCCTCGCAAGGTTCTTTCTCTGCACATAATACATTTCGGCCATCATGTACCCCTTCTGACCTTATATATTAGGGGGCATCTGTTATAGCATTATTTATCACCATTATATACTTGATGACTTATGCATTGGCCTTGGGCATCCCTTCCATTCAGACTTGGTCATATTTCTCAAAAAAGAGTATTTCAAAACCCATACGCGACTCTGCCCAGAATTTTCTATGTATACACATAGGTCCATACATAGTGAACCCGCATATGTTATTTAAAATATTGAAAAATATAAAATTTCCCTATTTTTGAGGAGGGGTTTATGGTTGTTCCTGTAACTTAAATACTCTAGCCCATGGCCTAACTGTTCCTCAGCTGAAAAAATAATAATTTGAGGAGGTATAAATACCCCTCAAGGGAATGGCCTAAGGGAAAAAGAGAGAGAGAATTATAGATATTATACCCTGTTATAGCCCTGTCCAAGTCTGATATTTCCCCTGTGCCTCCTGCACTTTCCAGATTTTCAGGAAACCTTTGTTTCCTTGAGATTCTCACCTTCATCCTATGTGACATCCATTATGCACTATTCTTGGAGGAAGTTTTTTGAGGCTAGGACTGGACGGATCCAAAGGACGGTTTGCTCGAGGCCGTGGCAGATTTTAGGTGATCTCTCCACTATTTATTTATTTTACATGTTGTCAATAAAATAAGTGTCATCTTGTTCCTGATTTTTACGTGTCATATATCTCTTATACGTGCTTAATGATCTTAAATAGTTCATTTATTGTTATTTCTATGAGATTATGTATGCTTTTTTCTAACATCTAGAACATATATATGTCGTACAACTATACTTTTTTGCTTGTTCTTTGATGGTTTGTAGGTTCTGGAGCACAAAGAGTTGCAGGGGGTTTGAACCCCACGGGATCTACTACAACTGAAGGATAAATGAGTAAGATCTGCAATCCTTGTTCTCTAGTTTAAAGCATAGAAGTTGGTTAATTGATTCCTTGTGATGACATGTCCCTGATCTGTGAAGGTTTATCAACCCAAGACATTAGGGTAACATTTCCCATAACAACAACTTCAACCTTGTAAGCATCACAAATTTTCAACCATTAAAACCCTACTTGCACAAAACTCAAGCAAATCAAGAAAATAACCTTTTCTCTGATACCATTTTGATCTGAATTTGAACGTTAGTTTTGTTGTGTTAATTTCATCTTCATATTTATATTTAAAATGATGATCTTTGCTTCATGTACATAGGCTTATTGAAGTGTTTATGATTCTTAAACAAGTAAATGTATGGATATTATGTTGAATTATTGAACATAAAAACAGTAAAACATAATGTTGAACAGCAACAAAAAAATATACAACAAACCATCACAATTGATCCATTAACATAGTGTTTTGATGAAGGAGTTCACCCCTCCTAGGCTACATCTCCTTGGTCCAGCTTCCATGGCTTAGGCCTCTGTATTAGCTCAAATGTGCAAAAAAATAACGTTTACATTCACATATTGCTCCTGAAACATGCTCCAATGTTTTCAAAACATCCAAATCTTCCAGGATAGACTCTTCCTGAACAAAAATTGGTCGAAATTTTCTCCAGTTATGCTTCATTTAATTTTTCCCTAGAATTCTCCTCCAAAACTAAAGAGAACTCTTGTTAACGCAGCTAAAAATGGGATTCTACCGAAACTGGAAGACTTCGCCAAACCCAATGCTATATTAACTCTGGATTAATTAACATTTAAGTATATTTTAAATGGATAAGCGTGTGTTAATTGCGCATAAGAGTGTTTACAATAAAACATGGTTTTAAACCTTAAGCTACGGTATTAGTAGCTTAACCCCGCAATTAAATTGTTAAACCTCCACTTTATATTCTCTACTCCATCAATGGTCTGGTGATTATGTCGTATGGGGAGGGGGCTGGCATGCAGGGTTTCCCCCCTCCAAACCCCTGCTATAGAAACTGGTTGACTTTAATTATAAGTTGGACCCATAGTATTACAAGGACTACGTGGGTGGTTTGGTGGTAAGTCATACGATTGGCACAAGGGAGGTCGTGGGTTCAACCTTGACCTCCGCTCATCTTATAATAATTTTTTCCCGAATAATATGTGCCCTTTACCATAGTTCAAAAAAATTTGTATAATATGAATTTCGATTGCTCCAATAATCAATATATGCCTAAATAGTTTAAACCTTGGCATAAAAATAATATTTCAGACTTTGACCTAGTAATAAAAGAAATGTGCCCAACCTTTGAACTTTAATAAAAATAAAATTCAGACCTTAGAACCACCAACGAAATTCAACCTTGTAATAAAATGCACCATTAAACCTGCAAACTCGACCTTGGAGAATTTTTAAAAAAATCACCTTCCTAATCCAAACTAGTGAATTCTGTAGTGACAATTGTCAGAGTGTCATTGGGAAAAACTGAAAAATATTCTCAAAATATACCTTGTATGATGACTGGGCTTCCATGTCATCATTCTGTCATTTTTTGCAAATGTTTTAGCTATTTTGGAAAACGAACAGCAGGTCATAACTTCCTCATATGGAGTCGGTTTTTGGTATGACATCATACCAATGGTCTTCCAATACAACTACGGAGACAAGATTTTTCTTTAGTCCTGGAACAGATAAAACATCTGTCAGTTTGAGAAGGGAGCCAGACTCCCTCTAAAAGGTAACTATACCTATTTCGATCATGTTATACCTCCAGTCATCTCCAAATTCTATGTTCTGTTGAAAGTCCTTCTCCTCCAAGTCACTAAAGATATCTCTATTCCCCATCATATGGAACGAGGAACCGCTGTCTAGATACCACATGAATCCCATTACAGTGTTGGCCATGCATGTAATTAGAGTAAAATCAAGCTTGAATTTTGAAGCTAGTGCTTCACCCACTGCAACTGCAAGCTCCTTCTTGATTGCCTTCTTCTATGGACAATTGGAAGCATAGTTCCCATGCTCGTGACAGTTAAAACACTTGATATTGGACAAGTGTCTCTTGCCTTATTCGCCTTGGGACTTCTTTCCCTTGGATTTCTTTCCCTTTCTGACCAATGAAAAATATTCTTCTTTGTATTTTCTGGAGGTCCCATCTCTGGTGCTTCGCCTTATCTCTTCTATTACCAAGTTGGACCACAAACGCTCCGAGTCTAGTAACTTCTCCCTCCCATTCACAAAGTCCCGGTCACTATGCTAGCTCTTGGGAAGGCCTATAATTTCTAGGCTCACCAAATCATCATCATCAATAGCTACCCCAACACCTCCGATCTCATCTCAACATTGAGTGACCTTCATCAAGTATTTATGGATCGTGTCGCCCTCCTCCATCTTGATCTTTCTGAGCTTGTCCTTCAGTTCCAACTTCCTATGGTCACTATTATTATGTATTAAATATGTCAAGGCCTTCCACATATCATATGGATTTTCCTTCCCATGGAGACTTGAGACAATATGATCTTGAAATCCTTCTAACAATATCCTTCTCACCTTCTCTACCTTCTTCTTCCATGCATCAAAAAGTTGAGCATCTGTTGTTGCGAGCCGGTGAATATCACTGTCTATGAATTCATTTAGTATGTTGTCCTTGAACAGTGTCTCCATCATGTCCTTCCATGTTATGTAATTTTAATTTCCCTCAAGAGAATATTCGATACTCAATCCATTGAAATACATCTTTATCTGTTGCTAGATACCAAAGAATAAATCTACAAATTCGAACCTATTCAAGAAAAACTCAATTTCTTCTCTTCTATTGTGATTCCTAACGCTATGATACCATGTGGAAAATATATCAACCGAATTCAAACTGGTCTTGTAATGTGCTAAAACAAAATACTGAATACTTCTACAATTTTCGGAAACAAAACACAATCGCACAATCACATAACAAGACAGAGAAATAAACTATCGATCACACAACACAAGATAAATCTGGAGAAAGAATTCCCTCAAAACCCTACTATCTAGATATTGAATATGTTCAATATCATGAAAAAATGCAATGTTATACAATGTTATTCCTCACACTGAGAAACCTCTGCACTCTGTTGATTGTCTCACTTTGATCTAGCTCGGATCTGGCTTACAATCAAAGAAAGTTTGCTCCGATATTTAACCTCTTGCGTGCTTCTTCTTGGTTTGTCTTCCTTACACATTCTTGGGCTAATTGAGCCCCTATTAATTAGGAAAATACCAATTAATAGTTTTCTAATCCTTCAAGGCCTTCTCGATGACCTCATGCATGACCTCTACAATTTTCTAATAGTACAATTGATAGATCCCTTCCCTTTAACATCAACCTCAACTAGGCTTTCCTTAGAACTGAAATGAAATAGCTATTTATAGAGAATTATCAGTTAAATGATTGTTCACTACTTGTGAATTAAATCCAATTTTATTCACTGGACCTATCACTAGCTCATCTCTCAGTTAGAACTAGTTAAACTGATTTTAACTCAATTAATTGAGTTAACTAATTACAACTCACAAATAACTATAACTGGACCCCCTAAAAATAGAAAAATCCTCTATATGCCTTCTCTTTAACCTCTAACTCGAATTTACTAAGCTAATTATGTATTCCTGACTTAGTTAACTATTACAAGTTGTCATGAGATGAAATTCCAATTTCTCTTTCAATTTAATTAACAGAAAATTAAATCAGAAGCCTCATATGGTACCATTTATGGGTGCCATTTTCTGGATTTCATTTCTAGTTGCCATTTTTAGTGTTTCTTGTTGCCAATTTTTACACAACTTTCATTGATTCTTTTAAACCATCTAATTCATTTTTTGTTTGTCTTTGTGAGAGTGAAATTTTTTGCACTTGGTCCTATAATTTTGATATATCATGTTGCAATTCTTCCTCTTCTTCATGCGTCATAATAGAGATTTATGTTGGCTTACTAAGTGCATCCATTTTTCTATTGTGAGGCATATTGAAGCCAAATAATGATATCTTTCATTCACTATGCTCTTTGAATCGCTTTCAACTGATTTTTTAAACAAAAGTTATGCAAATTTAAAAACTACACAATTTTTTTCTTTCTTTTTGGAGCTCGATCTTGAAAATGTTCTACCTCTATAATTTTAGCTCTCCAAGATCTAAAATTTCATATTGTGGTATCCCTTTAAGTTTTCTTTCCAATTCCACAATTCAAACTGAGATTGGATTCTTCAAGATAAAGTTATGTTAATTTCCCAAGATGGTGTGATTATATACTAGTTTAGTAGAGCGAACTTGTATGGGATGCCACGTGTCACTGTTTCAACCTTTCACCCTGAAAATGATAAAAAATAAACTAAAGTCCATGAAATTTCAGTCACTTTTTATGAAAATCAAATCCGGTCCACGAAGAGAAAGTTATGATGATTTTACTCAGAACAACTATATAAGACACAATTCTGGAGCATGAAAAAACCCTAACTTCCTTGGACCATATCTCCAAAAATATAGTGAACCAAGCTTTGAAATTTTTACATGATTTTCATCAAGAATTCAGATCCAAGTGGTCTAAATTTCATATTTTGAAGTGTCGCATAAAAAAACATTATAGCATAAATTCCAAGATGACCTATTTGAAGAAGTAAAACCCTAAGACCCAAAGCTCTGATACCAAATGTTATGTAGCCAGTTCACAAAGAGAAAGAAAAGATAGATCACAAATTTGAAAATAAGGCTCTTTGAAGGGGATTCTTCCTTTTATATTACATAAATGAAAAAAAATTAGATGATTCAAATGACAAGACCTCCTTGATATATATAGGAATCTAAGAGGTCACAATATAATTGGGGCCTACATAACAATAACAATGTAAGGGAACAAAAATAACAATAATGAGATTCTATGGAGAAAAAAATAACATTAATGGACTTCTATAAAGCACAAAAATAAAAATATGAGGACTACACTAGTATTATAAAAACCTAACATATACATTTTATTATAAAATATTATTTTTTTATTATTAAAAAAAAAAACTCAATTTACTCATTTAAAGGAAACACCAGTTTGTTCCCACTATATATGCACTAGAGATCATTACAATATTTTGGAATAAAACTCTTGTCGATGCATATTTAATCAACAAGTGCACTTGTGCATATATCTACAACACATTAAAACTTTTAATCAACATATGTCTACAAGAAACATTAAAACTTTTAATCAATAAGTGCACTTGTGCATATGTCTACAAGACACATTAAATAAGTTTTAGCCATTTTGTAATACAATATCTATTTTATTTAAAATATCTTAACCACTTATCAATATATTTACACAACCACTGCACTGACGTGTTTTTATTCACGGAGCAATAGTGTAACATTTTCATTGGTGGTTTTATAAACCCTAATCACATAGGTTTTCCTTTATTTTAGACACATTGAACAAGGCTTAACCATTTTGTTATACAATATTGATTTATTTTTAAAAATAACAAAAACGTATTGGTGTGGTCCCTTATAGAGTGTATTGATGTTATTCCGTTATTAATAAACACAAAAAATTCAACAATCCAATGTGTTGTGACACCGTAAATACATTAGTGTGTATATATAAGAAGCATATGTTTTTATTTTATTTTATTTCAATAGATTTCAAAAACTAATTGTGCGCTAAATAGCTCAAACACGCCTTGATACACACCAATCTAGAAACTTTTAAAAATCTAGCAGTGCACCTAAAACATATGGTTGTGTCGTTGCCTCTTGCTATCAGGGGAATTAAGGTAAGGTTAACCAAAAAATACAAAAAAACTAAGGTGAAGTTAAAAGAAGAAGAAGAGATAACTATTAGTATTTGGTTTTAGATCCATCGATAAATTGATATGATGATTGTGAACAAGATATCATGAAATGATGTTACCTAATAATCAGTGGTTCATCGGACGAAACTCATGATGAACCACACTGGTTGGTTCGAAACGCGTCGACTTTGTTCATGATAATGTGATTTTACCGAAAGATTCTTCATAAAGAGATAACTAGTAAACCATAGTTTCATTTTTACATATGGAAGAAGGGTGACGACGGAGGCCAAGCCTCCCCTCCTCTCGCACGCTTTGCATGGTTGTCACCCCTATCGGGAAGCATTCATCCATATATATTATAATTGCAAATTTCTAATCTGTTAGTTAACAACTAATAAATCATCCAATTCTCATTAATACATTTAGTTCAATGAAATATATATCTATTCATATAATTGGTTTTAGACATATACTTATATAATAGTTTTATACTTTTTAATAGACATTGCAAATGGGACATATACTAATATTTGAGGAAACTAATATTGATGATATTTTTTCTTCCATTAATCAAACTACCATATAAATTGTATTAATGTATTCAGTTGAATAAAATTTATATTTATTTTTACAATTATCTTTAGACATATATCTACTTTTGTAATTTCTTTCCAACTCTTGGTAAACGTTGCAAATGCCTTGCAAAGTAATGGATATTGATGAATCTTTGAGGAAGAGAATTAGTTACCTTGATATTCGATTTCTAGTTTTTTAATAATAAATCATGTTTATAAAATCTATTTTTTTGTGTTTATATATATATTTGATAAGTTAAGACTTATTGTCTCTTAGATTGGGTGAGGTGGGAAGTGTTAAGGAAATTTCCATCTAGCACAATGAATGTAGGTGATGTGTTGTCTGTCCAAGTTTAAATGTATATAAGAGGGAAGTTTTCTAACGTTCATGACATATGGTGGATTGAAAATTTTAAGGTTTCAGTTTGTATGACGATGTTGTTTCTCCTGTAAAGGGTCGACCAAACGATGGTGGCCATTATTCACACTCCATCGCTCTCGATGTTGGCCTGATATTTGGAATTAATTTCTCTTAGTCTCTATAAGGTTTATATTTTTATCAGCATATATAATGCACTATTAGTTTCTTTTCTCTCCACCTCTGTTGTTTTCTTATGAGCTCCCTTTAACTAGGTGTGTTCTCAACAAGCTCACTCGATCTAAATTTCCTCTCTGTGAGTGGGAGAAAGTTCTCAACACCCTCACTCTTCCTCTAATTTATAGTATATGGACCTTGCTAGAGTGGGAAAGTTTTTTTTGGCCTTCAATGGGTGAAATCAATGTACATTTGATATGAAAAAAAATTGTTATCAGACAAAATATTCAAAATTTCTATAATATAAAAAATTCCATGTGGACACCATATAAATAATGTAAAAGTAATTGGTAGTAGAAAAAATCTGATAATGAGAGTACAATTTTGGTCTCATATATATACTGAAGCGAGAGTGTCCATTCATAGAGAGTCATGTCCTTTGGAACATGTCTTATCCTAATTATTAATTATATTGTTTATTTCCATTATTATTTATATTTATTTTATTCATATTTATGTTCATAATATTTCCTTCCCCTTTAAATATGTTTTTTCCTCAAAGCATATTAATGAAAAAAAAAATTATATATGTAATTATGCTAATAATGTCTACATGATCTTAATGTTTTCATGGTTGACGATACTAGATAATACAAACTTTTAAGTGTTGAGCAGGATTGTCGAACTGTAACATGACCTAACAATCTCAAATCAATATTTTGTTGAACTTTGTGCTTATAGGCTTCCAAAGATGAATTGTTATCATAATACTTAATTGTGTTGACATCGATATTCTTCAAAACGTAAATCAGTCGTTTCTGTCATAAGTGATATGGATTCATTGACTGGTTGAGATGTTTCTCTTATGGTTTGGGTGTCGATAATGAGTTATTGTGTCTTTATTTTTCTTTAATATAATTGTAGCATTTATTTTACTTATTTTTGGCATATGATATTATTTGTGTACTAATGTCACTAGTTTGATTACTTGATCTTATCTTCGAATTTATAATTTTTTGAACTACTGCAACATGCATGTCCTCACTTCAATTGGATTCATATTTGATTGAGTTTTAGGTTAACGAGATCTATATTTATTCTCCTTTATTCAACTTGAATTTCACTATATGAATATTTTCATACTTTATTCTCAATAAATTGTTGTACTTTGTTTTCGAACAACTTCTTGTCCCTTTTTAAGCTTCTTAGTTTGCGTAAGTAATTTTTCACTGTGGTCCTTGAGGTGAAAAATTTCTTCATTTTTGTTTGCAATAATTTTTTTAACTTTTTTTTAATGTTTTGCATTGATTTTTTTATTTTCTTGAAGAGTCACTTTTGAGATATCTTTTATGTTTTCTAATGTTACTGTATCTGGCGCCAATGTAATCTCCTGTATAAAAACTTATTTTTCATACTTAAGATGACAAACCCTGATGATTCCATCCAGGGTGAACCTAGAATGATGTTAGTATCATAGAAAAATAAATATTTAACGATGAATTATGAGACAAGTATAGTCTCCAATACTTAATTGTAAATTCCTTATGCCATATTGTTATTTATCCACATCTATTGTTTCAACTATAGTCAACTCAAGAACCACTAAGTGGTTAACACATTCAGTACTAACATAACTTTCATCTCCAGTAAGAGCAAAAAGATAATAATATACCTTCCTACAATCATTCCTTTGAGCTTAAATAGTACAAAAACATTTTTTTTTTATTTTAGGAAATCTTCCATTACTTGTCTATATTTTACATTTTCAAAATTCATAATATTTCACTTCATCTTTTAACACTTTTGTGATTTAGGTATTACTGATACAATACCCTTTATCCACTTCAAAGTAATTAATAATGATGAAGATTAACACCTTTTTGCACTTCAAAATTTAATAATGATGAATTAGAACTTATTCACTAATGTCCTATTTTTTTTAAATTAGTGCATATATATATATATAATTTCCTTCACCTTTTAAATATATGACCACTTATACACATTTAACTCCTGGGATGATTTCCTCCACGTAAAAGATGCAACTTATCATTCACATAAAGAGATATTTGTATTTATTTTGCTTTTCTTTATTTTGCAAATACCATGGAAAATTATCATGAGTTGCTAAAACCAAGAGCGTAAACTAATGGAAATTAATGTGGAATCAATATTATCTTATCTAATCTTCATTTTCTTATAAGAAGTTTTAAAGATATTTGGAAAAAATCCATTTTTACTTTCAAATGCATTTTTTTAACAATAATTCAAACAAAAAAAATGTGTGTGTATATATATATATATATATATATATATATATATATATATAAAATTTTTTTTCGAACCTTCTTAAAATTCTATGCAAAACTTCATTTTAATTTTTTCTTAATTTAATGAATAAGAGCGGTCCAACATCTAAATGGTCAAGGACCCAAAGAATAGGAATTGAAAAAATGATTTGTGGTCAATTGCTGATGTGATAATGAAACCTCTACGTTCAAAATGATTACTAAATAAAGTTCACATCACGCAATATTTTAAACATCTGAATATAAAGAAACCAAGGGAAAGATATAAATAGTATAAATGAAGCCGTTAATTTTTTGCTCCTTTTTTGAGGAAAAATTATTTTTGGTTCAACTTTCTTAAACGAGTCAATTTTTCCGTGTAGAATTTCATTTTGCGGTAAAAATAAAAGTTGTGAGAAATTTTGTTAGCTTTCTATTACTTATTTAGTGAAAATGTGAAGCTGGGTTACACTTTTTGCCCTTTTTTGAGAAAAATTTTTCATTTTTTTGGGTTCTTCAACTTTCTGCAAACTATAACAATTTTTCCGTGTAGAATTTCATTTTGCGGTAAAAATAAAAGTTGTGAGAAATTTTGTTAGCTTTCTATTACTTATTTTTTGAAATTTTTTTATGTGGATTTGATATGTCAACTTAGCGTTTCTTTGAGTGTGTGTTTCTTAACAATCAAAGAATTCATAAGTAGTCATGTTATGTGGCAACGTTGTATTCATTGAAAATTCTTGTTTTTGAAAAAACAAAATGTGTTAAAACAATCTAGACAGAGTCTACTTTGGTTTCGTCATATTTACAAAGCCAATGAATGCATATCATAATTACTAGAATTTTTTGAACTGGTCTAATACGAAAAACTGCGTATTTTTGATATGTTTCGTGTGGCAATAAATTTCTTAACATACAAGTTATAAACTAAAAATCTAAAAGCTACCCATTACAGTCAACGGACCAATGTAATGCCCCATAATTTTTTAAATTTTTTTTACAATGTATTTTGGGAGATACAAAATTTTGATTTCACTGAATCACGATGACCCTCAAATATTGTTTGCACTCATTTTATTAGAAAAATAATTAAAATTAATAAACGTTTACGAAATTCCATAAAATTTATATTTCCTGAAAGTAGATTCAATTCTCAAAATGCTTGTCTTGGTTCCGACAGTTAATTAACAAGTTTTCATGGAGTTTAATCAGTCCAAAGTTGCAGAACCGTTTTCAGAGCTTGGCTCTGCGTAATCAGTGACGCGATAGTTCGGCCGAACTATTAGCGACAGTTCGGCCGAACTATGTTTTCCGCTTACGGGCCGCTAAAACTAACGGCTTAATAGTTCGACCGAACTTATTATCAAAAGTTCGGCCGAACTATTGTGTAATTTTCCGTCGGCCGGAATTTTTTGTGGAGCCCCCTACAAAACACATATTTCGCGGTCAATATAAATTGCTGCGAAATGATTCACAATTTTCGCACATTTCGCACTTCATTTCATCTTACAACTTGGTTTGAATTCAAAAATTTTTCTTCAAAGTTTGGGGTTAAAAAATTTTTTTGGAAGACATTTTCTGGAGGCGGCGTGATTTTTCTTGGAGGTTCAAAGTTTGAATTTAAAGAACTTTTTTGGAAGACATTTTTGGAGGCGACGTGATTTTTCTTTGAGGTATGTACGTGTTTTGTGTTGAAATAAATCTTTTGAGCTTTTTTGTTCAAAAAATTTTCTTTACATTTTAAGATTTAAAGAATTTTTTTGGAAGACATTTCTCGGAGGCGGTGTGATTTTTCTTAGAGATATGTACGTGTTTTGGATTGGATTACGTATTTTTTAGAAAAGATTTTTTTAAATTAAATCTTTTGTGATATTGTTTGTAATTGAGTTATTGTCTAATTTTTTAAAGGAATTTTTTTGAACCTCATACCCTATTATCATGGGAAATCGAAGAACTTGTGTGAGAAAATATGATCGAAAAAGAAAGCCTGAAGAACGTAGAGAAGAGACGAGACAATATCGCAAAAGAAAGTTAGAAGCTCTCTCAAATATTGAAGAGGAAAATCAACCTCAAGCAGAAATTGAAGCAGGTATGTAAATGTAAATATTACATGCCCTATTGATATATATTTAAAATTTTCCTAATGTAAAATGTAACGCTTAATTTTTATTTGATAAACTAGTTTGAAAAATATTTTGTTTGATGTAAACAAACAGAGATATTCCTCAAAATATTGAAGAAGAAAATCAACCTCAAGCAGAAATTGAAGCAGGTATGTAAATGTAAATATTATGATCTATCGATATATTTTTAAAGTTTTCCCAATGTACAATGTGAAGCTTAATTTTTATTTGATGAACTAGTTTGAAAAATATTTTGTTTAATGTAAACAGACAGAGATACTCCTCAAAATATTGAAGAAGAAAATCAACCTCAAGTAGAAATTGAATCGGGTATGTAAATGTAGATATTATGATCTATTGATATATTTAAAATTTTCCTAATATTTATTGACATATTTATTAATTTAGTTATTTATTTAATATGTACTATTTTTTCGAATATGTACAGATGAAATCACTATCGATAATGAGATGTTAGAAAATGTCGACACTCGCACATATGGAGATAAAAAACCTGACTATTTTATACGATATCGTGTCGAGAAAATTTTGGAAATGTTTTTCAAAACTGAGGTGACAGTTCAAGCTCAAATGTTGAAAGGTCTCTTATCATCAAGGAAATTAAAAGAAGTGACGACACTATTGGGTATTCGAAAATCAACCAAAGATAAAAAAATGAAAGAAGAGGTGATAAAAAATATGAGTAGTGCTATAGAGTCAATTAAGAGATCTAGAGATAAAAATGTTTCAAATATACGTAGAGGAATACAAATGGCAATGGTTTCACTAAGTACTCGAGAGAATCGTTTGAATCTAACATCTATGGCACGAGCACTGGGAACCTCGCGAAAAACTCTGCACAAACATCGAAAATTTCGACTGCAAATAGACGTAAATGATGAACTCGCTTATTGGAGAGCTATTTGTAGGCAACCATACAAAGATAGACTTGGAGAAGATGTTAAAAAAATAATATATGAATATTGGAAGAACAATTCGCGTGTTTCACCCACTGCAAGACATGTGATGCGAAGAAGAATAGCACGAAATAAATACGAAGAACATGAAAAATATCTCTTGGAAACCACTCAAATAGATTTATTCAACAATTTCAAAGAAAAGAATCATCAAATTCAAGTTTCACTCAGTGCTTTTGTTCAACAAAAACCATGGTATGTAAAACCTATCACCGTACGCGACACTTGTTGTTGCCGTTATCATGTGGAATTTGAATTATATTATGACACATTCCTTGATTTCGGTAGAACATTATGGAATGATTCACCTCCTCCTTCCACTATCCGTGAATTCATATCTCAAATTCTATGCGAAAGAGAAAGCGATGAACTATTTTACAAAAAGAAATGTGTTGGTGGTAAAAAATGCGATGATTGTGGAAATTTGACTAAATTTCAAAACAAATATCGTATTGATATAAATGATCAATCATTGTCCAACATGAAAGTGAAATGGAAGAGATACGAATATACTAGTACATCGATTCAAAGTGCAGATAGTGTTAAAAGAATCGAATTACGAGAAGACGAAATTTTTCTAATAGACTTTTTGAGAAAGTTTGAAGCAGAAATTTACAAATACACCATGCATTCCCATAGAGCTCGATGGCAAGACTTGCAACTCAAAAAATCTCGTGAAGTTTTTCCACCAGGAACCATTTTGTCAGTGATTGATTTTGCAGAAAACTACACATTTGCTCCACAAAAAGAAATTCAGAGTGAATACTATCACTCTGACCAAGTCTCCATGCTCATTCATATTCTATATAGACATGCTAAACAAAATGTCGATCATATAGAAAGCACGAGTGAAAATCGACATATCATTAAAGAATATCATTTTTATATCAGTGACGATCGTACGCATGATACATGTTTTGTACAACATTGTTTTGGAAAAATCTATGATTCATTGAAAAATCGTGGAATAACATTCAATGAACATTGGATATGGTCAGACGGATGCGCAGGTCAATTCAAATCTGCACGATCATTTTTTTGGTTGTGTCGTCTTCATAAGAAAACCTCCATTAATCATTGTTGGAATTTCTTTGAGACTGGCCATGGAAAAGGAGAACATGACGGTGCAGGAGCATGCATAAAACGAGTACTTCGAAGATATCAAATGAACCACTTTGCACGCCGACTTGCAAACGCTGAAGAAGTTGTTCAATGGTGCAAAAATGCTCTAAGCCATGAGATTAACCCATCATGAGAAGTGCAAAGGTACATTCAATTTAATTTATATTGGTAATCTAATTTTAAACATTGTACATTTATCATGCAATGATTATTTTTAATTGTATTTTGATATCATATTTACAAATTCTTTTTCCAATTTTCCATATAAAGGTTTTTCTGGCATATTGGAATCGGAGACGTAAATAGATCAATTGGAAATGAAGTTGGAACAATAAAAGGGACTCGAAAATTGCATTCAATTCAAACAAAATTGTCCACAAATGTGTTTGCATCGGATAAAAGAAAATATTCTTGTTTTTGTGATGTTTGCATAGACAACACAAAATCCAATGACATCTGTGAAAACAAAATGTATGTGAACGATTGGAAACATACAGAGCTAAATACAAAGGGAAAAATGTCTGTTGCAATGATTGAAGAAATGGAATCATAGGAAACTACAATATCATCCGATGGTGATCGAGTTTCTGATCTTGTTAGAGAAGGTAACAATTGAATTACTTTTTAATGATTTAAAGATTTACAAATTTAAATTTAAATATGCATAATTAAATGTTAAATTTATTTTATTGTGCAGGAGATGTTTTTGCCGTAATTGCACCTATTGACAACGATGAAAATGTGAAGTATTATTTGATGCGTTGCACTGAACAAAAAATGAAATTATTACAAGACTATAATGATCACGGATTTCAGTATGACAAAGGGTCTATTATACTGAAAGGTTATTTTTTCAAAAAAACTCGTCAAAGTGGAGACTTTGTTTACTTTGAAGACTATGAACCTGATTCCATAAGTTGTCAGTATAGTCACTTGGTGTGTGCAGCACGCATAAAGTTGATAGAAGTTCAATCAAAGAAAAAAATCAAAAATTAAGAAATGGAAAATGTCAAAATCCGATCATGAACGGATTATTGAGGATGGAATTCCATTAGAATTTTTTTGAGTGAAGTGTCAGGACAACAATTTATTATCTTTTAAACCTTTCAGTACTCAACTAAAAATTGAACTGCTTATGTTATTTGTGGTTTGCAAATGTTACAAATTGTTTGGGTACAAGCACGTGCTCTAGTTTCCACCGAAAATAGTTTTTCTATACATGTGCATTGATTAAAAATGTTAAATATGTATTGGATATATATATTCTAGAATGAAATTAATTGTTCTTGTATATTAATTGTTTTTGTATATGTTCTCCGACCATATGGTACAAACTATTTCACTTTATTTTGTAAAGTCAGATTCTATCCCCATATGGCCTAGCCTCCAAGGGACGAGATAACAAGTGGTTGTCCCCACTTGCCCGAATCTCGGCTTTTAAGTACAATTTTACTGTTTATGTCGAGCATCTTACATGATGTCCTAGCCAAAGATAGATTCTCTTTGTTTCAAGTTTCTAGTAAAAGTTGTCACCGAATGCCCCGCTCGAACTCTTGTAGTAAACACCATACCTCATCTCTCTTGCTCTCCAATATTATTAGGTTTAATTATTATAACACAAAAATCGTTCTACATTATCAATAATTTTTTGCGCTTAAAGTAAAATCAATGAACACTATTAATCCAATGTCTTTACAAGTAATGTACCATCATACATGCAATTATATCAAATTAGAAATCAATATATACAATGAAATCAATGGGGATTGTCTTGTTGCAAGTAACATAATTTCAATTTACCATATGTGCAAATGTAGGTTGAAACCATCCAAAACTTTAAGTTGTAAATTGAAACCATCCAAAACTTTAAGTCTTAAAACCCTTTCGATTATATATTGTGCATCATTAAAACATTTAACATTTAAAGTTCATTAAATATAACATGAAAAATGTAGATTGAAACCATCCAAAACTGGAGTTTTAAAAACTTCACATGCCACATGCCAATTATAATTCAACAATCCAACAAAAACATTTAACAAATTAAATATCACACGCCACACTAAGACGACCACACTAAGAGGAGTGGTGCACTTCGTTTGGAAGGAGTCAATATATGTCGTATTGGAGCGATTAGACAGAATTCGAAAAGGAAAGAGCTTGAACCAATTCAAGCAGACCCAGGATCGAATTGTTTTATGGAGCTTCATGAGAAGAGATATGTGAAAAGCATTGTTAAGCCATGCCAATTATAATTCAACAATGCAACAAAAACATTTAACAAATTAAATATCACACGCCAAAGTCGTTTCAAGTTTTTGGTAAAAGTTGTCGCCGAATGACCTACTAGAATATTATAAATACTCACTTTGTAAGATCATTTGGCATTCGGAAAAATTCGAAAGTCTTAGACTATCAATCAATTTAAAGTATCATTCACCATAGGGAGTGTAAAATATTCAATGTAGGTTGGTGACGATGCTCACTCCTAGCTTGAAGCAGCGCCAATGACCAATTCTTTAATGAATTCCAATGCACTAGACCAACGTTGGTTCAACCTACTTGGTTTTTCACGCAAGAAATTCCAAGGATGGACTTTCTGGACAAACTGCTGAAATTGAAAAGCTTGACATGGAGATACGACAAGGTGAACAAAGACTTCAGGAACTCTTTATGGAAAGGGCTCACTTGAAGGAAATAAGCACCACGTTGCAGGGTAAAGTCAAGAACATGGAAGATAAGATCAAGAGGGACTTTCCTGATCCGAAACCTATTGGTTTGAAGAAAGAAAATGCATGTGTTGGCACACTTGGAAAAGAAGACGACCACACTAAGAGGATTGGTGCACTTCGTTTGGAGGGAGTCAATATATGTCGTATTGGAGCAATTAGACAGAATTCGAAAAAGAAAGAGCTTGAACCAATTCAAGCAAGCCCAGGATCAAATTGTTATATGGAGCTTCATGAGAAGAGATATGTGAAAAGCACTGTTAAGCCAAGGGCTAGTTCGAAAAACATATTGGAAGAGGAAATGCTGAAGAAGATTGCGAAAGTAAGGCACAAGACAAGGAGGAATGATGATGAAAGTTCCTTGGACTTGAGATTCATGTCTACAACCGTACATGGGAAAAAGTTATCTGCTTTGATAGACACGGGGCTACCCATAGCTTCCCAAGTCGAAAGGCAGCTTCATCTCTTAGAAAGAGGAAGGCTAGCATCGAGAAAGAGTTGAGTGCTTTCAAGGCAGTCAACTCAAGGATAAAAGTAGCACGACTGGTGTCATGAAAAGCACACATGTGAGAGTAGGGTCATGGCTTGGAAAGATAGACTTAAGAGTCATTGACATGGATGATCATTCTATGATGGACCATACCAATGATGGACCGAGACATGAACTCTTAATTCTTGTGATCAATCTTAAACTATTTTATGAAAGATAGATAAACCATTTAAATATTTAGCTCAAACTCTTGTAGTAAACACCATACCTCAAGTCTCTCTTGCTCTCCAATATTATTAGGCTTAGTTATTATAACACAAAAATCATTCTACATTGTCAATAATTTTTTGCGCTTACACTGAAATCAATGAACACTATTAATCCAATGACTTTACAAGTAATGTACCATCATACATGCAATTATATCAAATCATAAATCAACATATACTACATAATGAAATCAATGCGGATTGTTTTGTTACAAGTAACATTTCAATTTACCACATGTGCAAATGTAGGTTCACATTCTATCATTCATGTTACACTGAAATCAATGAACACTATTAATCCAATGCCTTTACAAGTAATGTACCATCATACATGCAATTAAATATCAAATCAGAAATCAACATATACTACATAATGAAATCAATACGGATTGTTTTGTTACAAGTAACATTTCAATTTACCACGTGCAAATGTAGGTTCACATTCTATCATTCATGTAGTTTTAAAAACTTCAGATACCATTAGAATTATAATTCAACTATCCAACAAAAACATTTAACAATAAATATCACATGCCATGCAAATTATAATTCAACTATCCAACAAAAATATTTAACATTAAATATCAAATGTCAAATGTAATTCAATGACAACATTACTTCACATTCACATGCCAAAAGTACTAAAACCATCCAAAGAAAACCGAAATCAATGAACAAGTTATTAATCCAATGACTTTACAAGTAATGTACCATCATATGTATGCAATTATATCAAATCAGAAATCAACATATATAATGTAATGAAATCAATGGGGATTGTCTTGTTACAAGTAACATTTCAATTTACCACATGTGCAAATGTAGGTTCACATTCCATCATTCATGTAGTTTAAAAAACTTCAAATTCCATGCCAATTATAATTCAACTATCTAACAAAAACATTTAACATTAAATATCACATGCCATGCCAATTATAATTCAACTATCTAACAAAAACATTTAAAACATTAAATATCACATGCCATGCCAATTATAATTCAACTATCCAACAAAAACATTTAACATATGTCCAAAAATATGTCCAAAAAACATATTGTAATAAAATATGTCCAAAAATTGTAAATCTCACTCAAGTATCAAACTGTATCAAGTTTAACAAATTTTTAAACCATCTAAATTTTGAAATAAAATCAAATCTACTGTATGTCTTGTCCGTCAAATGGAAGATCTAGCCTCTGGGTCCCGGTTGGCTCGCTATCTTGTAAAGGGAAAACCTACATACACAATGTACATGTACTTGAACATTAAAATTTGAAGTTTTAAAATTAACGAGAATATATATATCTAGAACTTCATGTAAAAAACAAAATATAACAAAAAAATCGCGCAATACCTCGTAAGGTTTCCTCTCCATTTGATGAAGAGTATCTGCCATAGAAACATCTCTAGTGGTAACCTGTACAATATACATGTACAGTTAAATATAAATATATATATATATATATATATATATATATATATATATACAGAAATAATTTATATAAATTAAAAACTTTCAAATGAAAATGCACGTGTGTACATATATATAAACTTATTTGAACAATAATATTAAAAAAAAGAACTAAAGACAACTTCTTCAAATGCCGTGGATGTCCCTATCTCCGTCGCTAAAGTCCTCGGATTAAAAAAATCTTCTATACAAACCTAAATTCAAAAAATTTTAAATAACTCAAAATATAGATCTCTCTCTCTATATCTCAATTTTTTATGGAACTTTTTGAGGTAACATAAATTTTGAACTTGAGAAAAATTGTCCATACTTGGTCATCTCCCAATGAAGTAGAAGGTATATCTCCTAAAGAAGAAGAAGGTACCGGGATCCCAAAAACATCAGACGGAATCGGTACCTGTTAAAACATTTTATCGAATTATATATATACATACATGTACATGTGTGGCAACAATTATTTATTTTAGAGTCACTTAAAAACACTAACATACATGTGCCAACATATCATGATGGACAGACCCATCTGCATCGTTTGAGCCAGAGGTCCCGAACGTAATATTAACATTTTCATCACGCATCATGCCTGAGAACTGCAAATGGTGTTTTAACATATAATCATACATTTTTGTTAGATTAATGTACACATACAAATAAATGTATACATGTGTACATACACATGTATTTATTAGAAATTGTACACATGTATATGTAAATATAATTTCAAATCCTAAGGTCACTAACACATACCGTTCCGGTGCCCTCTTCCTCACGAAAAATTAGGTCTTGCAGACCATTGCGAGAATTTATTGCGTATGTTCGGAGATCTTCAACATTCATGTTGTAAATCTCCTCATCTGTATGATAAACAAAATTGGCACGTGCATATTCACGTGCTCTTTGTCGATTTAAGCCAAGATCGACTCCACTCAATCCGCTATGAACATTTTCAATCATCACATCTCTTGCTTCACGACTTATTCGAGAAGTCGCATCCATCTCTGATCGCAAGGTTTCGACTCGAGACGGTCGACTCACCAATGGCGGCTCAGGGCGAGGCAACTCCACATCTCGCTTTGCGCCCTTACGTTGACATAATCGACCTCTCCCCAGGCCAAAAAATTCTGAAGGAAGATCATTGTAGTCGGGTTTCATACCCAAAAAAAAATCTGCATAAAACATTTGTGCAAAATAAAGAGGAACCTCATCGTTCCATGGAAGCCTTCCAAAGGCCGCAAGATGTCGACTATACAAATATTTTTCTTTGTCTGGGTGCTTGAAATACTGCACCTTCAACATATTTCTTTTTAGCCCTTCCTTATAATTAAACATTGACTTAGCATCATTTCTTGAAACTCTTTTTTTTATGTCCCGCCATTTATCGGGACCTATCACTGTTTCTCTTCTCTTTCTCATCACTTCTACAAATGAATCAGTGGTTGGCCCCAAATCTTTGTACACTTTTACCATTTCACTCAATGAATGTGTAACTATCTCTAGGCTTTGTCTACTCTCAGCAGGTAGAGTCAAATACTGGAGATCTCTCTGCAATTTTGCATAAAGGCTTTGACACCTTTGTAAGGTGCATTCCGCCATGTTCGTTTCCCATGGTATATCAGTAATCTCAGCCGGATAAGTTGTGCTAGGTTGACAGCCTTCTTCTTCAATGTAGCGCGCTGCCCTGCATCTTTTTTGACCACTGGCTCGAACATTTTGAGCCTCTGCATCAATATATATATAATTTCATATATTAGAAAAAACATGTGTAAAAAAAGTTGTAAAAATCTAATGAAAAAATATTGAAATTGATGGCAACCTTGATGTTGTTGGTTAACATCATCTCCAACATGACCCTGCTGAGAACCAGCCCCAGAATGATGCTGCTGAGAACCAGACCCACAGCGACCCTGCTGAGAACCAGTAGCCGTTGATTGCTGGCCTTCGGGGGAATAAATATCACCCCCTTCCGGCACCCTGCTACCTCGACCGGTTGAACCTTGGCCACGCTCCATTGATGGAGTAGAAAGCCTTCTCCTCTTGCCTCCTAAAAATTAAAATATGAAACTTGTTAACAACTAATTTCACTCACAAAGTTAGTAAAAAAATCAATTTCATATGTACACACATGTATGTAGATTTAAGATTATATTTAAATACCGTGAACATCCTCCGATCCCCGAGACTCCATATGGGATTCGGTTGATCTTCGTCTTTCATCCTCCATGATGTATATCTATTGGTCAACATTCACAAAATAGATTTCAAAAAATCAATACCTCAGAGTAAAATCCAATTTGGGGATGTTAAATCCAATATGTTATATATTTACCATGTCACGTCATGAGTTCCCCACTTTTACCTTATGTAAAGCATGATTCTAGGATTACTAAAATTTGTACTTGGTTTTTTAAGAATATATCAAATAAAGTTTTTGAGAAGCAAATATGGCTTTTTCCTTAGAATTTGGCACTTTGAATTTCCTTACCCATATTTCTTGTTAATGATTATAACCTTAAAATGGTTAATATTGGTTTGTCATCATCATCTAAAAATGACTTGGCACATGAAAATTTACCATGTCCATCATCATCACTTCACACCATCTCATACATGACCCCTTCTACATATTATATGCATGAATTTTTGAAATTTCATCCTCTCTACCTATCCCATGAATGGATTGTGACAACAGGTGAATAAAATACAATTTATAAGCAGAAGATAGTTTCTAGCTTGTCCTCCTCCATCCGCCCCATAGCTAGTGATTTCTCAATTTTCCACTTCCAACTTTCTATTCTCAAAATTCATTAGCAGCTAATTTTATCGATAGCCACACCACTATACATATAATTATCATATTATACACTACTACATTAATGAACTCTAAGTTGTTTGTTATTGTAAAGTCCAATAACAAACAATGTTAATTGAGTTTAGTAGTGTATATAACAATTTCTTTGGCTTCCAAGTGTGTTGTGACTAAATAGTAGAATTAACTACCAAAATGAATTTCCAAAATAAAATGTTGGAAGAGAAAAATAGGCAATCATTAGATATGGAGTGCGTGGAGGAGGACAAACTTATACTGATCATTTCCTTATCAAATTTCCTTTATTCACCTAATGTCACAATCAATCGTGGTCTAGAGAGAAGGGATGACCTACCATAAATTCAATCATATAATGTGTAGAAGGGTCATATGTAGATGGTGTGAAACGATGATTACAAACATGATAATTTTTCATCTACTAGGCCATTTTGAGATGATGATTACAAACTAGTGCTAGCCCATTGAAGGTTATAATCATTGGTGCCTAATGTGGGGTGGACAATTTAAATCAAGTTCGTATCAAAGTACAATTTAGCTCATTTTAGTCAAGGTTAGTTAGAAGAATTGGCTATTGGTTTCTACCTTCAATTTCCTCTGAAAATGAATGTGTACGTGCTTTTGAGAGACATTAGAGACATTAGAGGAACAAGGTCCAAATTTTTGATGAAAATGTGCTATGAAAGTAAATGGTTTTAAAGGCAAGCATGTACAAGGCATAGTTGAGCCAAAATGTTCTTCAAGAAGGGCCTAATTATTTGGGTCTTGGTTATGGAAAACATGGAAAATGCTCCAAAGCCAAGGAGGCTTGTGAGGTTTGTGTTCATGATGAATGGAACATGTACATAGTTTACCTTAAAGTTTTTGTGTTTTACGAATATTAAAAAATGAAGAACTTCTATTTAGATCCATTCCAGAGATTGACTGCAGGGGCATTTACTAGATATGTCACCTTCATAAAAGATGAGATCCAGAGGCTACCTGGCCCTTTACAGACTCTGCCTATAGAACTTGTAGAAGTAAACACTAGAGGCATTAACAATATCAAAGAACTAGACATGGGAATGTGTCTCTTTCCCTACGCAAAAAAATAATTCTTGAGGTACTAGTTAATCTTCATAGACAGGTCATCAAGCAAGTCAATGTGATCATCCCTCCTTCCCTCCCTTCTAAAATAATTGTGTTTTGCGGGTCAAAAAGCCAAAATATGGAGACAATTATCACCAAATCCAACGTACGATTATGCATGATGGATAATATCTAGCGCTTTCCCTTGTTAGAGAAAGTACATGAGCTCTATTATTTGAGCTAAGAGTCAGTTGTTTGAAGAGGCATGTTTTGTCAACTTGTTTGGTTGATGGTTTTGTACACCAATATGTAAGAGTACATGGACATATTCACATGATGTGAATTTTTTTTTCTTTGAAGGAGAAAATGATGTGTTTTCAGTTTGATGGTTTTTTTTGTGACAAGATGTCACAAGATTTTGTGAAGGTCCACTCTTGAGCGAGAGCCTCATGATTACAACCTATCTGTGAGAATCAAATGGGAGTGCATCCTTATTTTGAAGGAGAAATTTCAATAGGCTTTAGGAAATTTAATTTCAAGTCATTTAATTTCACTAGAAATAATTCAGAGGTACATGATATGAATAGTATTTAGGAAGAAAAATAGTCCCTCATGGAATATGAAGAGAGTAGCCACTTCATTTTGTATATATGCATAATTTCGTATCATTTTCTAAGTGGTGAGGTCGTTTGAATCTCCAATAGTTGTGTTGGTGTGGTGGGAACCATGCTAGGAGTTGGGCATTCCATTGATATGGTCAAGGTACTTAGTGTATGAGGAGCATCCAAAATTAGGCGTATTGGGATCTTGATGAGGGGGATATGTCACTTGATGCATGCAGTGATGATGGTATTTGATGAGTAAAGGACACATATAGATGAGATGAGTGTCTTTAACATAGAGCACTCAAGGGCATGCCATATACTAATTAACCGAGTTCGTGACACAATAAATGGTGGAAGAGGAATCATCAACATATGAGGTTGGTGTAAGTGGTGGTGCTACTATTGAGGCATGATGTATGGTGACCAAATACATTCGATATCAACATGGAGATTGAATACTGTTGTATAATAAGCTCAGAGCCTGTATAAACACAAGAGCTTGCTTCTTAAACCCTTATTACGTGATGAGGTGGCAACATCACATGATGGAGTGGGGAGAAATGGGGGTGCTTAAGGGGTATGAAGGATACTCTTCAACTCATGAAGCATAGGGCATGAATTGGTGGGATGACCTAATGTGTCTCAAAGGGCACATGGGGGACTAACCTTGGGTATTTTTGGTTGAAGGTTCTTTCTAAAATAAAAATTATAAATAACTATGGAAACTTGCATTAACAAATTATCCTACAAAAATTATTGTAGAAAATTTTCAAAATTGAAATGCAAACTTAAATTCCTTGCATTCTTTCATCAACTTTGTTAATAATTGAATAGTCTACTAGTTGACTATATTACCAACTGCAATGAATATTGTCTTTCCCTAATGTTCATTGTGAAAATGGATCCTCACATTAATGTGATAGGATCTTTTTCATCTCTCAAGTTACTAGGTCAAAGCATCCTAATGGGTAAATTAATTGTGAGATAAATTACAAGCATTAAATGTCAATCCAGGTTCTTATACTTCTGAAGTACACTTGCACAATATATGCTAAAGCCAAAATATGGAGACAATTATCACCAAATCCAATGTACGATTATGCATGACGGAGAATATCTAGCGCTTTCCCTTGTTAAATATATTAACAAGGGAAAGCGCTAGAGATTCTCCATCATGCATAATCGTACATTTATGCTTATAGAGTGAAAAAACTAAAAGAATCAACTTGTAGGGTCATTTAAATGGGGGGTGGAGAATTCGTGGGTCTTTGCAAATTCAAAGTATGGTGCATGTTGCATGAAGCAAGATGTTGAAAGTAGAGTTATGTTAGACACACATAAATGCAACAAATATGGAAACTTGTACATGAGCTCTATTATTTCCTTTAATATGTGATCCATGCCTTTCTCTAATTCATATTTTTATCTCTTCTATTAATTATGTTATTCTTTCTATGTATTGTTCTAGTACAAGGGGGTGAAATAATTTCGTATCATTTTCTAAGTGGTGAGGTCGTTTGAATCCCCAATAGTTGTGTTGGTGTGGTGGGAACCATGCTAGGAGTTGGGCATTCCATTGATATGGTCAAGGTACTTAGTGTATGAGGAGCATCCAAAATTAGGCGGATTGGGATCTCGATGAGGGGGATATGTCACTTGATGCATGCAGTGATGATGGTATTTGATGAGTAAAGGACACATATAGATGAGATGAGTGTCTTTAACATAGAGCACTCAAGGGCATGCCAAATACTAATTAACCGAGTTCGTGACATAATAAATGGTGGAAGAGGAATCATCAACATATGAGGTTGGTGTAAGTGGTAGTGCTACTATTGAGGCATGATGTATGGTGACCAACACATCTTGATATTGTCGGAGATTGAGACAATGTTGTGTATAATGTTTGTGTTTCACATAAATAGACAAGAGGTCGTTGGTTCTTAAACCCTTATTACGTGATGAGGTGGCAACATCACATGATGGAGTGGGGAGAAATGGGGGTACTTAAGGGGTATGAAGGATACCCTTCAACTCATGAAGCATGGGGAATGAATTGGTGGGATGACCTAATGTGTCTCAAAGGGCACACGCGGGACTAACCTTGGGTATTTTTGGTTGAAAGCTCTTTCTATTAAAATAAAAATTATAAATAACTATGGAAACTTGCATTAACAAATTATCCTACAAAAATTATTGTAGAAAATTTTCAAAATTGAAATGCAACCTTAAATTCCTTGCATTTTTTCATCAACTTTGTTAATAATTGAATAGTCTACTAGTTGACTATATTACCAAATGCAATGAATATTGTCTTTTCCTAATGTTCATTGTGAAAATGGATCCTCATGTTAATGTGATAGGATCTTTTTCATCTCTCAAGTTACTAGGTCAAAGCATCCTAATCGGTAAATAAATTGTGAGATAAATTACTTGCATTAAATGTCAATCGAGGTTCTTATACTTCTGAAGTACACTTGCACAATATATGCTAAGCAATTAACTCTCAATCAAAAATGGAAATGTAGACATAATGTATACACACTTTACATTAAGAAAACGTGTATATGCACATGCTTTTGAAGAAAGAAAGGCTTTTAACATGCTTCTTCATTCAAAATAAGTATTTAAAAAGCCCTAAAAAGAAAGGCATTTAGCATGCTTCTTCATTCAAAATAAGTATTTGGAAGGCCCTAGAAATGAGATAAACTATATGAAGTGCTGGAGAAATTCCAAAGTTTTGGTTCTTAAAGTAAAAAAAAAAAAAAATCATATCATATCTAACTAACAAAAATCAACGTTTAAGGCTAATACTAAGAGAAAAGAAACGCAAAAAGGAATAAAGTAATAGAGTTCCTCATTAGTGGAGTTTCTAGTTTTGTGATAAAGAATAATACCATATTGACTAGGGTCAAATCAATTGAAAACATGATAGAGAATAAATCATTGAACTTTTTATGATCCAATTATTTTTTCAAATACACAATAAGGATAAGTTAAATTTAACTTCTACAAACACTACAATGGTTCATACAATTTAGAAAAAAGTTAATTAATTGAACCTATAATATGGTTTTTATAATTCCTATCTAAACCAAACCAAAATCTATTACTTTCCAACAAACTAATCATTTACTTAAAATCCTACTATGAAATTGACAATGTTCATATCTTCTATAATAACAACATTTGATATTTAATTTAACAAAATATAAACTACGTGGTAGGTAAGAGGGCTGCTCTTTAGTGGATGAAAATTAATCTTTTGAGGATTGTTCTACTGTCTTGTTTTGGGTATTGCTAATGCTTTAATGCTTGCTTATGATTGAAATACATGTTCAGGAGTAGGATCTAGGATCTACGTACATGCTTTTGAGAAAATTTTTGATGAAAATGTGCTATGAAAGTAATTGTTAGTATGAATTCTTCGTCGAAGTGTACGAAAAAGAACCACTTTAGCTACGCATAACTAATAGCCCTAACAACAATAATGGCTGCAAAACATCTTCAGATCTGCAATTAGTGGTTAAAGTGCTGCAACAAACAGATCTATAAATGGAAAGACATTAAGCGGTAAAGTAAAGAGTTTGCTCCATGCATCCAACAGACAAGACAAGAACACGATTTTTGAATGAATTTTTATATTACAGGGCACCTGGGAGGAAACAAGAAGGTGTATCCGGATCTCCTCAATGGGATGGGTTCTTTGTAGTCCTCAGCACTTCAGATCTAAGCTTTCTCTCTCTTGTAGATGTAGAAAAACCCAATGTAGAAGGTAGAGCTCAATGGGAGCAAAATGGCAGAAATGAGACCAAGTGTATAGATCCAGAGTGATCTAATATGCAACAAAAGGTGAGGAATGATGGGGAAACCCCTCCTATTTATAACAAAATATTGGGTCATTCTAGATCTTGGTGCATGATTAAAATAATGTTAATCAAATCTAGATCCACCTCTATGGAATATTTTATTATTATTTGTTGGAGGGAAAGGGTGTTTTGACTTGGGTCAAATCCCTTGATTAGTGAAGAATAAATAAATAAATGATTTATTTATCTTTTTAAGGAAGTGGTTGGGATATAATCAAGTAAATAATGATTTATTTAATTAATGGTGGTTGATTTGGTCATATTTAACAAGGAATATTATTTAAATAATTATTCCTAGAAAATAATAAGATAACTATGGGTTTATCTCATTAATTTCTTTGTTTTTGGGTTAAACATGACCGGGAATAATAAATAAATTATGGTTTAATTAATTATTCCTTTTGGGGTTTCCTAATTAACATAGTGAAAGCAGTTTTACATGGGGTAAAACTGGTCTTACATGGTGTACTTGGGTCCATCTAATGATGAAAGGTTAGATGACCAAAAAATGGTGTAACAGTAATATCATGAAGCTTTATCATTACACACAGGTCTAAGAGTTCTACTACGAACCAATGGTGTTATGACCACTCATGTTCCAAGTAAGCTGATCTAAACCAGTACTCATGCTTTTATTAAGACTGTAATCATAGTATTGTTATGAATAATGATAGTGTAATCATAGTGATTTATCTGTGTTTATACTAATGAATGATCATACTGGAATACTAGTATAACAAGTACGATTTCCACTACATGCACGGAATCCTTATCGTATAGGTAATTAAACAGGGGATTACACTCCTTACATTGATAAGCTGTAACTCATAACTATGTTTAAGTAATAATGTTATTCTAGTTTTTTTTCAGCAAGAAAAAATATAGTCTGGTGTATATAAGTGTACCAGGGCACATACTAGGTCCTCACAAAAAGCATTTTGTTTTACATAATTGAAATGGTCCCTTTGACAGTGTTTTTCACAGATCAATAATACATAAAAAGTCCTGTTTCTGAGATTTTCTACAGACATTACAAATAATAATCTGTAGCACAACATATACTCAAGTTTATACAGATTACTATTTTACACAAAAAAAAACAGTCATAACACACTGCTGGAAAATGTTCATATGTTATGACTTGAAGCTCCGCATCTTTCTTCAATGGTAATCCTTGTGTGTTTTGCCATGCTGTGGTGCAGCTGTGAGCACAATTTTAGGAGTAAAAATTATCAATGGTTATTGTTATCAATTTTAGGAGCACAATTCTAGTTAATGGTTATTTTTCTATCATAATCAATGATATCCATATCTCACTCATTACACCTGCTAATCTTGTATCATAGCTAAGCTCTATAATACAGGTGTTTTATTTCCACACGCCTGTAATCATTAACCAGTAATCATAGCTATTTCTATAATAAGCACTAGTTAGATAACTAAGAGTAATGGTAATCACAGTATATGTACCTATTACAGTATCTACATAATAAGCAGAGTAACAGGTTATTAACTGCTTAACTAGTAGTAATCAATGGAGTTTTCTCTATGAACCAGTGATAGCTTTCTACACATAGAAAAATCCGTAATCTCTTATAAGGTATTGATATTGTAAGTACTAATACAATGACTTTATCATATATAGTTAGCAGCTGTAAAGGTTTCATCACACTACCAGTATCAATCACACTCTATACGCTTGTTTACATAGGTTTCATATAACCAGTTTACAGATAAAGCTCGACGTACCCGGCAGATCTTAACCTCGACCAGCAATCGCGCGGAAATCGCCCAGCGGAAATCGACAGAAAACAAAAAGACGCGCGGAAACAATGAATCGCGTTGAACCTCGACTAGCAATCGCGCGGAAATCGCCCAGTGGAAATCGACAGAAAACAAAAAGACGCGCGGAAACAATGAAAACAATAAACTGACAACCTTCGCGGGCGATTTATTTATAAAAACGTAGTTCGGCCGAACTTTCAAATGAGTTCGGCCGAACTACCATTGCCGGTTTTCCAAACCTCCGGCAAAAATTCTGTTTACTGGGCCGTCACAGTGCCGTCAATATTAACGGACTCAAAAGTTCGGCCGAACGTACTAAAATAGTTCAGCCGAACTTTATAAAATGTTCGGCCGAACTATTGCCGAAAAAAAAATTTTGCCCCCGATTCTCACAAAAGTGTAACCCAGCTTCACGTTTCCGCCCATAAATAATTGATAATAGAAAATATATGATGATGAGAGTACAATTGTGGTCCCATATATATACCTAAGCAAAATTGCCCATTCATAAAGAGTCATGTCCTTTGGGACATGTCCTACCATAATTATAAATTATTGTCATTATTATTTATATTTATTTTATACATATTCATGTTCATAACAACATCAAATAACAATGTGTCGAAAGGGAAGTGGTAGTTGCAAAGGGTTGGGACGTTCTCATGCTTGCTCACAAGCCAATGCATGTACTCATAGTTTTAGAGTGTATATTTTGGAGTTGGTTTAGGAGGAAATATATGAGTTTAGGTGGATTTTTCAGCTGAGCACACTTGTCTCTAAGACACCAAGGTGTTAACAAACATCACCGACTAGGTTCTTGACATGGGGCATACTCTATGAAGAAACAACCAACATCTGCTAGCTATTGATTTATATAGGAGAATGAAAATGTCGTTGGGGAGGGTTATAATGGACATGAAGGATGCTAAAGAATAAACTATGGTCATGTTGGACAAGATCGTTCTAAGCCAAAAATAAATAAGGCTCCATCTTAACTAGATTGATGACCACCTAGCTCATGTTTTTGGCTTGAGTGGTTGTAGTCAGGGGCACACCAACTCCATTAAGGTGGATGTATCCACTTCCACTTAGTTTTATCATGGTTCTTGTTGAGTCATTTTTTTGGTTTTCTAGTCTAACTAGGCATGGAAGCGTTGGCCTAAGCAATCTATTTCATATTCATTTTATTGTTGTGCTTGTGCTTAAATCATTTCATATGTTGGTCCATATGAAACTCTACTTTCTCTTAATACTCTGGTTTAGACTCAATGTTTGTTTTGGAACCAATTCTCTATTGTTGAGATTCAACAAGATGATGACCTTAGTGAAAATTAAGCACCTTTACTAAGTGGGGCCCGTAGGCTGTTTTTAGGTGTATGTCTATTTTTAGACATGGTGAGCATATTCTATAAGTAGAAGGAAGCTACTTGTAGATGGTTGATCAAGTTGTAAAAATATATGAGATTCTATTTTTAGAAGATTGGGTGAAGTCTATCTATAGATCGCTAATCTAAAAATAGATGCATGTTAATTATTATTAGCCCTTAATAATAACTTGATAATAAATATCAACTTATTCTCTTGGAGAACTTTATTTTAGTGAACAGATTTGGAAAATCAGTGGGCTGAAGGAATTACACAATTCCTAGGGTTTTATGGTGACTCATGCATGGAGGACTCAATTATAACTGAAGTGGAAAGTTGTGACAAAGTTGGAAGAGTACTTATGTGAGCTATTATTTAGTTTAACTTAGTTAAGTGAGTTAAACTCAGTTGTGCTAGTTGTATCTAGTTATAATGGAAGATACACTAGTGAGAGTTTAGTGAATTAATTATTTAATTAATTCACAACTAGAGACTCACTTGCAACTGAACAAATACAGCAGTTAACTACTTGCATGTCAGTTCCAGTGGAGACCCAGTGGAGAGATAGGTGACAAGGTGAGATGGACTCTCTGTTGTGACTATAGTGATGCATTCAATGCATCTGACACACATTGGAGATGCCAATGAGGATTGTGCAATCAAGGCAAGGCTAATTCGAATTCATTCAGGGATCTTCTTCAGCAGGAATTGCGCAATGGAGGCAGGTTGTCAGGAGGCAAGAAATTGGTGCTTAGATATGCAAATTTATGTGTGTGATGATTGTATATTGTACTGAGAGCTCTATGAACTGAGCTTTGTATGATATTGTTACATGTTCCATTGATATACATGATATATGATAGTTGGGGTTTTTAGCTTTAATATTTCCCAGCAAAACATCTTGTTATGTGCGATTGATTTTGCTTCATATGTGTTTTGCAATTGGTGATTTAATTTCCGCAAATAATTAAGTGGAAGGATTTTGTATTTAACATAAGTTAATTTGTTAGATCAGGGGAGTCCAGTAATATATATGCATCTTTTATAATTTCTACATGGTATCAGAGCAATGTTAATCAATGGAGATTGCAATCTTGAAGTGATGTTGAGTTTTGTGCTGGTGGACAATTTGAATTTGCTACAGAAATTTCTTGGTGTGACAGTTGAGTATTTATTGAAATGGCTTTCAATGGGTTGTGGTTAGAGTATGCCCTTGAGGGTAGCTCAAACTACATATATTGGAAGGACAGGATGGAGGAGGTGCTTGAAGATAATGGTCTGAAGGAGTTCATCAATAGCGATGTTCCTAAGCCTAATTCTAGCGATGCTACATTACTTGACGCATGGCAAAAGAAAGTAGTGAAGACAAGAAGAATTATGTTGGAAGGTGTAAAGGACCATATTGTGTCAAGCCTTCATGGGAAATCCACTCCATTCTCAATGTGGAAGGCTTTGACAGATATTTTCCAAAGTAGCAGTGACCATAGGAAGTTGGCACTGAAATATAAGCTCAGAAAAATCAAAATGGAGAAGGGCGACAGTATTCCAAAATATCTCACAAAGTTTTTCCAATGTAGGGATGAATTGGGGAGTGTGGGAATCACAGTTGTGGATGATGACTTGGTGAGCTTGGCTCTCCTTGGGCTACCGAAGAGTTGGCATAATTATCAGGACTTTGTCAATGTACAGGATAAATTTCTGGATTGGGAGCGACTTTGGTCATATCTAGTGCAGGAGGAGATAAAGCAAACTACCAGGGATGGCTCTTCATCGAAGAGTGATGATGAAGAGAATTTTTCTTTGGCTTCCAAAGCAAGGAAAGGGAAGGGGAAGAAATCCCATCCAAAATTCGAGGCTAAAGGCAAGAAGCTAGATTTGTCCAAAGTGAAGTGTTTTCATTGTCACGAACATGGGCATCTCGCCACTAACTACCCACAAAAAAAGAAGAACAAGAAGGTTGTTGGAGCTGCAGTGGGTGAGGCCTTAGCCTTTCAATTTGAACTTGATTTCTCTTTGATCGCATGCTTGGTTTCAAGCACAATGGGATCAATGTGGTATCTTGATAGTGGTGCTTCCTTCCACATGACGGGAGACAAGGATTTATTTAGTGACTTGGAGGAGAAAGATCTCCAAATGCATATAGAGATGGGCGAAGATGGTAGATACAGTGCAACCGGAATTGTAACCATTACCTTTGAGAGGGATTCAAGTAAACCATTTCTGTTGAAATATGTTATGCATGTTCCAGGTATGAAGAAGAACTTGGTCTCGGTCACGATGTTGGAGGACAGAGGTTATGACGTTTTTTTAGCGAGGGAAAATCTTTCCTGTGACATAAAACAATGGGTCAAACCAAGATTATAGGGATTCAATTTAAAAATATCTACAAGATGGAGATAGATGGCTGCGCTGCAATGATGGGAAAAGCAGAAAAAGTGGTGAGCCGGGATGAGGGTGAATTATGGCACAGGAGATTGGGCCATCTTCACCATGGCGCCTTGAATATTTTGCAGCATATTTCTACTAGACTTCCTAAGGGTACTCTTGCGCAGTCAGATCAATGCAAGGGATGTACTATGGGTAATTTTGTGAAGACCATCTTTCATGAGAAGGAGAACCGTGCTTCGGTGATCCTGGAGATAATTCACACAGATGTGTGTGGACCTTTCTTAGTTGCTTCAATAGCAAAACACAGGTATTATGTTATATTTATTGATGACTATTATCATAGATGTTGGATCTTCTTCATGCAGAAGAAGAGTGAAACATTCTCAAATTTTTGTGAGTTTAAAGCATTGGTGGAGAAGGAGTCATGGCAGCAAGTGAAGGCTCTGTGGAGTGATAATGGTGGTGAATATATCTCGAACGAATTCAAAGAATTTTGTAGCAAAGAAGGAATTCGAATAGAACTCATTGTGCCTCATAACCCACAGCAGAATGGGGTCGCAGAGAGGAAGAATAGAATAATCGTGGGTGTTGCACGATCTATGTTGCATGACCAGTGCCTACCAATGCACTTGTGGCCAGAAGCATGCAACACTATGGTTTATGTGCAAAACTGTTGTCCTCATAGAGTACTTGGCATGAGTACACCTAAAGAAGTGTTTACTAGTAAGAATCCTGATATTTCTCATTTGAATATTTTTGGCTCATCTGTTTACATTAATGTGAAAAAGGACACCAAGAAGAAGCTGGAGCCGACTGTAGAAGTTGGGATATTTGTGGGGTACACAGAAACACCCCATAATTATCATGTGTATTTTCCATGAAGTTGTTGCTTGAGAAGGAGCTACACTTGCATGCAGAGGAGGAACTTCTTGTTCCCAAAGATGAGCCTCAAGATGTGGATCAGCCATAGGAGGAGGATCATGGAGTGGAGGAGTCCACTCACGCAGAGCCAAACATAAGAACAGACAGAAGGCGTACCACAGAAGCTGAGAGGCTAAAGCTTGATGACGCACAGAATGTAGGAGTCCCTACATCACAGCGTAGACAGAGACAGCCACCTGACCGATTCACTGGATACATGGCTCTCATGAGAAAGTGTATCGTGACAGAGCCATCTTCCTTTGAGGAAGCAGTGCAGGAGCCCACATGGGTAGATGCCATGGTGGAGGAGTATGACTCCATTGTCATAAACAATGCTTGGGAGATTGTTCCAAGGCTGGTTGGTAAATTAGTGGTAGGTTCGATTTGTTGCTCAGGGCTTCTCACAGATCGAGGGGATTGATTATGAAGAAACCTTTTCACCTGTCGCACGATATTCTTACATAAGGACCATCCTTTCTCTCTCAGCACAAATGGGTTGGCACATTCATTAGATGGATGTGAAGACTACATTCCTTCAGCAGTGAGTCGCATGTGTGCATACTCAAAAGAGCGTTGTATGGGTTGAAGCAAGCACCCTGTGCTTGGTACACACAGATTGACAGCTATTTCACTGGACTTGGCTTCACCAAGAGTGAGGCGAATGAAAACCTATACCAAATTGTGGTGGAGGGTAAGCTTTTAATCATTGTTCTTTATGTTGATGATTTAATACTAACGGGTGATGAGTAGTTGATACACTCATGCAAGGAAGATCTTTCAAAGGAGTTTGAGATGAAGGATTTGGACCTCCTTCATTATTTCCTTGGATTGGAAATATGGTAGCAAGAAGGTGCACTATTTGTGTCTCAAGGAAAGTATGAAGGTTATTTAATAGAGATTCCTTTGGATTTTGTGTATATTTATAAAACTGGTTATGTTTTCTCAGTCTTAATCCATGCAAATCTTGGTTTATGGATTTCTCTGTTCAAATCAAAAGAAGGATTTTCTCCCCTCTTGTATATTTAAGGATTGTGCTAATCAAAAGTATAGCTATGTTGTTCATTGAATAATATATATTTAAGCTTGCATATATGATGCTACCTCTCATTTTTCATTCTGGTTACATGCTTAAGTTCGATGACTCTGACTGGCATTAACACTCAAACTCTGATTTATTGTTCAGTTTAATGTTTGTGGTTCTCGAGCCTTTGGTCAATCTGAATGTTCTTGCATAGTTCTACAATCCGTTATATGTATATGACTTATATTTTTCATTACGCTTTAGTTTATTATCGTATTTCGCATGGATTGTGGAAACGAATCTCCTGCACAATCATTTTTCTTTCAACAGTTATGATTCTACAGCAGGAATTCCATGTATAAAGTTTTGGTGACCGGACCACCTTGATTTTTGTCCGAGTATAGTTAACTTTAGAGGAATAATGTGTTCTAGGTTGAGGTTCCACCTCGTGCCCAGAACCGACAGTTCGCTCTGCAGGCATTAGAATGACAGAGTTTTGGAATTTTTCTATGACATGTTTACTCAGCAACATTTCATTCCATGCAAATGTAGTTCTTCAAATAGTGTGTTTTCCCTAAAGCAAATAATAGTTTTATGTGTTTTTTTTTAACAGAGTTACTACTATGTTTAAACAATCACGGCTGTAATGTATTTGCTCCATTAAATTTGCATTCACTGAACCAGAAAAGCATAGTATATACTTCACGTTTGATCTATATAATTCTGTAAATAAAAATTACATTCTCTGAACCCAAAATAACACAATATATATTTCACATTTAATCTATAAAATCATGTAATTAACCTGCTCCAATTTAAAAGTATTCCAATCTTTCTCAACAGTTGTCTTTCATAGATTCACTATTATTGAGCCTAACTAAGCACATGCCTATATATGCACTTAATAAAATCGTTTCTTATTTTGAATTATTGAAAATGCACTGAAAGTGAAATTCACTGTTGATGTCCACCCAACCTTCAAGAAAGGCGATTACGTCCTTCTCCTTCCCCCGTGCTCCACACCTGAAAGGTACAGGTTGACAATATTTTCTGTTGTGACCTCAGGACCCCAAGTCCAGTTAGTACCATAAATTTCAGGAACGTTGAGTGGATTCCACTAGTCTCTACCAGCTCAGGAAATTTCCTCAATCTCTAAACAGAACCCCTATTCCTCACTGGGATAAGTCTCTTATCCTCAAAAAAGCAGGTAACTGTTCAAACTGTCCAACCACCTTTCAGTTCTTGGAATACTTTTACCATCAATCTTTTTACTTTTTATGGAACTGTTTTTTCATAACCAATTTTATTTTTCATATTAATAATAAAGAAAATAAACTTTTCCAGAAAACACTAAATATTACTAACAAACTAATAACAAAATGTCATTTTACTAGTTAACAACTAGTTAATACTAAATACAGTTGTCACAAATACCATACTTGATTATCACCCAAACTTCACACATTAACAAATATTGTAAATAAATTATAGTGAACTAATTTTTAAATACAACCTTTGGCTTTAAAGGGTTCAATGTTACATTTTACACCTTGGAAATTAAATGCAATGCAACACTTATTAATTTCCCAGGTTTTATATAAATACAATATGGTTAGGATTTTAGAATTTTTTTTTAATATATAAATTATGATTAAGTTTTAAATAAAATGATAAAATTATTCTTCTCTCGAAATTAAATTTGAAAAAGAGTTCTATTTAGATTGGAATGATTTACAACGTTAAATTGGAATGCTTTACACCGTTTTTACTTCTTTATATTGATTTATAAGTTAAAAATGGATTATTTTTTAATAATTTATTTTTTTAATTTGAAATAAAATATAATTTTACCTATCAAATAATTATCTTAAACTTTATTAATAATAAAAAAAAATATAGATTTAAATTAGTCATTATTATCATTTAAAAAATTAATTATCTTAAACTTTATTAATAATAATAATAATATAGATTTAAATTAGTCATTATTATCATTTAAAAAATTAAATATCTATTCAATATGTAAAAAAATTATATGATTAACAATGTGAAAATCTCTTTAATTGAAAATAGGGGTTATAAATATGTTTCACCATTATTACAACCTAACTCTTACATTATTTTTCAATATCTATTCAATATGTAAAATATTTATAATATTGAATATATTTATAAGATTAACAATGTGAAAATCTCTTTAATTGAAAATAGGGGTTATAAATCTGTTTTACCATTATTGCATCTTAACTTTTATACATTTTTTCAACAAAAAAAATTGTAAATATGAAAGATGGTGTACTCAAAATTAGAATTTCAATGAAATGGTTCTATCACCAAAAAAAAATTAATATATTTAATATTTTTTTTATTTAATTTTCTTTTTATTTTTATATTTAATTATTATTAGTTTTTAATTTTTAAAAAAAATTAAACGAATTATTTTTTTTTTCTCTATATATTGAATTTTTTATTTTATTTTTATTGTTTTAAACTTTTTATTTTAATGTTATTTTTAATTTAAATTTTCTATTTTTAATTATTTTTTATTTTTATTATTTATTTTTTTAATTATTTTCTTTAATTATGGTGTTATGTTTTTTTTTTTTTTCTTTTCTTTTCTTAAATTATGAGGTTTTTTTTTCTTTTTTTTCTTTTTACAAGTTATGTTTGTATTTTTTACATTTTTATTAGCTTCTTTTTTATAATTTTTTTAGATTTGAATTTTTTTATAAAGTTTTTTAATTTTATTTTTATGTTTTATTACAAAGATGAAAATCACCATTCTAAACAAAAAAGATTGATGTTGCATCACTTTTCAAAATTAGCCTGAAAACCACTAACATTTAAAACAAATGTTCATACTTCATAAACAAAAATTGAAGTGCCAAAAAACTCACCACTTTTCTTATTCGCGGTGACATTTAAAAAAAGAATTAAAGAAAATTTAAAGTTCCAAAAATATGCTTAAAAAAACAAGTTATTCTACATCACCACTTTTTAAAATCTACATGAAAATAATCACATTTAAAAAAAAAACCATAAAAAAATTTAAACTGCCAAAACTATGCTCCAAAAAAAAAAAAAGGATTATGCATCACCACTTTTCAAAATCCGGTGTTTTTTTTCGCTACAAAGGAATTTCCCTATTTGATCGGTAACCATGTTTGACCTCTGCTAGTTTGATTGATTAATAACAAGATCCTTGATTTGTAACTTGGCTAAAACTTATAGTCATTTTATCTAGAAGCACGTGTTCTAAGAGATAAGAGATGGTTGCATAACGTGGTTTTGAGAGGACTCTTGGAAACAATTTCCCAAGCTAGCTCTCCTAGAGGAATTGATATATATCAAGAAAACTACTATTCCAGTCGGGGTGATGCTAGTAGTGGATTTCTGGGACCTCAAGCAACACCAAGACCAAAGGAAGACCAAAGGAGCGTGTGGAAGGAAAACAATGAATTCATATCCAAGTGCTCTCAATCCCATATGTGATCACCTCTCATTCGTTGTGATCGGTAAATAAAATAGTGGATCTTCTCGCGAATTGGGGAGGTCAAGTCAAGAACCTCTCAATATCCCAGGCATGGCCTCCCACTGATACCACTGACTATACGAACAATCTGGAACGTATTATTGGGGTCGATCTTGTGACCCTGATGGGGGTGGAGGAGCATGGGGTGCGTCGCCTAACTTCACGCGAGCGAAATCAGTGATATGACACGCACCTGTAGAAAAAGAGGAGGCCACACCAAGTGGCGTCGTCGGATCCGAAACGTCGAGAATGTGAAACGGTTATTTATAACTCAACGCTCCATAGCTTTCTGCAACATTTGGGTCCATGGCATGGGTGATTGGGAGATCGGATATACAAACTATGAGTATGCACAAGCTTTTTACCTGTGCATGCTTGTAGCTCTAAGAGGATTTTTTATAAGGGAAGTTGGTTGTTGGTGTTGCATTTGTAGGGAGGGTCTTATGGGAACGTTTGTCAGAGTGGTGTGGGATCCTAGAGAGTTGGTCATGCGCTCAATGGGAGGCTGTAGCGCTGAGAATGACAAAGGTCGCCCTGGGTGTAGTTTCCGCATTGGTGGAGAAACTTCAGTAAGTAGAGAATTATCCTCCTACTGGAATTGTTGTTGGTTTTATGAATCTTTTCAATATTTGGTTATCTAGTTGGTTTTCCATCTCGGGAGGGCGTTTCTATAAGCCTCAGCGCCACTTTGGGGACCTAGGGTGGCAATTGAGAGGTCCTCATATTTTTTTGGTTTACTTCAGGATGTTTGTGTTAATTTAAATCATAGTAGGTGGGTCGGAATCAACCGTGGTGTATGTTGGCTGGAACAATAGGGAGAGTGGGCATGAGTGGGGAGCTCCTTTCTATATTTCCACTCGGTGCTGGTACAAAGCAGGAATTATGCACTGCCAAAGGGTGTGATCTAGGCGTGGTGTTGGTCCTCAGGGAGAGGCTGGGGACTGAGCCGACCACGGAGCAAGGAACAATGAAGTGGGAGGATGAGTGGTTGTGGAGGGCGATGTTTCCCATGTTCATGCTCAATCCTTGGGACAACTAGAGAAAATTCCTATCCTTGCCTCCATTGATAGTACTCTGGATAGTATCAATGCCAGCCATTCGCTAAGGTATGATGATCGAAATGAAACCATTGCATATATTAACGATGTTCAATTCAATCTCCACGTTCCACCCCTATGGGTAGCTTGTTCTTGTTTCCTATGGGTACTTTGTTCTTGTTATGCCACCCTACGTGGAGCCAACGCAGAATCAATGAACGGCTTGCCCACATAGACTTCCATATCCATGCACATCAAGGCCATCCTGCGGCCCAAGTTGTTGTTCATGCACCAAATCCTCTCCCATGAATGTCATTCGCTGGTTGTTTTTTGGCTAACAAATTCGGTTGGAGTGAAGCTCATGGAGCATAGAGCTTCCATACTATAAGATGTACCTTTTTGATGAATTAATGAAAATACTTTGATTGAAAAAAAAAATAGTAAAAAAGAACACATAACAAATAAATTTTAATTGAAAAATTATAATCAGGCAAGTAATTAAATTCATTCCATCACATTCATCCATTCACACAATAAGAAATAATATAAAACAATAAGAAACACAAATTGGGCACAATATTCATAGACAACATTGATGGCCCAAACTTTCAGAAAGATTTAAATGATTTCATCATTTGGAATTATTAAATAGATGGAAAAAACATACACCATATCCCATGCTTATATAAAGTCTTGAAACCAAAAATGTGATGAACTTGTATGATAGCTCTCTACGAGAGTAAAAAATATCACAAATTGATGTTCAAGTTCAAATAAAATGTTTGTCTATCACAAAACATCATATTTCTAGTACTTGAACAATAAATGAAATGCATTCGTCCAAACGTACTGGGATGGGGCTATCATAAACCAAATAAAATATTAATAATAACTTATAAGAAAAGGAGAAAGGAATTAGGGATCAACTTTACAAATGGCCAATACATTTAATAAAATTAGATAATCAAAGTCTAAGATGAAAGAAGGGAAACTGCTTCGGAAATAAATATACACTTACAAAATTTTTATAGGAATGGTGGATGGAATGACCTTTCTTTGGAGTGTTGAAGTCCTCGAGTATATATCTTGGCTTTGAATTTTCTTGACGTAACCACTTTTGGTGATTATTATAGGTGAAAAAATTATGTTAAAAATTTTTAGGCCAATCTTTAATATATAGTTTTATTTGTGAAACTATAATATAATTTATCACCCACGAGGAAAGTTTTATTTTTTAATTTCTTTAAATTCTAAGCGTAATTGTTTATTTTTTAGCAAATAGTCGTCATTATCAATCACAAAAGTAACCAACTAGTATAATAGTCTCTTCCTCTTGAAAAATGATGAGATTATCAAACTCATTGGCCCATAAAGTTTTAATTACACTCAACTCCATATCTAGTTGATCCTTGGGTATTAGCATAAAATCTCTTATTAACTAGGGTCTTCAAAAATGGTCAACAACATTAATTGCTTCAAAGAAAGCGTTGTTTCTGTTATTATTAATTCTTACACACTTGGTACTGGAATCTTGCAACATTTGTATTTTAGGGAACCATTCCACTTTAACATGTTTTATTCTCCATTGGAAGGAAACCCAGTGTTGATTTCTTTAGAAATCACTCAACCTTGAAACACACGCAATTAAGTTGTTTAATCATTTTTACAAAAAACTTGAACATGATCTAAATAGTTTTCTAAATGCTCTAAAGAGGAAATCCATTGTGAAATATTCCTCAAATCCATACTGACATTCCAAGTTTTTAAAATGATATTCAATTGCTTATTAATGTTCACATTGACATATAATCTTACTGCATTGAATACTTTAGCGGCCCTTTTTTATCTTACTAGGTGTTCTAGGTGTACTCGTCGGTGTTTGATCTAAATAAAGTATGTCTACAATTTGAAGGAAATCTCCTTTGAGATTACCTTGGCCTAGCCAAACATGGATACTTTTCTAAAATAAAAATACAAAACATACATAAATGACTTGGGAATATAAGATGTTGAATCTTTTCCCATTAATTGTGCAAATAATTGAAAAAAGTCTTGATATGGCTTTGTGAACAAGAAAATATCGATTGTTGAAATATTAGCAAACATTTCAATTGCTAGAACCACAAAATCCTTTAATAAATTTAACCCACCACCTTAGGAGTCCAAAAAAGAGTCTCCCTAAGGAAGCTTTAGACTTTTAGTAGGAGATGGTAATCAAATCGTCCTTCTAAAAACTTAGGGTGTAAGGAGAAATGAATTCTTTCTTTCAATCGCCACTCAAATTGTTCTATTTTTAAAATCATAAAATCATAAACCTCGGTGACACAACCAACATTCAATAAACTAGTAGTCCAAATCTTGTTTTTGAGATTTTGTTTTGGAGTTAAATTTAAAAACCAATAATATACATAGAATCAATGAATGTTTTTATATTGACAATTAAGGGAATTGAAAACCTCAACACAAAACGACTCTTTCTTTTAGTTGTCATATTTCTTATCATTCCAAAGCACTTTGATATACATGACACCTTTAGTTTTGGATTACAAAGGTTTTCATTATGTTATCCAAGATAACACTTAGAATTAGTGTTTGAGTCAATTGGTTAAATTAGTTATGGTTTTGAATTTTCTCAAAATAAAGTTCATGTACAAAAAAAAGACATTTTGGTCATATATTCAATTTGTAGGGTCATGTTGAGTTTAAGTGGGGTTAACCATAAAGGTGGAAATCCAATTTTCCATGGGTATTGTGATTATTTGGTCATGATTGACATTTAAATAGTTTTGCAGAAATTCGTAGAAACTCCAGTTAGGGAAATCGAGGGTTTGCTACGGAATATCCTGACACTTCTATAGCGAATACGACTCTTTGAACACTTATCCCACTACGAAAGTATGTTGTTGTGATAACGGTACAATTTTTTTAAAGGGTTGTGATCAGAGTCACAGTGGGTCATGAATACGTGCTTTTTACCTTTATCCATTATCCCCAAAAATGTCTCACCGTATAAACTACATTCTTACCTCATTCCCCTTTCACTTTAGCACCGTCTTGTTGTCGTTTAAATTGATTTTGTTGTCATAGGGAAGGTCGGTTGGTGTCAATAGCAGGTCTAGCTGTTTTTAGTATAATTTGCAGGTGGCAAGAAGCTGCTCTCAACATGTTGCTACCATGGCACAAAAAAAACATTATAAAGGAGGATCAGTTGTGCATTATGAACCCATGGATATGAAGCTATTGGAGAAGGATCCCGCCTTCATTCAAGCATTGGCCAGCGTGGGATGCCTTTATTTTTTTCAGAAGCTGCAGGGTTACCATGGGCAGATTTCCAAATACTTTTCTATCAATTTCACAGGGACAAAATCTAAGGTGGGCATGCTGAAATTTGTAGTGTCCCCGAACACCATTGCTCATGCTACAGAGATCCCAAGGACTTGAGAAATGTGGCTTAAAGTACAGAAGTTTCAGTTGCTGAATTGTGATGGGTTTCTTAAGGAAGAACACAAAAGGATTGATATGACTACAGGCATATCTAGAACTTGCCTAAAAAAACATTTTTCTAAACTCCTGATGGTCATCCAGAATTACTTCACATGTGAAGGCAAGTTCAACATGGTCTACCAATACCATTTCAAATTTTTACTGCATTTCCCAGGTAAACAGCCTTTAGAAATTCCTTTTTATCTGCATAGAAGTTTGGGAAAGATGGTTGACAAGGTCCAAGCCAAGCCAAATGCCAGTAATACCTTTGTTTTCCATCATGGTCTTATTAAATTGTTGGTTGTAAAAGAGTTAAACATGTTGAACAGAGAATGGCTCACCTTTATATTTTTAGGTGGCTATAAGTTAGATACTTCCACCCCTAGGAAAACTCCAAAGTACCAATCAATAACCCCAAGGGAGTAAAAACAATCAGAGGCAGAACATGTAGTTGAACATGTAGCAGAACCTATGGCAGTTGTAAATACTTCTACAAGCACTAAGAAGAGGATGACTAGAAGTCAGAGGAAAGGGAAGGGAAAACTATCTAATATCCTAGAAGCTATTGAGATTGAAGAAAGTCCAACTGTGCATCTTGTAGAAATGACAAATGCAGAAACTAAAAATAAGAGCAAGAGATCCAAGAAATTAGATTTTACACAAGAGGAACCAGTTTTTGTTTTCAAACCTAGGAATTTTGTCACAAGATCACAGCAACTAATTGAAAAGATGTCGAGGTGCCTTCAAAAAATGTAGAGCCTGGAAAGAAAAGGAAAGGCAAAGATCTTGTACAAGAAAAAGTGAAATATACGTTTTACAAGAACAATTAAGGGAAGATAGGTAGGAGGTGATAGAATCTAAACTACTGTTTGAGGAGTTAAAAGAGGATATATCAAAGCAGCTTGATTTCTATGAAAATGTTGGAGAAGAATCTAAAAAAATGGTGAAGAGAACATTGCCTTTGCATAGAATGACGAAACACTTGTGTAGAAGGAACAACTCGTTACAAGAAGATAGGAAAAAGTTGTAGGGACAAGTCAAAGCCTTAGAGACTCATATTGAAATGATCAAAGTTGAGCTTTTAAAGAAATGTCTCAATATTTTTGTTGAAATAGACGGAACTCCTTGAAGATGGTAACATCCTTAATTTGTTCCTATGCTATGTTTAACCAACAGTTTTAGTAATATACAGGCTTGGACAGCTATTAGGAGTGATAAGGAGGAAAAGGAAACCAAGAAAAAGCAAAAACTCAGAAAATTGATAGTTTCATAGGAACTCCCCATAGTTAAGCCGGATATTTGCTTCAGAATTGTTGTAGGTTTTCATGGATGAAAATACAAATTAAAACCTCAACTTAGGAAGCATTAAAGGCATGTGTTTAACTAAAAACATTAATGAAGACCCCAGAACTGTCAAAAAGGTCAGATGGGTAGCAGAAAGGTGTTTTTTGCTTTTGCTACCAAATTTTGCTACAAAACTGCGTAACTTTGTTTTTTTTGCATGATAATGTTTTGATTAGTTTTTGGACAATCAGACAGCAAGGCATTAGATGGGCTACAGGTCATAGGAGTGTCCACATCATCAACCAATGGACTCCTATTTTTCAGGAAGATAAGTCAGCAGGTCAACCAGGTCAACATCCATGTGGCAAAAGCTCAGCATTCCAACACAACACTCCAGCACATTTCAGTAATTTTTTGCATTCGATGAAGGTCACCAACAGAATTTGTTGAGTTCATAAATTATAGGAGACCCCTATTTCTATTCAATTTCTATTGAAATAGAAAAATCCCTACAAAGGCTCCATATTTTTTAACTCAATTAGAATTAGGTCTCTTAGTTATGAATCGATCTAGCCCATGTGGCAACTTTTGTTATGAAGACTTTTCTCTATATATGTGTAACTTTTTCACTTTGATGAGGTTGATGGATGATGTGAGAGGACCACCTTAGTAAACTTTTTCTTTAGTTAATATACATCTGCAGCAAATTGTCTTTTTGTCCTGGGATTCTGTTTTGGCTTATATGTTTTATCTCCATGTTTTGTATGTTTTTATTAGTTTCATAGAAATTTGATTACTTGGAATTCCTGTCACAATGCTCCAACTTCCTTCAATTTTATATGTTTAAGTTGTAAAAGTTCATTTCACATCATTTTAAAGCCAAAATTTCCTCAGCTTCCATGAAAACAGTGTTGTTTGTAATTTCTTTTTCATTAATTGACTTCATGCCCAATGGCGGCAGTCATCACACTCTCTTTCACCTAAAAAATCACGTGAAGTAGAAATAGAGTTAGCCATCTGCAAATTGAATTTTATTTTAGAACATTTTACTATTTTCCTTGAGAGAGCCCTCTCAGACTGGAAGGGCTAACTTCCAGTTAAAATTTGGTTTGAAATAGTTATGCTTGGTTGGAGGTTGACACAACCTAGCCTGTTCTAGACTAGTGATAACATTTTGGTGCATTTTTCGAGAGTCGAAAGCTTTATCTTCCCTGGAGAAGAACGACAAATATCAGCTCCGATTGCTAATGGTGAACTGCAATTTGACATCAATAGGTTGTGCATCTTTCACTTGGCGACTCCAGTGTCAAATAATCCAAAAGTTCAGAGTTTTCATGGCAACTCCACTCTTCAAACACCAGTATCTTGAAGAAGTTTTTAGTGGATTTATTGTTTTCAAGATGAGTTCAATTGCAAGAAAGAATATCATGTATGCCCCTATGAATCAGTCTCATAGCCATGGCTTTCCAAATCCTTTGCCTAGCATTGATTGGTTAACTTATCTTCCCATATGTGAAGATAAAAATAAAGATAATGTTTCTCTTCATTTGGTTAGATTCCATATGCACGTACATAAGTTTCGAGTTGAGTTTCCTAAGGATTGTCTCATGAAAATGTTTATGGCCACCCTTGAGGACGAAGCTAGAGCATGGTACAAAGGGTTGCAGCTAGGAAGCTTGTTCTCTCTTAAATATTTCCATAGGACGTTCTTCAAACATTATGAGAAATCACATTCTTCTTTATCACTATTATAAGACTATTGTGATTTTTGTGAGATTTTTATTCCATATCTTAAAAGTCTTGGTGATAATGGAGAGTGCTTAGATGAGGATATGTTAGAGGCACTTTATGAATTCTCTTCTCAGGTTAGTTTTCATGATAATCATGAAGTTTTTCAACAATCAGATGTGCCTTCTTTGCTTGAAGATGAAATGGATCATTATTTTGACAGCCAAGTTATATCCCATGAAATTTGTGAAAATTTGCAGCAGCCTTGCCAATATTTAGGTGATAAAGAGGAACATAAAGATGGTCAGTTACAGGGCTCTTCACTTTGTTCATTTTGTAAACCTTTGTTTCAAGAAGATTATACCCAATAAATTAATGATAATCCCGGAGCATATTGAGAACAAAGAGTTGAATGCTGAGCAACATGAAAATGGGCAAGAGCAAGAAGAAGCTTATGTGAATCATGTTTATTTTCATCATGAGGAGGAGGTTGATTCCTTGAGTATGCTTGAAGTTTGTTATGAAGAAGCAATTATAGAGAATAGTAAGAAACTTTTTGATCCACAAGTTGTTGTCCCAAAATGTCTTGCTACATATTTAAATTATCAGAAATTTATGATTGTGCATGATGATATACATGAAGTTGTCATTGTAATGCATGAAAAGTCATTTTTAAACATCCACGTAGCACATGATATGGTTGCTCCCATTGAAGATTTTCATGAACAGTCAGAGTCTTGTCTTGAGAATGATGTTGAAAATGAGGGTATAAAATAGGGACAACCTGCAGGTATGAATGAATATTATCGTTTGGATCATCAGGACATGATACTTTTCAGTGTTTTCAAGGATGCTTTTGTTGATTTGTTGTTTTCATCAAAAAGAGGTGTTTTTTCATGGTTTCCAAGATTCGATGTTAATTCTGTTGCAATCATCAGTCAAGACAATTTTTGTGTCTTTTATGGAGCATGGATTTAAATTTCATTCTGAGGTGCCAATAGATGATCCACTTCTGATTCTGTTCAAGCATAATCAAGAAGCCCAGGTGTTGGGTCAACTCTTTGACTGGCTATACTGGAAGTTTCATATTGCTTGAATCGAACGTTTCATTTTCATTTGTTAGAGTAGGATTGGTATGTATATAAATAAGCTTGTTGGGCAAGCATCTCTTTCAGCATTGAGTTTGAAGATTGTAGTTGCAAGTTTCGTTTTGTACAGTGTTTTTGTTTTAAGAGCATGTCAAGGGTCGAATGCAGGCTGAATAATATGACAAAATGTTGGAAGTAGCCTAATGAATAGTCACATGGTCTACGAGTTATTTGTGTTGGAATTACTGAGAGGGGGGGTGAATCAGTATTCCTTTCAATTAGTATTATTATTAATCTTTCAGACCATTAGTTAATCTTCAATTATTATCAGTGTTTGTACAATGATAGCAGTAAACAAAAGGAACACAAATGAACATAGTTTTTAAGGTGGAAACCCCCTCCGGGACAAAAACCACCTGAATATTTCTCTAATAATTATTTAATATTCAACTCCAATTGAAAATAAAGCTCCAAATTTCTAGAATCTAGAAAAGCATTCTTCTCTAGCTCCCATTGGATGGACGCTCCAATGCCCGAGATTCTTCAGTGTTCAAGTGAACAAATGCCCCAACACCCAATGAGCTACAACTCATCTTAGCACCACCCTACCACCCTGTAGAAGAATAAAATAATAATGGACTTCCGTACCAGGGAAAATGGTCCACTTTAAAATTATATAGCATGATGTAGAAGAAGAAGACACACTAGACCATAACCCCAACTATGACACAAATATCTAATAATGATCCTAGACCTCCCGACATTGCCTCTTCAACTCTTGGCAAATAGACACTTGTACAATTTTTACAATGACTCAGTACAATGATACCTTTACAATGACTGTATGCAGTGCTGCCCATGTGAAGACTTCATGTGGTGAACTTCTTGCTGCTATTCTACACCTTGATTGCGGCTCTTGTCATGCTACACTTTCTCACTTTTCATAACATTAGATCATGCATAGAGTCTTATCTTGATGAATATATAATACCTGCAAAAATTCTTCAAGGAAATACCCATGACATGATAATAGCAAAACTTACCTCATCCTATAGAGCATATGTTAGTGCTAAACAAAAAAATCAAATTAGAATACAAAGAACCTAATGCAATTAAGAGATAAACATACATATACAAAATATACTTACCAGGAGCTTACCTCTATTGCACCTTGCTTTGCTTTGTTGCCCTAGAAAGTCTGGTCCTTTGTAGCCCTTAACAGCACATGATCTAGCTTTTTCTTGCCTTCTAGGAGCTCGATATTGAATCTGGTGTATCTCTGTTATTTCAGATCCCCAATATGTGATTTTTGGTCATGTTGTATTCCTCTAAGTCTTCTTTCCAATGCCACGGGTCTGACCCAATCTGGATTCTTCAAGACAAATTTATGCCCAATCTCTCACAATGACCTAATTATGGATTGGTTTAGTAGAGCTAATTTGTACGGCGTGCCATGTGTCATTTTTTCTTCATTCGGCTCTGAAATTGATACAGAGAAAACTACATTCCGTGCACTATTCACTGTTTTTTACATAATTCCAATCTAATACTCACATAGATATTTATGACGATTTTCCCAAGGTCACCTCTTTGAGATGAATTTCAGGAGCCTGCAAAAACCCTAACTTCCACATATCATATCTTTGAAAATATTGCGCACCATAATCTGAAATTTTTACAGGAGCTTCATTAGGATTTTGGTTTCGCCTCATAAAAATTTCAGCTTATAAACCTTCGTATAAAAACAGCTATAGTGAAAATTCCACGATGACCTATTTCAGGGAGCGAAATCCCTACATGAGGAGGATATGAGGATCACAATTTATATAAATGCTTAGGTTGAGAGGGTATTCAACAAGTGAACGTGGGAGGGACTTTAGGAGCTTAAAAATTATTAATTATTGACTTTTCAATGACCCATGCCACAACCCCATGGGGTTTTAGCCCACTAACTTGGGTTGCTAACTTCAAACATGAATATCTCTCAAACCGTAAAGAATTACGTGTTGTGACATATATCAACGGAAACATCTCGACAAGAAGAAACCATAAAAAATATCCTTGTATCGGATTATAGCGATTTGGTAGGTAAAAATTCCCATGAAAGATCAGAGTAGCCCCTAGTGCTACTTGGGTTGACATCAATGACAACCACTGATCAACAATCTCCCCCTTTGGCATTGATGGCAACACAAGTACTCCCCCTATGATCATGACACCTCTTCCTACAAAATTATAACTCCCCCTTATACACATCCATCCTGCGGACCTGTACACACTTCCACTCCCCCTTTATATTCTGAATAAGGAAAATATAATGAGAACTTGGGAGAATCCCAAGCTTCAGGCAAAGATATTCAAATGCTTCATGAGGTAAAGGTTTAGTGAATATATCAGCGATTTGTTCTTTTGTACCAACATATTCAAGTTTGATATTCTTTTTAGTGACTTGTTCTCTAACAAAATGATATTTGATTAGAATGTGTTTTGTTTTTGAATGCATGACAGGATTCATGGAGATGTTGATGGCACTGGTGTTATCACGGAAGATGGGATTATTCCCATGCAAGATCGGGGTAGCCCCTGGTGCTGCTTGGGTTGACATCAATGACAACCACTGATCACCACGTTGTTGCACCACAGGGGCCACCGTTATCCAAGATAACACTTAGAATTATTCATTGATTCAATTGGTTAAATTAGTTAGGGTTTTGAATTTTCTCAAAGTAAAGTTCATGTACAAAAAAACCATTTTGGTCATATAGTCAGTTTGTAGGGTCATGTTGAGTTTAAGTGGGGTTAATCATAAAGGTGGAAATCCAATTTTCCATGGGTATTGCGCTTATTCGATCATGATTGACATTTAAACAGTTTTGCAGAAATCTGTAGCAACTCCAATTAGGTAAATCGAAGGTTTTCTATGGAAGCTCCTGACACTTCCGTAGCGAATTTGCCTCTTCGAACACTTGTCCCGCTACGAAAGTATGATGTTGTGGTGACGATATGGTAATGGTAAAAAAAATTTAAAGGGTTGTGTTCAAAGCCACGGTGGGTCATGAATACATGCTTTTTACCTTTATCCATTATCCCCAAAATTCTCTCACCATATAACTACATTCTTACCTTGTTCCCCTTTCACTTTAGCTCAGCGTTGTTGCCATTTGAATTGATTTTATTGTCATAGGGAAGGTTTGTTGGTGTCAATAGCAGATCTAGTTTTTTTTAGGATAATTTGCAAGTCGCAAGAAGTTGCTCTCAACGTGTTGCTACCATGGCAGAAAAAGAAACATTATAAAGGAGGCTTAGTTGTGTGTTATGAACCCATGGATATGAAGCTATTGGAGGAGGATCCTGCCTTCATTCAAGCATTTTCCAGTGTGGGATGCCTTTGTTTTTGTCAGACGCTGCAAGGTTACCATGGACAGATTTCCGAAAACTTTGCTATCAATTTCACAGGGACAGAATCTAAGTTGGGCATGTTGAACTTTGCAGTGTCCCCTGACACCATTGCTCGTGCTACAGAGATCCCAAGGACTGGATAAATGTGGTTTAAAATACAGAATTTTCAGCAGTTGAATTGTGATGAGTTTCTTAAAGAACATAAAGGGATTAATATGACTACAGGCATCTTAAGAAATTGCATCAAAGAACATTTTTCTAAACTCCTGATGGTCATCCAGAAGTACTTCACATGTGAAGTTAGGTTCAACTTGGTCTACCAGTACCATTTCAAATTGCAACTGCATTTCACAGGTAAACAACCTTTATACATTCCTTTTTATCTACATCGAAGTTTGAGAAAGATGGTTGACAAGGTCCAAGCCAAGCCTGATGCCAATAATACCTATGTTTTCCATCATGGTCTTATTAAAATTGTTGTTTGTAGAAGAGTTAAACAGGATGAACAGAGATTAACTCACATTTCTATTTTTAAGTGACCATGAGTTAGATAGTGCCACCCCTGGGAAAACTTTAAAGTCTCAATCAATAACCCTTAGGGAAGAAAAACAATCAGAGACAGAACCTGTAGTTGAACATGTAGCAGAACCTATGGAAGTAGTAAAGACTTCTACAAGAACCAAGAGGAGGATGACTAGAAGTCAAAGGAAAGGGAAGGAAAACTATCTTATATCCTAGAAGCTATTGAGAGTGAAGAAAGTCCAATTGTGCAGCGTGTAGAAATGACAAAGGCATAATCTAAAAAGAAGAGAAAGAGAGCCAAGAAATTAGATTTTACACAAGAAGAACCAGGTTTTGTTTTCAAACCTAGGAATTATGTTACAAGATCATAGCAACCAGTGTAAAAGATGCCTGAGGTGCCTTCAGAAAAAATAGAGCCTGCAAAGAAAAGGAAAGGAAAAGATCATGTACAAGAAAAAAGTGAAATAGAAGTTTTACAAGAACAATTAAGGGAAGCTAAGCAAGAGGTGATGGAGTATAAACTATTGTTTGAGGAGTTAAAAGAGGATATATCAAAGCAGCGTAATTTCTATGAAAAGGTTGGAGAAGAATCTAGAAAAATGGTGAAAAGGACATTGCCTTAGAGACTCATATTGAAATGATCAAAGTTGAGCTTTTAAAGAAAGGTCTCAAGATTTTTGCTGAAATAGATGGCACTCCTTGAATATGGTAACATCCTTAACTTTTGCCTATGCTATGTTTAACCAACATTTTAGTAATATACAGGCTTGGACAACTATTAAGAGCAATAAGGAGGCATAAGAAACCAAGAAAAAGAAAAAACTCAAAAAATTGACAGTTTCATAGCAACTCCTTGTAGTTAAGCCGGATATTTGCAAAGAAATCATTGTAGGTTTTTATGGAGGAATAGACAACTTAAAACCTCAACTTAGGAAGTGCTAAAGGCATATGTTTAATTAAACAACGTCAATGAAGACCCCAAAACTGTCAAAAAGGCCTGATGGGTAGCAGAAAGGTGTTTTTTGCATTTGCTACCAAATTTTGCTACAAAGTTGCCTGACTCTGTTTTTTTTGCGTGATAAATTTTTTATTAGTTTTTAGGCAATCAGACAGCAAGGCATTACATGGGCTACAGGTCAAAGGAGTGTCCACATCATCAACCAATGGACTCCTAATTTTCAGGAAGACAGGTCAACAGGTCAGCATCCACATGGCAAAAGCTTAGCATTCCAACACAACACTCCAACACATTTCAGCAGTTCGTTGCATTCGATGGTGGTCACCAACAGAATTTGTTAAGTTCATAAATGATAGGAGACTCCTATTTGTGTTCAAATTCTGTTGGAACAGAAAAATCCCAACAAAGGCTCCATATTTTGTAACTCAATTAGAATTAGATATCTTAGCTATGCATCGATCTACCCAGGTGGCATATTTTTGTTATGAAGACTTTTCTCTATATATGTGTAACTTTTTCTCTTTGAGAAGGTTGATGGATGATGTGAGAGGACCACGTTTGTAAACCTTTTCTTTAGTTAATATACATTTGCAACAAACTGTCTTTTTGACCTGAGATTTTGTTTTGGCTTATATGTATCTCCATATTTTGTATGTTGTTATCAGTTTCATAGCTATTTGATTACTTGGAATTCATGTCACAATGCTCCAACTTCCTTCAGTTTGCTATATTTACTCTATAAAAGTTTATTTCACGTCATTTTAAAGCCAAAATTGCCTCAGCGTCCATGAAAAATGTGTTGTTTGTAATTGATTTTCTTTAATTGACTCCATGCCCAATGGTAGCAGTCATCACACTCTTTCACCCGCAAAATCACATGAAGTAGAAACAGAGTTAGCTATCTGCAAATTGAATTTTATTTTAGAACATATCACTGTTTTCCTTGAGAGAGCCCTCTCAAACTGGAAGGGCTAACTTCTAGTTAATAGTTAGTTTGAAATAGTTATGCTTGGTAGGGAGGTTGACACAACTCAACCTGTTCTAGCCTAGTGATAACACACTATTTTAAAGCTCAACTCATGAATAGCATTTACTCAAACATCTCTTCATCACGAACAATATTATTTGGGGCATGTGAAAATCATAATTGAAATTTAATTGAAAAATGTGCATCTTTCTTGGAAACACGAGATAATTGATTCGTGTTACATCAAATCACCACCTTTGGTCTTCAATGTGTCATGAATTACCCTCAAAAGGTGCACAAAATACATATTTTGGCCAAAAAAATCCACGAAGTACAGAACACAATGGAGATTAACCAACCTTGAGCGATTAAACTATGCTGAAGTGCAACCTATTTGAATGTATTGAGGTGTAAAGTGTGCGCAAGAATAAAATGTGGGAGGTTCTCTACACAACAATGTTAAACAACTAGGTAAGAAAGGTAGAGTGTGTGTGAACATGGAAAGAAAACTTGTGTAGAGTGCAAAGCATAGTTTTGAACAAATGAATCTCCACACAAGTTTTGAAAAATGACTAAACACAAGGTACTCGTAAACCCCTTTAAAACATAGTAAAGTATGTACACAGTGGATAAGTGGGAAATGAGAAAAAAGAAAAGAGAGTTATTTGTACAATAAAAAATAGAAACTAAAGGTGAAACATGAAAATGGATTTAGGGTCAATGGACATTCTCATTTGAAATAAAATTAGCAATGTAATTTAAAATTATTTCTATAAGAATTTTCGAGTGTTACATGGAGATGCATTCTCAAGGAGAGGGATGTGCTTCTCATGCTCTCAAGATGTGGGTACTCCAAAGGAATGTTTCTCAATATCTATTTTTGGGATGCAAGGAAAAGACGTGGGTACTCCAAAGGAATGTTTCTCGATATCTATTTTTGGAATGCAAGGAAATGCATTAAGAGAATGTCCCTCACAAGAGCTGAAATACTCCCATGGTGCATTTTTATCAAAGCTCAGTGTTTTACACTCCTTCCTTGGAAATCATTGGTAACATTAAATTATTAAAATTGACATCCTCATATTTTTTATTTTTTGTTATCATTATATTTAAATTTTTAACATTACCATTAATTACACTGTTTTAGAGTGTTTGGAGTAGATTCAACCTCACTAAGCTTCATAGAGAGAATACAATTTCATATTTTTTTCTTCCGAAAATAAAAGTTGTACTTTCATTCATAATTGAAAAGAAAAATACATTTTCTATATACACATTGTACGTGTGCATTCATCAAGAATCTGTGCAGATTCTTCTATGGCAAAATTTGCTTACATATACTTAAAGCATTCAGAAAGGGCAGCCAGAATGGCCTTGTAAAGAGCAAACAAACTAAAAAAATGATAATTAGAAATATTATACAAGAGGGAAGATAGAAATATTATACATGAGGGAAGATCAAGTAGTGTAGAAATCACTTATCTTCCCCTTCTTTTCTTTCTTTTTCTGAATTTGTTGTCATTCCCCAACTTTTGGGTCCACTAGAGCCAAAGCCATATCGCTCTCAAAAATCTCTATAAGATGCTGTGTCTGAATCTGAGCTTTCTGATACGTGGACACGCATTATGCCCATCGTGCCATCCTCTTTGTGTATCATATCTGTGATGTTTTGTCTCCTAAAAAACTGTTGAAATTGTCCCACTTTGATGGTGAGTAGCATTTTCATTATGATCCTGTGTGTCCCCATCTTTTGGTGGATTCATCATGTTTTTTTCTTCTTATGCTTCAAAGACTACCATCCTTTTGTCTTGTGTGCCTTTTTCTTTTTTGGGTTCTTTTTTGCTTGAGGGCATGTGTTTTGTAAATGTCCTATTTGAAAACAGTGACCGCATCGAAATGTTGTATTCTTGTAGTCCAATGCTTGAGAGTATTGAAATTTTTATGTTTTAATATGTGATCTGGTAAGCCTTTGCCAAGGTCCACCACCACACATTTTTATCCAAGGTAAAAACACATTTCTTTGTTCTTTCAAGGGCCCTCTTTTTGAACTTACACACACAGTTCCCAAAACCTAATGGTGTCAAAAAGGAAGAGGGAGATTTTGGAGTCTCACCCAAACCGATAAAGTTGTGACTACCATATTTGTTGCATTAAATTATGGAAAACATGGAGTGATAAATAGCGTGTCTCTATCCCAAAACCATGACTCTTCATTAAAGCAAATTATAATTCTTTGTGTATCAAATTGCACTATGAAGAAACCTTTGGAGCATAGATAAATATCACTCTTGGGTGCCCAAGAGGAAAAAACCCACTAGTGTAAGCCACAAGCCATTAAACCTACAAATGACTGCCTTGGATTGCAGCGCTGTGAAGAGAGAATTTACCTCCGGAAGGTTAACTTCCATGGCAGGTGGTTGCCTTAATTGGTCTACAATATAGAGACCTAGATTGCTTTGAATCTGTTCTGTAAGGGGTGGGACTTCCCTTTCACTGCATCTCTGAAAGAAGGTGGACCATTTGAATTCCTGAGGCTCCTCCACTCAGTGCTAAGGTCAGGATTGAGGCTGAGTTGCTTTCGATTTTAAAGAAGGTGGACCATTTGAATTCCTGGGGCTCCTCCACTCAGTGTTGAGGTCAGGATTGAGGTCGAGTTGCTTTTGATTTTGTAGTCTTGGATCTGTGATGAATCTTGGAGCACATTTCCTTCATATTGGAGACACTAGGTCAGGATTGAGGTTGAGTTGCCTTTGATTTTATAGTCTTGGATCTGTGATGAATCTTGGAGCACATTTCCTTCATATTGGAGACACTATAAAATTGCAAGAAAAACCCATTTTTCTTCAATAGTCAGCTTTAAATGTAAGACAGAAGCAGAGCTTCTAGTCTAGAAGAGGTGTAATTTCCCACTTAAAATTTTTATTACAATCTGAATTTTTTTCTTCTCCCACGCATCCTGAGGTGCACACTGTGCAAACCCCACAAGGCACATCAGGGTTTTCTGTGGGTAACACAACCGTTCGTGCACCAGATATAAGATATCTGGCGACGCCATCGCCCAAGGGGCAGAGCATACAATATAAAACATTGCACATGGGAAAGAGAGCTCGAAAGAACCTTTTTATGTGCATCTCCCGCTTTGAAAACTGACAGAGCTAAACCCAGACCCAGCAATCAACGCTTGCATACTTGCAAAGACTACGAATGTTGCCTCCACAGAGGAGAAACCCTACCTCCATAAAACTGTCACATAACCTCCCTTTGATATCTGTGAAGACGAAGCAGGTAAAAGCCTCTCTCCGTTGTGCATCCCATCCTCAAAAGATATAGAGAGAACCCCCACTGAGTGGCGATGACCGAGCAACCATCACTCAGTGAGCAAACCCTAGAATAACCAGTGCAATCCATTTTTTCGTCGCTCCCTAAGCCTCTTCATAATACAATTTCATATACCATTGAGAATTTGAGAATTCAGCAAACTTAACAATTGTTTAGATTTTAAAACCTTTATGAAATTTCATGAAGATTATACAATTTCATATCCCACTGAAAATTCAAAAGATATAACAATTCTTCGAGGAAAAAAAAATCATATACCATTGAGATTTTTGAAAGATAATACAATTTCATATCCTATTGAAAATTCAACAGACTTAACCATTCTTCAGACTTTAAAATTGACCAGATTGCACTGTTATCATTGGAATTATATAAAGCCTAAGGATTAACATTCAAGTGGCAAACCCCCTATGTATCCCCAAATGTTGGTGGTGTTGATCATTTATTCGTCATGCTTTTAACAAAAATACACTTAAAAATGGTGATAGTCTATTGATGTTATGAATCAGGATTTAGGATTTATTGATTATTATTTTACATTGTTAAATAAAAATATTAAGATAAAGCATTAAAAAAAAAAATTAGAGAAAAGAATAAAGAAAAAAAAAAATTGATGATTTATCATTTATATTTAAATTTTATATATTATAATATATTTTTTTCCAGCATTTCAAGTACAAATCATGATTTATGATTTATTGATTATTATATTACATTGTTTTATAACAAAATCAAGATAAAACAATTTTGATGATTTATCATCTGATGATTTATCATCTATGTTTTAAACTTCATATATTCTAACATAATTCCCCGCATGCCAGGAACTTGGTAGAAACAACAATCTAACAACAACCTAATCTTGTTTAGATTGTAACTGTGCTATAAAAAAATTTCATACCCATTGTTTTATGATTCAGATCTTATACTGAACAAGTATTACCTTCCCCTGCCAAATTAAATTTCATTAACATAAAATAAGATGACAAAGTGGCCTATAAGCTATCAGGCTTGCAGAAAACAAGTATATAAGTTATTCCCACAAGGTCTGTATTTTCAATTGAACACTTTCTGTGGTCACTCTCTTGCTAAGTTCACATCCATCTTTTAGAAGAGCCAGAAGTCACTTCAAAACTTCAAAAGGTTGCAAGCATTGCATGAACCAGATCATTTTCGAAACAAAGAAAGAAATCTGAGATGGATGGATGTTTGATAAAATACAAGTTAAACCTTGAAAGATGCTTCAAGTTTAGTAAACTAATTACAGGACCAATGATGCAATCATATGTCGGAAGTAATTTCTCTTCCTTGCGCAGAGTGTTTCCTAGCAAATATTCCTCATGCCGAAGCTTGTTATCAAAATATCAAGACAAGCTGATACAGAGGAAGAATGTATTTACTCCTGATCAGCATCAGATCTAAGTAATAAATCCATATGGTCCAACTACAAGGGGGAAATAGTAGAGCACTCCTCAGAAAACATTGAGGGCATTCTTTGAAACAATATTTGAGAAAAACACCACCCCTTGCTGATATGAAAGCATTTCATAGAGAATATCGCAGGCACTTGAGAGATCAGAGCTTGAACATTGCACCATTCCCTGCTAATCTGCCTCCAGATATCACTAATGTAGTATAATTCGGATGGAAGGTTGTGCCCACATACAGAGAAGAACTTTGATATAGAATTAGAATTCTGGCCAAGTGTCACAAGCTAATATGCAGGAGACTATAAATACATACTTTAAGCCAAACAGCTTAGTTGGCTGGAAAGCTTAAGGCCTAGACGGAAAGCTTATCATTTAATGTATTTTCCAAAGTTGTTCGGAGTAAGAATTGTTGTAGCTGTACCCTAAGGCCCGCTGCAAGGCAAAGAGACTCTTCACCTGGATTATTCTTCGCGGCAATGATAGCTGCTAAATACATCCTTCTTGCCTGCTCAAGGTCTTCTTCCTCTTTCTTATCTGACTCAGTGGATACCATATGGCAATCATGCTCTATGTCATCCTGCAAATCCACCTCAAACCCAAGGTCCTGTTAATCAAATAAATGTGCAGATATTGCAGCATCCTTTCCATAAAAATGGAAGACACCAACTTCAAATACATGCCTATGAATTCCAATCCATATCTACTACCATTAAGAATGGAAAAATAATAAGAGATTATGACTGTGTAGGTTCTTGTGTTTTACCATATAGGAGCCGTTTAGATGTGAATCCTGAGATGATAAGTCAGGATCAACATCCAGATCATCAGGAAACTGGGCTCCCTGTCTCGTTGCAGTCTTCTCTTCTGCAGCTTGAAAGAATGAAATGAAAGCAGCAATCTGGCATCGCAATCCATTTAAATCCTCCTCAAGCTTTTGCAGTTTCCACTTGGATGCCTTTGAATCCTCTTCAGCCTTCTTCAAAAGTGACTTGACATCAGCAAGCTCATTCTGCAATTTATCAATTGTTATATAGGAAGAATATCAGTGGGAAGTTTTTTAATGTATAGCAATCTACATGCGATTTTCATCAATAAATTTTGAATGAAAAATAAATCTTCATTGCATCTTGAAGCATGGGAATATGTGCTGGCAAACAGGATAGAATTTTCTTCTCCAGGAAGCTTGGGCTTGATATAATAAAATATCAAGAAGATACATGATCATTCCCAAAGGAATTTAGCGTCTGCAGGAGTTTGAGAACTTATAAGTTTATTTAAGCAAAATATTGTTCTTTTATGTAAGAGCTAAAGGGTATATAGATAGGCAAATTTCATTGCACAGTGAAAAGGATTAAAATATTAGATGAGGTAAAACTGAAAATAATACAACTTTGTGGACGAACTGTTTGATTCAAACAGCATTGCAAATTTCAAAAACAGTAAACAATGTCCTACAGCTTTTAGAGTAAATGAACCAAATTCCTCTAAGCAATAAATATGACCCTTGTAAAAGGGGAATCAAGTTACCTTTTTATAGCATAACTGAAGATGGGCAGCTTTGATTAAGCCGTCCTTCTCCTCAATCTGCCACTGTAGTTCTTCCACCTTCGTCTGCATAGTCTCCATCTTAATAGCTGAATTCTCCACAGACTTCAGAAGTTCATCCTCCTTTTCAGCCAGTTTTTTCTCTAACACCTCAATCTGATTCTGAAATTTTAGTAGCTCTGCACTGTTTCCACTACTCAGTGTTTCAGCGTTGTTTCCATCAACCATATGCTCCTCATGTCCCACAGCTGACCTTGAGGAGAAAATTGATACATCATCTGGAAACTGGCCTTGATACTCCACATTGTTATTTTTGCAATTGTCTGAAAGCATACCTTCCTTTGGTGCTCTCTGCTTTGTTCCATGTGCTGTTTGTGGAGTCTTCCTGCCATTCTGATCTTGCATCTGCAGGAACAGCAATTGTTTTCTCTTAATCTTGCAGCTCAATCCTACAACTATTGTAAGAACTGTCTTAGATCTGATTCAAAAACAATCATACATAAGTGCGCCACACATGCACTGTCCCATGTTTAAATGGTCAAATTGATAATGGTATTAGCTTTTCCACGAGATTATCAATTAGGCCTACTCTGATCATGTTAACAGAGTCAACATTAAGAAATAGAAACAGATCTAAATTAAACATCATGAAGATTATCTTTGTTGTTTTTAGTTAGTGGCTTATGACATCTTCCTATTAAAGGAACAAAAAATATCCAAAACAGGATAACATTGATCAAAGAATGTGAAAATTAATCTAAGCCAAGCAACACCCTTATGTATTTGTGTTAAGAAACCTTTCGGAGAGATGCAAAATTACTACAACATCAAAATCATGTCGGGATATTCCAGTTCTTACAAGTGAGAAGAAAACATGTTTCCATTCTGTACTAAACAGAAAAAGATTTTCTGGTTGTTTGGCATGCACATCAGAGGAGTAAGTTAAAAAAGTGGAGTCAAGCATTTTTCTGTCCAATTTTTTCTTAAAAAATAGTAGAAATTTAGCTGGAATTTGTAGTTCCACGGTTCACCTGACTGACAGGAACTTTGACCACGAAACTTTGCCATTAGGAGTTTTGGCCCGATTTTAGAAAGACCCAAATGATTGGAATTCCAAAAGAAACTGAGTGGATGAGAGCGGAAATTTCCCTAGGCAAAAAAAAAAAAAAAAAAAAAAAAAAAATCACCAGAAAGGCTGAGTTTCTCCACTTTTTGACTCATCAAACCATATTAGATTGCCAACCAGGCATACTCTCATTATGTTAACAGAATCAAACATTAAATAGAAACAGATCTAAGGAGACATCATGAAGATTTATTTTATTCTTTTTATTCAGTGGCTTATGAAATCTTTAAAAGAAAACAAAAAAATCCAAAACAGGATAATGTTGATCATAGAATGTGCAAATGAAGCCAAACAACACCCTTATGTACCATAAACATCCAAAGAGAGACAAAATTATTTCAAAATCAAAATTTTAAACATTATCATGTTTGCATACAGAGGAAGAACAAAATATGTTTCCCTAACGTACTCAAAGGAAAAAAGTTTCTGGTTGTTTAGCATGCATATTAAATTGTCAACTATATGTGCTATGATTATGTGAACAGAATAAAACATTAAACGGGAACAGATCTAAGAAAATGTCAGGGAGATTATTTTGATTCTTTTTAGTCAGTGGCTTATGACATCTTCCTATAAAAGAAATAAAAGATCCAAAACAGGATAATGCTTTGGAAATGAAAGAAGATATGTTGGCCTTAGGTACTAAAAAGAAAAATTGTTTCTGGTTGTTTGGCATGCAGATCAGGCTGTTCTTTGAGATTTGAAAGCCCATAGCAGCCTTATGGCATGCAGACCTCCCAAACTACGGTGAGTAAGTGGGTGGCTTAATAAGTGAGCATGGAATTAGATCTCATCCCTAAACTTCACCAGCTCAAAGCAAAAAAGACTACCCCCACAGAACCACTTAAATAGGAGTTAGCCGATTAAAAGGGGGAAAAGCAGAGAAATAGAAAACAAGGAACAATATTATGTCAATTTTCTTCTTGTCTTTCAATCGTCCAACTCCTAGAGTAACAAATTAAACTGGAAAAAAAAAATGATAAATTCAATCTGGCATTCAACAATACTCATGATATACAGGTTCAGTAAATGATATACAGGTTTTGAAAATCCACTTTTACCTTTCTAGCAGACATGTCCCTAGGAGTGGGGGTGTAAACCAGGGTTGAATAGTGAGAGAAGGACTTGTTTCCCCTGTATTCCTGCACAGTTAACCTTATCGTTATCAAATTGACCACTGGAGAGGTACTCACTGCACCTGTTCGCGTAGATACAAAACTCCAAAACATCATACCAGAAAAGTGCCAAAACCAAGATGTGAGTATCTGGAAACTGAAATCATTAGACCTCCCCATGAAAACATCACACGGCATAGATGAAGATACTTCGAGAATGGGCAATGCCGACTCCATTGTCGGTTTTAGGGCAACAATGTTACTCAAATTGCACACATTTCCAGTAAAACAACATTAAACGGGTTTAAAACCCAGAGAGGACCACTGGTTACGAAAACTCAAAGACATGGCTCATGCAGAAAAGGATAAGATTGGTCACATACATACCATGAGGGACTGCACCAGAGGAACCATCTCAACTAAGTCCCTGTACAATTCTTTATCCACATGTCCATTTGTCTGTGATGACACAGATGGTGAAGAAGGTCCAGAGCCCAATCCAGAAGCAGGATAACCCATGTCATGCATACCACCATATTCTCTAGCATCCTTCCAGTTCTCGCTGAAGAAGTGCTGATCCATTGCCATAGGACTGTTGCTCTCCATGACAATTTAACACCCAATACTGCAAATTCTGCGAACTCGATGACTACAACAATGTAGCTACACTACACTCAAAAATGGCAGTTTCCTGAAAAACCCATGGACCCATTTCGCCTTTGAGCCATTTGTACATACCCAACTACTCAAAACCGTCAAATTCCTCGGGCTAGGTCAGGATCTCCTGTGCTCCCCTGGTTTTTCTGTCCAATGACGGAAGCTCAGCACAAGATCCGTGACAATTTCTCTAGAGAACCCACTAAAACGTATGTGGGTACTCTTGATTCCGCAAATAGAGTAAAACACCAATCTTTCTCAGTGTTCAGATCTCAATTTTCTTGTCGAATTAACACCCTCTGCTACTTGGTTGGATTTTCTACGTCTCTAGACAGAATTGTTTTGAACATTGTAGTGTGAAATAACATTGTGATATTCGTGAAGGAGAAGAATCAGAATGACTGAGTTAGAGAATCATAACCTCCGACGACAATGGACAGACTTTTCTGTGCGTCGATTGCGCGCTGAACATGTACAGCTTACGCGTCCATTCTCAGTTTCATACGTTTACGAGTCACATATGAATTGAAATACTGTGCGTATTGGTTATTCCCACATCCAAAGCACCATATCTTAGTAACGGTAGGGTTTTTTTAAAGCAACGGCTCTCATTTTAACCACAGTCTGTTGTAAAGGTAAATCAATCATTTGGGGTTTAGTGGGGCACCTGAACTTGCAGATAAATTTATTTTTCTTTTTGGTGGGTCAGATATTAATATTTTTATTGACCAAGAGGGTTAAATATTAAGTTTGAATTAATATTATTAATTATAATTTTGTTTTATATTTAAAAAGTAACGATAAATGGACAAATATTAAAAATGAATAAATTTTCCAATTTAAGGTAATTTTCCAATTTAAGGTTGACATGTGATAAAGGGATTAAATTTAAATTTTCCAATTTAAGGTTTACCAGTGATAAAGGGACCACTCTGGTATGCTTAAGTCTTCTACGTGTTTATGGATTTGGTATATAATTATTGAATTTTATTTTAATTTTTTACAAAATAAAACTAATTGCATTATTTTATTTTACTTAAATAAAGATATTCAATTTCTTTTTAATTAATTGTTTGTCTGTTTATTTAATTTTATCTAAATTTATAACTGGTGAAAGGACTAAGTTGACAACTCTTTTGTCATCATTATATCGATTGACGTACGATTTACAATTTAAAAAATATTATTAGTACTCTATTTCGATTTTTAAAATATAATAATAATAATAATAATGGTTTTATTATTATAAATTATATAAAAATAAATAAAATAGAATATTTGTCTGAATCAATCACTTTTCTTCTCTTTTGTTATTATTATTATAAATTATTTAAAAAATAAATAAAATAAGTTATTTATAAATATTAAAAACTATTTTTATAATTGAAAGTAGTATTTGGTTGTACGCATGTAATAAAATGTAGATATTATTATAAAGTATATGATTTTATTTAAGAAATAATGTTTGTAAGGAATATTATTTATGATAAAATTATTTGTTATTTTTTGGTAAGTAAAGTAAAAATTTTTTTTTTTTTTAATTGGTAAAGTGTTTGTTTAGTTTACACCTAAGAAATATGTTAATGGTGAAGACTTAAAAACGTCATAAGAGTGAAACTCTAAAACACATTAATGAATAATAATTAATGATAATTGCCCTCAATAAACTTATTTATAATAAGTTTTTAATTTTCAAAATATATATAATGAATCTAGCAAGTATTAAGGGATCAAATTTCTTAAGGTGCAAATATCTTTTAAAGTGAAAATTTTGAAAAAAAAATTGCATCTTGAGAGATTTGATTCCTCTAGCAACTTGATAGATCTGTGTTAATATGAATCTATACAGATTCTCTCTCTCATGTGTAATTTTTCATTGTTTAAATTGCATATTTTTTAATGTACAAACTAATTCAACACCTTGAAAATCTCCTTGGACAATTAGATTATGTAGACTACACAACCTAAACTTACAATTCCAAGAAATCTTTGCTAGATTTCAAATGATCTAAAGCTCCTAAAGTATAAAATAGTGAGTCCTCTTGATTTGTTAACACTAAGAATCTATTTTTTTTTCAATTGCTTTATAATATATAATTTAACATTCCCCGGATGCGGGTGTCTGATGGGAAAAGTACGCCAGCGCGTGGACATACGTGGGTTGGCGTCTGGCCTCGCACCACCGCCACCCAGCTCCGCATAAGGCAAGGCATTAAACTCCCTGCCAGTGACTTCAATGCTGCAATTAAGCAGCTCTTCATCCGACGACAACCAATTCACATTTCTACCATGTCGCCCCAGTCCAGATTCACGGAGGTCGCTCCTTTATGCTCGCGTTGTTCTGGTGCTGCAGCTGAGCCCCGCTCTCGGACCAGTACTGGGATGCGGTGTGCTCTGGCTTGCTGCATCGAATTTATGTCGGGATTTCATTACACTCATAGCCCCTTCTGCACATTTCAGTCCAATTCTCCTTCGGCTCTCCCTGCTGATGCTCCCCTGTATTTGTTTCAGGACTATGCTCCCAATCTTCACTCAGCCGACCCACGCAATTCATTTCCAGCTCGCAGCATTATGCCTCGTCTCCGTCAACGAATGAGGTGCAGGAGGGGCACCAGTCGTGGGCAAGTTGCTCAACAACCCTCTTCTTCCACCTCTGGCTCAACCTCCCAGTATTCTGAGTAATTCTCTAGTCGATATTCGGCCACCAGGAGTGGTCGTGGTCGGGGGTCTGGTCCGTCTACTCATGCTCGGGGCTCCCACCACATTCCAGTCTCTCAATTCCCCTCCCCCGCCCAGTCCTATACAGCCCAGCTCCACTTTCCTTGTGTTATCTGCCATTCCACCTTGACAGCCAAAATCACTTTTGAATTCCATGGTGATCCTGAGACTGAGACTGGCCAGGCTCCAGCTGCGCCCTTGGAGAGGAATATTAACGAGCCACATCTTATTCCATCCTCAGATAGCAGGCAGAGCGAGGAGCATTTTCACAGCAGGAACCCAGTCACAAGCATCCCTGCAGGTCCAAGCGATTCACAGCGTGGTGGCTCAATTGGCAAAGAAGACCTTCAGGCGACGGATGAAGACCCCTATGAATATGGGTGCCGAATTATGGAAGAAATGCCGTCGAATTCTCATGACTCCTGAACGTGCAGCTAATCTCAAGTTTTTTCCTTACAGTGGCTAGTCTGGGTTTGATATTTTGTGTTTTTTCTTTCACAATGTTTATGTTCAGGAACTTGCTTCTTCGTTTAAAAGCCGGTTTCCCCTGCATGGGCGGCCTTCTATAGTTTGTTTGGTTCGAAACAGGGTATAAGGTTCTTTTTTTTAAAATTTTTGGATAGATATCAGTTTTTTGACAAACTGTTGCAATTCCAGGTAAGATTTCATGAGGCTGGGACCTCCTTGTAAAAAAAAGTTGTATCAATAATAGGAGTAGACTTATTCAAAAAAAATATATATATAATTTAACATGGGTGTTAATATATTTTATTTATGAATCAAAATTAAAATGTTTTTTTTTTTTTTTTTTCCGGTTATTAATATATTTTACATCAAAATATATATATATATATATATATATATATATATATATATATATATATATATATATATATATATATTATTTATGATCTATATTGATTTTTTTTATCATTATTAATATTTTTAAATACTACATATTAAGTTTATATTAAGAATTAAGGGGTGGTTGAAGGACCACTTATGTATGGCTCTAGTGAAAAAAAGGGTCTTCGAGTACTTATTACATATGACTTATTATAAGGCATCCTCCTTGCAAAAAAAATTAAGTTTCTTCTATCATTATGTTGGGGAACCCTCTTAATATCATTCAACACATGGTTAAAGATACATCTCCAAGAGATAAATTTTTGGATAATATCCTGAAATGTGTCAAGAAGGCAATAAAAGACATCCCTATTATGAGTTATAAGCAGATACTATGTTATAATAATAAGGAAGGGGGTGGATGTGCCAATCTGGGATGCAATCTAAAATTTGGTGAATTGATGATTAAATACCAATTAAGGTTATTCCTTATTCCTTAAGAGTAGTTCCAAAGATAAGTCATCATAAGTTTGTAAATTTTGCTTTATTTTGGGACTCTATTTAAAGGTATTCACCTCCATCCCCAACCCCAACCGAACCCTTGTATGCCTGAATAATGTAGCTCTTTAGAGCTTTAGAAGACACTTTTGATTTTAGATAGGAAAGACCACTATAATAGACATGATGATATATTTGGAATGAACCAAGAATCATTTTTTATTTAATACAAAATTATTAAAAATTAAATGAATTAGGAGTCTTTTTTATTATGCGTTAGAAATATTGATTTACATTACTTCTTGTCTTTTATTTTAGTTTTTCTATTGAAATATTCTTCAAAGTAAAAGAATAATACATCTTTTTAATACTCAAAAGTGAAATTATAGAAGTTTTTCTTACTTTTTAATTATTTTATACCCTTTTAAATGAAATATAAAATTATGTTATTTTACATGGACATTGAAATATTTTATTTATAGTTAAGAATGAGAGTAAAATATTTTCACCTTGTCTCGTTGATACTTGGTTATAATATCAATAACTAACTCAAGAGTGAAATTATTGATATTTTACAATGCTTTTAATTAAAACTACTCAAACATATATATTTATTTTTGTTTTTTATTATAGTAAACATTGTTTTTTATTTAGAAAATATTTTAAAGAGACACATATCAATTCAAGGTTGAACACTAAAGGAATTAGAATGTGCTTTCATTCAATAAGAAACAAATATCATACTTTCTCTCAACTTAAAAAAAATATTATTATAAATAAATAATATAAATATAAATATAATAATTGTAATATTGTTTTTTTGCAAGTCAAGGGGATTCTATTAATTCAAATAAGATTTACATAACTGCATGCAATTTTCCAAAAATTTTCTAGCCTCACTCTTACCAGATTTGTTGGCCAGAAGAGGGAAACCAAAATGGATAGTATATTGCGAGTACAAACTAAGTAACCACAACAAGAATAACCAATGAAACCAAAACACACCTAATACCATAATGCAACCCACCACCTTAAAGGATAAGAAGAGTTGACTAGAGTTGGGTTCTCTAGTCCAGTGTTAGGTAACAAGGGAGGTCTGAAGTCACAATATACATGTTTTTCCATGCGTGACAACCTTCCTTCCAAGCGTTCCAACTTGTTTTATATCCTCCTTTGACCCCTTTGCAGGGTGGCCAGACGATCATGTATTTACCATTGGTTGCGTTGTAGGTTTTTCATTAATCTTATGACAACATTTCTATCATCATGATGATCTCGGCTAAGTTGTTCCAAGAGGATTTGTATATGTAGCTAACTTTCAAAGGCATCCAAAGGGGACGTAATTCCATTATGCCAAGTGATTGTGCGGGATTAGGGTCTAGCGCTTCCTCCAACTCTCAATCCTCCATCCTATGCTCAACCTGTTGCCCCATCAAGCTAATTCCCCTTTGCACCATGCCACACTAGTGATGCATAGTCTGCTTAAATGGACTCTAGAAAAGCCAAAAACATAGATTGTTCACCCAAGGCATGCCACATGTCACCACTAAAATGCCACTCGAGCCACGAAATGACCTTGATGCAGAAGACCCATTATGTTGGCTCACCACATCGTCCCAAATTGAGTTCTATGGACCAACCTGTGGCTAGGGTGCCCACCCACGGGGCTTTCCCCACAAGGAAACACTTAAATCCCGACCCGTAAGTTGTGTTCTCAATGACAAACATAGTTCAAACCCCTCTAAGTCTCTCAAGCAGACTTCCAATAACTCATAGAGAACCAAGACCCTTGAATTAATCACCCCCAAATAAGTAGTAAAGTAGTGAATGTTCAGTAATTCCCACCCCTACCCCTCAATATCCCTGTCGCCTGCAATGGTGGAATCTGGGCTCCTATGGCCCAGAGATTATGACTGAGACAGTCATTGTTCAGACTTAAATCCCCATTCCCAGCAAGAAATGTAGAGCTCAAACCGACTATCCTAGAAGAGACAAACTAATTGCAATTTATGAGAATTAAATAGGAAAACCAAACTATATGACAGGGAGACCTTAGCAATGCCCTAAACATAGGTTTGCATGTCAACTTTCCCTAATATATCGTATTTTCCCACCCTTTTAAACTCTCATTCTCAGCAAGATACATCGAACACAGACCAAATAACCCATAAAAGACAAACTCATTGTAATTTTTAAGAATTATACAGGAAGACCATGCTACAAACCATAAAAACCTTACAAAGTGTCTTCAACACGGGTTTGCATGCTAGCTTTTCCCAGTAGACCACAATGTAGAGACTCCATGGTGCTAGAATTTTTTACGGCTTGCAAGAGGTACTCTGGCCAAAGCCCCCCATCCTTAGATCCCAAATTTGTTTCCTTTGAGCCTCCTTTGTATACTCACCACCACTCCAACCTTCCACTACAACATATTCGTCCTTTTGCCTCAGGATCCCATGTTGAGGTTAACTTGAACAAAATGCCAAATTGTGCAGACGAAACATAAACTATTCCCCCCTCATGAATGCTTATACCAAAACTCATAAAACTAATTATTGTACTATTGTGACCTGCTATTATACACCACATTCAAGCTTTGGACAATTCTACCCTCGTGAGCCTACATGCCTTCGACTTGCTACACTTAAATGAATCAACTAAATAAGTGGTGGCAAGCCTCCCACCAATTCCATTATTACCTTAAATCACCACTCTATTAAAAAAAAAAAAAAAAAATAGTATTTTAATAAAAATAAAAATTATATTTATATATATATATATCTACATATAATAGAGTAGATAATAACTTTTAACATGGATATATATTAATTATATTTACGTTAACCTCTTTTAAATTTTACAAAATGGTTATATTACATTAGCATCATGCCCTTTACATACAGAGTGGTACGAGACCATTTACCGATGTTAATATTTTGATGCTTTACAATTTTTTGGGGCCACCTTTCTTTACATCATTTCAATATCATCTACTTATTTTTCATTTCCTAATTTTGGGTATGCATTTTGTAATTATCTGTCTAACATTTTCATACTTAATAAATATTTTTTTTATAAATTTTCGATTGATTCAAATTTTATCTTTTTAACTTTTTTTTTTTTATATTTTTAATAAATTTAAATATATTTATGGTTATTTCTATATGTGAGATAGTATTTTTAATTATACCATAATTTTAAAGTATATCTTTTTTTGTGTGGACTAGTTTGTTATGAAGGAAAAAAGAATTTTAATTATTATAAATTGTTTACACAACGTTATAAAATTGATTAGATAAAGTATTTTGAAAATTTATAATAAATTATAAAGAGAGCAATGATATTTTTTTTTTCGTGCTGGCAATTAAGTTGTTGTTATTGTTGGATAGTTAGTGTGGCATCATGTGTGTTGACATTGATGTCAACTAGGCTAGAATTAAATCTCAAATGGGCAAGGATGGCAGGTGCATGGTGTGTTCAACTCAGTGGAAATCTTAAGGTAGATGCAGTCTTTTGTAGAGAATCATCATAGTAGCAGGTCAATTAAAGAAGAAAATATTATAACAATGGTGGTTGGGGAGTCCTAAGATTTGAAGAAGTTTTTTCCTCAGGAGATCAGTTCAGATGCTTCTAAAAATGGCACAGTTGGATAGGCTCGGAAAGATATTTCCACATTTCCAATGGTATATGACACCCTCAAAAACTCCTAAGGATGAAAGAGGTATGGGCAGTTGAAATTTAGCAATAAGAAGGATAAGAAGGTCAGGCCACTTGGGAGAACAAAGAAGGACAGTCAAGCCTCGATCCCCACCTAGTCAGTAGGTCAGCCCAGTCAGATTTCAACATGAGTACAAAGGACCAATCCTTGACCCCCGACCTCTGTGAGACAAAATATAGGTGGCAGTCATGGAAGTAGGATGACGTGAGCAGAGGGTGACATGGAGGCACAGGAAGAGGACATGTGGAATGTGTTTTTGACAAGTGGCCAAGTGGGAAAAATATGGGTGACATGTAGTGCCATGTGGGTTAGATGATGTCAACATGAAGTAAAATTATGATGTGGCAACGATTTCAAAATTCAAGCCAAAGGGTTGGTTTGGCGAAAATAGAAAGAAAATGACCCTAAGTCGAGTCTTCGAGCAAATCAAGTTTCCAAGGCTAGTCAGGGAAAATGCAAGATCTTAGTCAGAAAGCAGGCCAATCTTCAACCTTCTGACCTACATTGAAAAGTGCACGTAGGATTCATTTCTGCAAAGGTTTTGTGTGTTAAGCTCTATAGTCATATGTCAAGAACGGTCTGCAGGAAAACAATATGGAAGCATCTTTAAGTCCATTTTAGTCAGAATGAGATGTATTTGGCATAAAGGCAATAACAATAAGTTTGTTCCATAACAATGGACGGTATACCAAATGTTTAAACCTTTGCTAAATCCTAGAAACACCATATTTGATCTTAGAATCTCAAGAGGCTCATTTCCGCAAAGGAATTAAGGTCGATGACACTGCACTGCGCTAATTCAAGGAGTTAGATCAATAGAGTTGTTAGAGCACATTATTTTTGTGATGGACTTTCTTTACAACCTTTCAAGATGACAAAAAAAGTACACCTGGTGCCATTTTGTATTAAACAGAATAAACCTCATAAGGTAGCCAAACAAGACCTAGGACCCAATGGACTGTATAAAATTGAAGATTACTCGCAGTCTCAAGAAAGTATGCAAAGACATAGTACACCCTATGCCATACCAAAATTGAATGAACCAGGTCCTTCAACTATTCAGGAAAGTGAAAGTCACAATCAATGGTCAAGTTAGTTGTGGAAACCAAATTGAACAAGCAACGTGAGCCATCCTAAAAAAATAAATGTCATTGGTTTCGTGAAAGAAACCATTATGTGAAATTAAATTCACTAATCATGTGTTGCTTTAATTTTAATTGAAGTAAATTATTTCAATTAATGTATGATCTCAAATTACGAGGCTTTGTTGTAGACTACCCTCTGAAAGAGATTGAGCATGTGTGTTACGTATGGAGTGCATGAGTGTGTTGTATGAGAAGGTCAATATGCAGGGGTTGATTTGTGGAGCAGGGTGATTTGGTCAATTGAGGGAAACAATGCATGCGTAGTAGTGAAGAATAGAGAATGCATCAGAGATTAAGTTGCAGAGGAGAGGGAAACTAAGAGTGGCGAAGTAGACCAGAGAGGAAGGAGTTGTAATAGATAGTTGAACATGTTTTTTGTGTTTTTATATGATAGAGGAGGTCAATGTTTTTAGTTTGAAAATTTTATGAAAAATAGGACAGTTGGCTAAAGCAGGTTGTGGCCTACATTCATAAGAAGTTGGTGCCTCTTGGAAAGTTGTGGCTTACTAATTTAAAGGGGGTTGGGGCCTCTTGTGAGTGGGTGCTCATAAATAAATTGATGTAACTGAGTAGGAGCTTAAAATAAAAATAAAAATCCCAAACCTTTAAAAACAACATGGAGCCAAAAAGCTAGTTAAACCATGGCCATCAAGTGTAATAACGTCGAAGCCAACCTACATGCTACTGATAAACCAACTTGACATTCTTATCCTCACCATAAATGCTTAGATTCCTAATCTTTGGCATGCATTTTAATTGATTGTTTGATCCTCCAAACACTCCCAAATCCATTAAACTAGACGTATTATTTGAATAATATCCTGTGTGGGTTGGATGCCATTGGGTGGATCTCTCAATCCCCACTCCCTTCGATTGTTTAATCCCTTTATGAGGCTTAAATATCCTTATTGTTAATAAAAGTTTCAATTCTTGTCTAAAATATATTTTAAATTAAAAACAAGCTAAATATTAATTTACGTGATAAAAATATTAGATGGCATGTTATTGCTAAGTTATTTTATTATGTATTTAAAGGTAATAATGTATTGACTTTCAATAAATTATCGTTTATTTGTTAATTAGGGTTATTTAGGGTGGTTGAACTTCTCTATTTGGCTTCAATTCTCACAAGTGGATGTTGAGTTTAGTAGTCAAATCATTGTGTGGAGGTGGGTGCCTTGTCCCATAAACAAAAAAGTCTTATACACCAATTTGATTTGACTTAACAAAAACCTTTAAAACATATTTTACATAAACAAAGAAATTACCAATTTGATGTGTGACTTAGACATGACATTATAAACTTATTATTATTATAATAAAAGACATAGTTATAATTCCAGATAAAATAATATTTATTTTTTAATATTTAATAAATCTTTAACTTAAACTTAATTTTAATTTTAATAATAATATTAATAATATAATTAACCTTATAAAATCCCACCACAACTTTATTTACGTCAATCACCTTTAAAAATATAAGGAAAAGTTTATAATTGTTTATGAATGTGCACCCTTAATTTAATTTAAGGATAACTTGAAAGAATTCAACGAGGAAAAAATGTAATAAAGTAAATTTTGAATTTTGAAATTGTAATTTGATTTCTCAACCTCTTTTTCATTGAAATGAATTTTTTAATACAAATATCTATGGAATACGTAATTTTTTTTTTTTTACCAATTGGTTTCTGATAGGTATTAGCTATATTAAGTTAGAAGGAAAGCAATTTTAAATGTAAATGTAAGGGTGTTTATTATTGGAGTTTTAAATTAAGGCGTTAACTATTTATTATTGGGATAAGGTAACTAGTGGATAAGTTGGAAGTTTTTATTTTATTTTATTTTTTTAATTAATTTTTTTTATATATGTTATGATGTTATTTTAAGAATAGAATTTTAAGTTTTTGAAAATTTTAATTATTTTAAGAGAATTTTAATGTTATTTTATGAATATAATTTTTATTTTTTATTATTATTTTAAGAGAAGTTAAGTTGTAAAATATTAAATGAGAATGTGAATTTATTTTATAAAGAAAAATATTTTTGAAAAGTTTTTATTTTTTATTTTGTTTATTTTATTAAATTTTTTTTTATTATAAATTTATAATATATATAGTTAATATGATGTTGAATTTAAGTTAGAAATCTGATTTAATTTTAATTTTAAGTAATAAAAAATATCATATTTTAAAATATTGATGATGATGATGATGACGGTTATCGTTCGCTCAGATCAATGCGGTCTATTAGGCCTTAAGAGAGGAGAAAGAATCTAAGTTTGATTCTTTAAAATCTTGTTTTTATGGTCAAAGAGGAGGGAAATAAGTGCTCCAAGATTGTTATAGGTGGGTTGGCTTAATAGGTCAAGAAGATTGGAAGTGTGGCAGATGGTAGGGAATTGAGAGCGAATGTGAGTAAGAGTTGGGCAATCTAAAAGGAAGTGCTTTTCATCTTCCGCTTGCTTAGAATCACAAATATGACATATTTTATCATTCCAAGGGGTCTTGGGAATAGACCACAACTTGGTCTCACTCTGAAGCTCATGAGAATTAGTTCTTATCTTAGAGATGTTCATGTTTTTCTTATTGCTGGACAGCACAGAGATAATTTTGGTTATCAAGGGTGGGGTTGATCACTTCCTTATTGCATCTTAGCTTCCTTTTACCCTCCAGCTCATGATCCTCCCACAACTTGTCCTTAAACCTAGAGGTAATAGTGTTTTTGATATTATCTTTGCTTCCCATACTGATCTCCTCCTTAATTCCCCAATGGTTAAGCCAGGACTGAGCATCCTTATGCCACCCATGCTTGAGGCGAAGGTGAGGGTTTTGACTACAGTTAGAAGCAATTTTAGGGAGCCTTTTTTATTCCATGTTGTCAAGCTTCTTCTTATACATCAGATATCTAAACATAATCGTACTTTCAATGGGGGACAAACTGGATTCGATCAAGAGGATAGGATAGGGAGTACTTCCGTTGATCTTAAGGTTGTAGGTTATGAATTGCTTTTGAATCATCTCAATATTCCTCCATGACTCTTTGGATATAATGAAAACCCAAACTTCACATCCGTATAAGACAACAGGGGTGACAAGGGTCTCAAAGAGGAACCTCTTTTTACTCCAAGTGTAAATATCGACTGACTTAAAATTGTTTTCAAGCTCATAATTAGCTTTCCAACCCCTAATAATCATTTTCTCGATGCTATAATTCTATTTGAGATGATGAGGGAAGTCAATGTCGAAATACTTATAAGAAGAAACATGCTCTAAGCACTGGTTATTATATACGAAACTACCATGGGTGATCTTTTTGGATTTAATGATCATGACTTTAGTCTTGTCGGTATTAACTGTCATACCCATCTTGGAGTAGTAGTCATGAAGAATCTGGAGTTGTTTATTGGTTTTTGAAAAATAAGTGTTACATTATTTAATTGTGAAATTTTTAATGTAACAATTATGATAGGTGTCACCAAAATGGGGTGATCATGGAGGGGACACAACCACCCATGTGTGTCATGCATCCACCTCGCCACATGACCACACAAATTTAACAAATCTAGGATGAGGGGTAGTTATGGCACCTACATTATACATGAAGGGAAATTATGGGGAGGAGTGCGAGCTCCTCCCATATTTATGTCATTATGATGTGTTGAAGTTTGCAACAAGAAACAGTGAAATTGGCATCCAGAAACAACATGACAACACCTATAGTACTAGTGTGGGACCATAGGTCGTGTAGTGATGGGTCCTAGCAATATATTAGCGTGAAATTCAATTTATTTAATAAATTGGATATGTGTCAAATTTAATTATCCCTTAATTAAATTGGACAATAAATTGTAATCTTTTCTCATAATCACTTGTAATAGTTAACTGAGTGTGATAAACTCAGTTAGCACATGAATTTCGAGTTGAGGGTGAATGGTGAGGCATGTAGAGTAATTCTATTAGTTATGGAGTTTGAATTGCAGTTGGTGCATTAGTTTAATGCATGTGTAATTAGTTAACTCAATTAGGTGAGTTAGAGTTAGTTTAACTAGTTGTAACTGTTTGTTGTACTAGTGAGAGATCAAGTGAATTAAATATTATTTAATTCACAATAAGCGATCTGTCATGCAACTGATGATTTACTATTAATAGTTGCATGCATGTCAGTCCCAAAGGAGACCCAATTGAGACAAAGGTTAAAGAGAAGTTAACTATCAGTTGTGATATCAACAGAATGTCAAGATGTAGTTAAAACACCACAGGATGCCCATGATACTCAACGCAGTTAAGGAAGGCTGAAATTCCTAAAGAATAGGGATTGCATTATTGCGTGAGCAAGGCAGGCTGAGAATTGGCTTAGTGTTGGCCCGATTTTATCTGGATCAATGTGAGACGTGTTAGAGTCCTGTAATATACAATATCACAAAGTGACTAAATATTTTTTCCTTGCAGGTTTTCATCTGTAATATACAGTATCACAAGGTGACTAAATATTTTTTCCTTGCAGGTTTTCATATTGTGTGTGTGTGTATATATATATATATATATACAGTTACTTAAAACATTTCCAAAGAATATAAAAAGAAACAAAAAAGAAGAAAAAGAGGGTGTAAAAAAGGGAAAAGAAAACCCCACAAAAAATGAATAGTTCTGAAAGTGTTGCAAATCAAAATTCCACTACTCTTGAGAAACATTTGTTCAATCATACATTTTAAGCATAATTGTAAAATTTTGAATTTTTTATGATAGGTTAGAGAATGAAGATTTACCAAACTGTTTAATCTTGGCTTATCATTAGATAGGTAGAAAATGACAATGGTTCAATAGCTTAATTTGAACCTATAGGAGAAATAAGGGATAGGGAGTTAGGTTAGAATTTCAAAAGAAAAATGTTTTAGGGTCTGCAAGTCAAATGCACCCTACCAAAGAAGAAAAATACTAGATTTGTAGGGTGGGTAGGTAGAAAGGATAGGGAGAAAGAAGGAAAGGAAAATGTAAAGTTTATTCTACAATGTACAACCTAAAAATTACATTTTTGTTTCCTATGGTCGAAGAAGAAGATCCAAATAAAAGAGTGTTTATGCTCCAAGTATTGGAGCAGGGTTATGTTCCAAAGTTTAGGATTAAAACTGCATTCAAAATTATTAAGGCAAACTCTATGCCTTAGCTTTTATCCTAAGTCCCGAAGACACTAATTCCCTTTGTTCCTAAAAATCCCTAAAACACTCATTTCCATTTTTTCCTAAGTCCTATACTAGTCCTGACGTCTCCATTTCAACTCCGCCCCCTCCCCACATTAGGTCCGTGATATTGATATAAACCGCAACAAACTTTTATCCCCATGACCCCTTACCTTTTCGTCGCATCACAACTTCACACTTTTCTTACCTTTTCACATTCCTGTTTGCCACTTCTAACTCCTGATTTGCGATAACAAATGGGACCCATTTCCTTGCCCCGTTAGCATCGCTATCGCATATCGCAAATGTTATGACTTACCTCATTTCCCCGATCCCTTATTTGCAATTTGCGATAATTTAAAATCTTGCGATTGTAATATGCGATAATTATAAGGCATCTTCCTTGCAAAAAAAATTAAGTTTCCTCTATCATTATGTTGGGGAACACTCTTAATATCATTCAAAAAATGGTTAAAGATTCATCTCCAAGAGATAAGTTTTTGGATAATATCTTAAAATGTGTCAAGAAGGAAACAAAAGATATCCCAATTATGAGTTATAAGCACATACTATGCTATAATAATAAGGAAAGAGATGGATGTGTCCATGCGAGATGTAATCTAAAATATGGTGAATTGATGATTAATTACCAATTAAGGTCATTCTTCATTCCTTAATAACAGTTCCAAATATAAGTCATGTAGTAAATAAGTTACATCTTAAGTTCTGTAAATTTTGCTTTATTTGGGGGCCTCTATTTAAAGGTATTCACCTCCAAGCCCCACCTAGCCCTTGTATAGGTGAATAGTGTAGCTCTTTAGAGGACACTTTTGATTTTAGATAGGAAAAAAACTATAATAAACTTATGATGATATTTAGACTTAAGATGATATATTTGGAATGAACCAAAGGTCATTTTTTATTTAATACAAAATTATTAAGAAATAAATGAATTACAAGGCTCCTTTTTATTAGTCTTATTAGAAAATAATTGATTTTTTTTTTTCATTTTACATTATTTCTTGTCTATATGCATTGAAGTATTTTATTATAATTATTATATATATATATATATATATATATATATATATATATATATATATATATATATATATATATATATATATATATATATATATATATATATATATATATATATATATATATATATATATATATATATATAATTTTCTCTCTATAATCCTATATAAAATTAATATGGAAATAAATTAGTTATTATGAATATTTAAATAGTTTATTTAAATTTTTTATTGAAATGTTCTTCAAAGTAAAAGGATTATACATCTTTTTTATACTCAAAAGTGAAATTATAAGAGTTTTTCTTACTTTTAATTATTTTATACCCTTTTAAATGAGATATAAATTATGTTATTTCACATAGACATTGAAATGTTTTATTTATATTTAAGAATGAGAGTAAAATATTTTCACTGTGTCTCCTTCATACTTGGTTATAATATCAATAACTAACTAAAGAGTGAGATCATTGATATTTTACAATGCTTTTAATTAAAACTAATCAAACATGTATATTTATTTTTGTTTTTTATTAAATAGTAAACATTGTTTTTTATTTAGGAAATATTTTAAAGGGACACATGTCAATTCATGGTTGAACAAAGGAATTACACACGTCCCTCATGCTAGGTTGTAGAATGTGCTTTGATGCAATAAGAAAGAAATATCATACTCTCTCTCAACTTTAAAAAAAAATATTATTATAAATGAATAAATAAAATAAATGAAATTTAAAAAATAATATAAATATAAATATAATAAATGTAACATTTCCATTTTTTTTGCAAGTCAAGGGGATTCTATTAATCCAAAGAAGATTTACATCACTACATGCAGTTTTCCAAAATTATTCTTGCCTCATTCCTACCAAATTTGTTGGTCAGAGGAGAGAAACCAAAATAGATCGTATATTGCAAGTACAAACTGAGTAACCACAACAGGAATGACTGAATGAAACCAAATTACACCTAATACCATAATGCAACCTACCACCTTCAAGGATGAGAAGAGTTGACTAGATTTGTGTTATCTGGTCCAGTGTTACGTAGCAAGGGAGGTCTGAAGTCACAATATACATGTTTTTCCATGTGTGACAACCTTTCTTCCAAGCGTTTCAACTTTTTTTATATCCTCCTTTGATCCCTTTGCAAAGTGATCAGACGATCATGTATTTACCATTGGTTTTGTTGCAAGTTGTTCATGAATCCTATGGCAACATTTCTATCATCATGACAATCTTCGCTAAGTTGTTCCAAGAGGAGGGTTACATGTAGTTGACATTCAAATGCATCCAAAAGGGGGGTAATTTCATTATGCAAAATGATTGTGTAGGATTAGGGTTTATCGCTTCCCCCAACTCTCAATCCTCCATCATATGCTCAACATGTTTCCCCCTCAGGCTAATTCCCCTACGCACCCTCCCAGACTGGCGATGCATAGTCTACTTAATTGGACTCCAGAAAAAAAAAAAAACATAGATTTCTTACCCAAGGCCTGCCACATGCCACTACTAAAATGAGCCATGATACGACCTTCCTGCAGCAAACTCACTATGTTGGTTTGCTACACCATCCTAAATTGAGTTCTACGGACCGACTCGTGGCTAGGTCGCCCACTCACAGGGCTTTCCCCACAAGACCCTGACCTATAACTTGTGTTCTCAACAATAAACATAATTCAAACCCATCTTAATCTCTCAGGTGTACTCCCAACAACTCATAGAGCACCAAGACCCTTGAATTAGCCACCCCCAAATAAGCAATAAAGCAGTGAATGTTCAGTAATTCCCACCCCTGCCCCTCGAGATCCCTACAACATGAAACGGTGGAGTCTGGGCTCCTATCCTAGAGAATATGACTTAGATAGCCATTGTTCAGACTTAAATCCCTATTCCCAGCAAGAAATGTAGAGCTCAGACCGACTATCCCAGAAGAGACAAACTCATTGCAATTTATGAGAATTAAATAGGAAAACCAAACTACAACCCAGGGAGACCTTAGCAATGCCCTAAACATAGGTTTGCATGCCAAATTCCCCCAATATACCGTATTTTGAAGTAGTCTCACACCCTTTTTAACTCTCATTCTTAGCAATATACACCGAACACAGGCCAACTACCCCATAAAAGACAAACTCATTGCAATTTTTAAGAATTATACAAGAAGACCATGCTACAGACCAGATAAACCTTATCAGTGTCCTCAACACGGGTTTGCATGCTAGTTTCTCCCAGTATACCACAATGCAGAGACTCCATGGTGCTAGATTTTTTTACGGCTTGCAAGAGGTACTCTGGCCAAAGCCCCCCATCCTCAAATCCCAAATTCGTTGCCTCTGAGCCTCCTTTGTACACTCACCACCACTCCAGCCTTCTGCTACAAAATATTCGTCCTTTTGCCTCAGGATCCCATGTCGAGGTTAACTTGAATAGAATTCCATACTGTACAGATGAAACATAAACTATTCCCCCCTCACGAATGCCCATACCAAAACTCATAAAACTAATTGTTGTGCTATTGTGACCTGCTCTTATACACCACATCCAGACTCTTGCTAGTTCCACCCTCATAATCATACATGCCTTAGACTTGCTACATTTGAATGAATCAGCTAGATTGGTGGTGATATGCCTCCCACCAATTCTTATATTACCTTGACCCACCACCCCCTAAAAATAAAAATTTAATATTTCAATAAAAATAAAAATTATATATATATATATATATACACACACACACACACACACACACACACCATCGTTTACATTTTACAAAATGGTTATATTACATTAACATCATGCCCTTTACATACAAAGTGGTACGAGACCATTTACCGATGTTACATACTTTGATGCTTTTACAATTTTTTTTGGGCCACCCATCTCTAAATCACTTCAATATCATCTACTTATTTTTCATTTCGTAATTTTGGGTATCTATTTTGTAATTTAATTTTTATGTCTGTTTAAAATTTTCATATTTGATAAATATTTTTGTTGTAGTCTAACTAGCCTGTTTTTTGGTCTTGAAATTCATGGAAATTCTAACAAGATTTTAATAAAATCTGGCAGCGATTTTTGTAAATCCAGGTTACAACTATCAAACTTCAAGATTTTGGGTGACCTTGAGGTTTTTTATGGTGTTGAATCCATTTCCACCATCAAAAACATGATTCAAACACTGCGACTACAAGATTTCTTTAAAAAAAATTGCCCGGATTCCGACCATTTTTGGCTGTCCGGGCAATTCCTTCGCCTCTGTAGACAACTCCAATATTTTTTTATAAATTTTCCTTTGATTCAAATTTGATCTTTTTAACTCGATTTTGATATTTTTAATAAATTTAAATATATTTATGGTTATTTGTATATGTTAGGTAGTATTTAAATTATACCATATTTTTAAAGTATATTGGGCTTTTTGTGTTGACTAGTTTGTTATTAAGGAAATTAAATTAGTAGTATAGAAAAAATAATTTTGACTATTATAAATTGTTTACACAAGGTCACAAAACTCATTAGATAAAGTACTTAGAAAATTTCTAATAAACTATAAAAAGAGTGAGGATTTTTTTTCTCTATGCTAGTAGTCAAGTTTTTGTTATTGTTGGATAGTTAATGTGGCATCATGTGTGTTGACATTGATGACAACTGGGCTAGAATTATATCTCAAATGGGAAAGGATGGCAGATGCATGGTGTGTTCAACTCAGTGGGAGTCTCAAGATAGATGCAATATTTTGTAGATAATAATCATAGTAGCAAGTCAATTAAAGAAGCTAAAATATTATAACTATGGTGGTTGGGGAGTCCTAGGATGTGAAGAAGTTTTTTCCTCAATAGATCAGTCCAGATGCTCTTGAAAATGGCACAGTTGGATAGTGTTCAGAAAGAGATTTCCACATTTCCATTGGTATATGACACCCTAAAAAACCCCTACGGATGAAGGAGTTATGGCTAGTTGAAGTTTGGTAATGAGAAGGCTAGGAAGGTTAAGCTACTTGGGAGGAGAGAGAAGGATAGTCAATCCTTGATCCCCACCTTGTCAGTAGGTCAGCCTAGTTGTAAGATTTCGATAGGAGTACAAAGGAACTATCCTCGACCCCCAACTTGTGTGAGACCAACTACAGGTGGCAGTCATGGAAGTAGGATGATGTGAGCATAGGGTGACATGGTGGCATGGGAAGATGACACGTGGCATGTGTTTTCGACATTTGTAAGTGGCCAAGTGGGCCAATTATGGATGACATGTGGTGCCATGTGGGTCAGATGACGTCAACATGACGCAACATGATGATGTGGCAACAATTTTAAAATTCAAGTAGGAGGGTCGATTTGGAAAAAATAAAAAGAAAACGACCCTAAGTCGAGTCTTCGGGCAAGTCAAGTTTCCAAGACTAGTCAGGGAAAATGCAAGCTGATAGATGGAAAGCAGGTCAATCTTCGACCTTCTGACCTACATTGAAAAGTGCACCTATGAGTCATATCTGCGAAGGTTCTATGTGTTAAGCTCTATGGTCATATGTCAAGAACAGGTTAACAGGGAAACATTGTGGAAGCATGTTTAAGGCCATTTTAGTCAAAATTCGATGTATTTGGCATAAATTCCATAACAAGAAATTTGTTCCATAACGATGGAAGGTATACCAAATGTTGAAACCTTTGCTAAATCCTGCAAACAAGGTATTTGATCTTATAATCTCAAGAGGCTCATTTATGTAAAGGAATTAAGGTCAATGACACTGTACTATGCTAATTCAAGGAGTTAAATCAATAGAGTTGCTAGAGCACATTATTTCTATGATGGACTTTCTCTACAACTTGTCAAGATGAAAAAAAAATTACACCTGGTGCCATTTTGTATTAAATGGAATAAATCTCATAAGGTAGCCAGAGAAGACCTAGGACCTAGTGGAGTGTATAAAATTGAAGATTACTTGCAGTCTCAAGAAATTATGGAAAGACATAATACACCCTGCGCCATAAAAAATTTGAATGAACCATGTCCTTCAGCTATTCAAGAAAGTGAAAGGCACAATCAATGATCAAGTTAGTCGAAATCAAATTGAACAAGAAACGTGAGCCATACTGGAAAATTAAATGTCACTGGTTCCCTGAAAGAAACCGTTTTGTGAAATTAAATTCACTAATCGTGCATTGCTTTAATTTTAATTGAAGAAAATTGTTTCAATTAATGTATGATCTCGAACTCCGAGGCTTTGTTGTAGACTACCCTTTGAAAGAGATTGAGCATGTGTGCTAAGTATGGAGTGCAAGAGTGTGTTGTATGAGAAGGTTGGTATGCAAGGGTTGACTTGTGGAGTGGGGTGATTTGGTCAATTGAGGGAAACAATGTTTGCATAGTAGTGAAGAGTAGAGAATGCATCAAAGATGAAGTTGCAGAGAAGAGGGAATCTAAGAGTGCAAAAGCAAACCAGAGAGGAAGGAGTAGTAATAGATAATTGAACAGTTTTTTTGTGTTTTTATATGATAGAAGGAGGCCAATATTTTTAGTTTGAAAATTGTATGAAAAATTGGAAGATTGGCTGAAGTAGGTTGTGGCTTGCATTCATAAGAGGTTGGTGCCTCTTGGAAAGTTGTGGCTTACTAATTTAAAGGGGGATGGGGCCTCTTGTGAGTGGGTGGTCACAAACAAATTGATGTCACTGAGTAGGAGCTTGGATTACATCATATTAACAAACAAATTGGTAGTTTTTCTCTTTTGGGTTTCCACATTAAATCTTGCGTCCACGTGTGTATGTTGCTCATGTTAAACAATGTGTGTTCATATGAATGATTTACTCTGTCGCTTATGTATTTAGTTATGAATTCTCATATGGGTGATTTCCAAGTGAGAAGAGAAAATAAGAATTGGGATTAAAAAGTGAAATTAACATTGATCACTAATTCACCCTCCCTCTTAGTAATTCCTTATTCCAATAGTTATTAAACAAAACAAAGCAAATATAAATACCATTTTCATGGAGGATGAGGGGACCTCGATGATCTCAGGAGGACTCATGTCTTCAATGGAGTCTAGAACTCCAAATCTGCTAGTTATTTAGCAAGCACATTGATCTTTTCATCTAGCTTTTTCAAATGAAATAAAACTTCACCTATGCTCGACAAAATTTCTTGATGAGCCTCAGAACACTCAACTGATACCTTCCCCATGATTGTCTTTAGCTATTAGTATATTTCTATTAGTTGAATGTATCTATTTTCCCCGATTCTTATGCTTCTAATGTCTAGAATCCAACTTTCAAACTCCTCTTCTACCTTTGCATTGGATATAGATCTTATTTCAATACAAGCATCTCTTTTAGCATCATGAATTACTCTTTTGACCCCTAGAGGGGTGAATAGGACATACATTGCAACAAAATGTTCTACCCCTATTGGGCTTTGGAGGTTGAGGGGAGCCTAGAGCATCTTCTTCCTCTTCTACTATTAGGCTCTGAAGCATGAGGAATAATGTTGCAGGTGAACCATGAAGTAACAAAAAGAGAGGGAGTAGATGGGAATTCCTAGGGGTGATAGAATCCTTTGGTTGAAGATACCATGGGGATAAGAAGAGAGGGATGTCGAAAGCCCCCGAGAAGAGGTTGGTAAAATAGAAGAAAATAAAAACACAGTGACCCCCAGAACATTGGACCACCAAAAGTAAGGAAAATAGTAGTTGATTGAACTATGAGGTAGAGCCAATCTACTAAAGAGACCTAGAAACACAAGAAATGGAAACCACTAAATCTGCATAGACTCATGAACATCCAAAAGATAAACCTAGCGTGCTAATAGGAGCGAAAAAATAAGACTAAAACTACAAAGACCTCTACTCATAATGAGAATTAGATAATAGAATAGAGACCAAACCTTAACACAATTCAACCTTGCTAGTGAATACCCTTGCGAGTAGACCCATAGAGGATCCCAATTCTCATAGTTCATGCTAAAGGCGTTGGTGATAACTTTGCTTTCACCAGCAAATTTATCACCATCAAACTTAGAAAAATAAAAATCCCAAACCTTTAAAAACAACATGGAGCCAAAAAGTTAGTTAAACCATGACCATTAAGTGTAATAATGTCGAAAATAACCTACATGCTACTAATAAACCAACCTGACATTCTTATCCTCACCATCAATGCTTAGATTCCTAATCTTTGACATGCATTCTAATTGATTGTTTGATCCTCCAAACACTTCCAAATCCATTACACTAGACATATTATTTGAATGATGTCATGTGTGGGTTGGATGCCAAGTGGGTGGATCTCTCGATCCCCACTCCCTTCAACTATTAAATCCCTCTATTATCCTAGTTTTCATTGTGGTTGCTCACCTCTCGTAGGAGGCTTAAATATCCCTATTGTTATTAAAAGTTTCAATTCTTGTCTAATATATATTTTGAATTAAAGACAAGCTAAATATTAATTTACGTGGTAAAAATATTAGATGACAAGTTATTGCTAAGTTATTTTATTATGTATTTTGTAGTGTCCCTTATTAGTGAGATAGCTTTGATGACACTTAGAGATGGTGATTTTGATATAATATTATGTATGAAAGACTTATGTACATGCGTATATGCTATGACCTAGTTTGGGTCACTTGGTTGTTGTGTGCTTATGATAATATCTATCGTTCCGTGCACAAGGATTGATTTTGGTTAAGAGAATATTAGCGATGTTTTCTCTTTTTGTATCCTATTTTGGACATAGGTGTATGATGTGAATGGTGATTTAGAATTGAGACACAGATCCATGGACGATCATGGTTATGTGGAACATATGGTTAATTATGATTTATGGATGATACATGATTTGTATGATTATATGTGCATAATCTTGTACTAAGCATGATGTGGCAGGGGACCTGATCATTTTCAAACAAGGATAAATGACTATGGAAGTCATTTCTTCAAAACCCAAATGACTGTGGAAGTCATGCACCATTCATGGTAAAATGTGGTTAAGTTAATTTCATTATGAAATTCATATGATTCCTTTGATCTATGAGATTGTGATGTATGTCAGGTCTTCAAACAAGGCCTTACCAACGAACCATCAAATGGGTAAAAGCTCACAATTAGTATCATAAGGAGAAACGTGGAGTTTCAAAGCACAGTAGATGAGAAGCCATGGAAATTAGGGCGCGGAGTCCTAAATCCATGAAATATAAAGACGTGGAGTCTTGGATATATGATAAAAGGATTAGGACGCGGAGTCCTAAATCCATGAAATATAAAGACGCGGAGTCTTGAATCTATAATGAAATGTTTGGGGCACGGAGTCCTAAATATTTAAAAAGATCAAGGTGTGGAATCTTGGATCTTTAGAGTAGATCAGGGCGCGGAGTCCTCAATCTACTAAGGCATGATGATGCATACAATAGGGGTGCGGAATCCCTATTATCCGGAAGAAAAATACCACTCATGGGCAGCCCATAGATGAATTTCCTTAATAATCTAATTCCTAAGAATTTTGGAGTGACTTTCTAAAAATAGAAAGTCATGTCTACAATTTCAAGTATGACTTTCCAAAAATAGTAAATCACCTCCAATCAATGGGTAAACAAGTATACTTCAAGGAAAATCACTTAAATTATGATTAATCAATTGTAATAGTTCAATCTCAACTTAATCCTCAATATTATTAATATTATTAGTATTATCATTATCTTTTATGAGATTATGATATTTCTTTTAAAAGGAATTACAAATTAATTTTATCCATTCAATCAATTCACACCTATCTCTTTCATGACTATCATGGCTCTATATAACTCTCTCTATTTTAAATATTACATTGCACTCTCTTTTATGCACTCATCTAGGAATGGCATATTCCTCTTACACTCATTAATGATATGTCATAAAATATTCCTCTTACACTCATTAATGATATGTCATAAAATATTCCTCTTACACTCTCTTCAATGCATATGTTACACTCTCCTTAAATAAGGCATGCATACCTCTCGTTAATGGCATAAGTTACACTCCTCTAAATGGAATACAATGCATGCATATTACTCCTCCTTTATGACAAGAATTGGTTTCTCCTCCTATATATGAGTCTCATGTATTCTCACTGGAGGGAGGATAATGCCAAGAGTGGAAGAGACTTGAGGAAGGTTGTGAGAGATATGGAGAGTATCCAATTTCTTCCAAAGAAAATCTTGATTCCTTACTAATCTACTAAGTGTCTATTGAGGTTGAACATGAGTGGTATTTAGAGGAAGTGAAAACTACCTTCCTGAGTTGCCTTGCATCTCTCTCTCTCTCTACTGTTGTATTGTGATACTGGTTGTGAGCTTTTGCAGCTCGGGGGTTCCAAGGGGAGAAGTTCTTCTTGGATATGGTTGGGAGGAAAACCGGGTGGTTCATGATGAGTTGGTAAGGGTATTGGCATTGGAGCATACTCTTCTTGGAGCTGGAGCATACATCCATCCTCTTCGAGTGTACAAATTCACTATCAGGTATGTGGGTCAAATTATATTATGCATTTTTTTTTTGTTTATTTCATAAGCTTTTGCTTGTTTGGTTGTTTTCTGAAACTTACATGTTTATGAAGTGTTGCACCAAATGTGAGGAAATTTAGTAACGATTGTTGAAGTATTTTCTTGTATAATGTTGAGTCGATTGAAAGAAAGTCATAATGGATGAATCCAGTAGGCTGTTATGAATTGGATAAAAATGTTTTAATGACTTAATTTCTATTCTCCTTCTCTTTCTATAGCTCTAGATAAGTTTTCATACCATGTGTTTGATAGAAGTCATAAAAGAGATTTTAGGATTCTTGGGTAGTTGTTGTTTTCAAGAATCGCATTTCTGGGCCTCCCTGTTGCGATTCAGCTCCACTTCAGGGGGTATCCGTACCAATAGGCCATTTCACCCCAAGTTTGATTCCAAAAATCAAGGTTTCGGACATCGATTCTCAAATCTGCTCTGTTTTGCAGATTTGTTGTTGCGTGTAGAAACGCTTGTTGTCTTGTTTTGCTGTTTGGTTCTTTTTATATTGGAACTGGCTGATAATTTATAGTGATGAATCTGATATAGGCTAACCACTTGGAAATTGTTTTTAAAAGTATAATTGGTTAATAATTTAAAAATTTAAATAACCTCATGGCAACTTGTTTTATGACTGCCAACTATTTGTCAAAATTCCTCAATGGCTGTACCTTACAACATTGTGAGCTATGTTTGAAATTTTTAAATATTTATATTCATTGATATAGATTCAACAATGAATATGGCTGATAGCCTATTAATATCTTAAGTTCAATCATCGATACAACTTACAAAAAAAGAAGTCATGTAACTTTGGATTCATGTTAGCTAATTATTGTGAAAACACCTTAAAGAGATAATGGTTGTAAGTGTTTGACAAAATGCCTCAATGGCTGTACATTTCATACTTGTAAATTGGTTTTCATAATGTTCAATGGTTGCATCTAATTACATTTATAAACCGTCCATAAAACAAAAGGCTTAAGCTAATTTAAGATTTGCAATCAAGGTAATTCTAGTATAATAACTCATTGAGTTAAAGGGTCTTGCTGAAAATTCAAAATTGCAGCAAGTAAATTGTTGAAATATCAGCTCACATATGAATTCCTAATTATGGGATGCCAACTCTATATAATTTAAATTATCCTTTTAAGAAAATAATTCATAAGCATGTTATTAGTCACTCTTGAACACATTTAATTACAATAGAATTAACAATTAACTTATTGTGAATTGTGGTTCATAAAGATTGACATTTATTCATCCCACTAAATCATTTATATTTTAAGGGTGATTTTAGTCTTGAGAAGCAAGTATTATGGTTGTATTTTTTTTGGATCTTGATAAACCTTGAGCTTTGTAGCTTTGAAGATAAGTTGGGAGAATTTAGGGTGTAGTGTAAAGGACACCAATAACTTCTATATAAAAATAATAATAATAATAATAAAATAAAATAAATTAAAGAATAATAATAATAAATAAATAAATAAAAATAAAAAAAAATATATCGGATTTTGATATTTCTCTATAATAATTATGGTAGGTAAGGTGGGACCTTACATATTTAAAGGTAATAATGCCTTGACTTTCAATAAATTATTATTCATTTGTCAATTAGGTTTATGTAGGGTGGTTGAGCTTCTCTATTTAGCCTTAATTCTCACATATGGATGTTGAATTTAGTAGTCAAATCATTGTGTGGAGGTGGGTGCCTTGTCACATAAACAAGAAAGTCTCATACACCAATTTGATTTGACTTGGTCATAACCTTAAAAACATATTATGCATAAACAAAAAATTCACATACACCAATTTGATTTGTAACTTAACCATGATCTTACAAACATATTATTTTAGATCTCATTTTTTAGATTCAACTGCATTAAGTGATTCATCTATACTCCATTTCACTATTATAAACATATTATTATTATAATAATAAAATACAATTTATCTATGACCATTTCACTGTTATAAAGATATTATTATTATTATAATAAAACACACTATTATAATTCTAAATAAAAAAATACTTATTTTTTAATATTTAATAAATATTTAGCTCAATCACATTCTTAATCTCAATCTTAATTTTAATTTTAATTTAGTAATAATAATAATAATAATAATAATATAATTAACCTTGTAAAAAAAATCTACAACTTTATTTACGTCAATTACCTTAAAAATACAAGGAAAAGTTTATAATTGTCCATGAATGTGCACGTAGGAATTAACCTAAATAACCAAGTTGACTAAAGAAACCCTTAATTTAATTAAAAGATAATTTGAAAGAATTCAACGACGAAAAATTGTAATAAAGTAAATTTCGAATTTTGAAATTGTAATTTGATTTCTCAACCTCTTTTTCATTGAAATGAATTATTTTAATACAAATATTGATGGGAAAAGTTGTTTTTATTTATTTATTTTTTAAATTCACGCTAACTTTAACCAATTTGTTTATGGCATTGGTTTCTGATAGGTATTAGCTATAGTTTCCTTCCTTTAGATATTAAGTTAGAAGGAAAGCAATTTTAAATCTAAATGTTGGTGTTTATTATTGGAGTTTTAAATTAAGATAAAGGGTGGACAAATTGGAATTTATTATTATTATTATTATTATTTATATAGGTTATGATGTTATTTTAAGAATATAATTTTATTTTTTGAAATTTGATTTTTCTGATCCATAATTAGTTTAGAATTAATTTTGATGACAATTACATATAATTATATTTAGCTAGTGTAGCTCATCTTTATAACAAGATGAAAAATCGATGAAGGAAACATATTTAAATAAATGAAGAGAAGATCCAACTAGCCGTTATAATATAACTACTAGTTTCATATAATATAATTTTAAAATATTTTATTATTAGATTATCTTTTAATTTAGTTTATTAGTTTAATATAATATAATTACAATATTTTATTATTACTATATTATATTATAATTTAATTTATTAATTAAAAGATATTCATTAAAGGAGAATAGGAATAATAATGAGAAATATATTTTATTAATATTCATTTTTAAGGTTAATGCAATTATTATTAGTTATATATAATATATTTTTAATATATTTTAATTTAATTTATTAATTAGAAAACTCTTCGTACGAGAATAAGAATAATAATAATATTCATTTTTAGGGTTAATAAAAAGGTTAATTTTATTTATCTATTAAGCTTTTGAAAATTTTAATTATTTTAAGAGAATCTTAATATTATTTTATGTGTTGAAATTCAACAAGAAAATGCACCACATACTAGTGTGGGATTTCGGGTCACACATGAGTGAGGAATTCTAGTGACATATTGGTGAGAATGTGGGCAACCAATTTTTAAATAATTTGGAAAATAAATTGTAATCTTATCTCATAACACCTTATGCGAGTGCTTTGATGGGTGGTAACTAAGGTGCAAAAACAACAACAGGAGCAGGTGGTCTGTGGGGCTCTGCTATTCAGGGTGGAAAATCTACTATATTTGATGCTGGATATGGCTATGGAAGTGGTGGTGATGTTGGCTATGGCAGTGGCTATGGTGCCGCTGGTACTGGTGCTTATATGGCTCCTGTTGGCACTGGTGTCAGTGCTAGATATCAGTGAGTTGCAGGGGATATGTATGGTGGTTCAGGTTATGGGAATTCCTACAATGCCCCTCCCTCTAATGGTGCAGTTGGTGGTGCTCCTAATAGTGGTTATGAAATGGGTGGTCCAGTTCAAGTTGATCATGTTGTGAATATGGTGTCACAGGAAGGAAAACACAGAGAGGCAATGGGATCTTATTCTATTGTACAGGGAGCCATATAAAGTATAGTTTTAAATTTCTAAATCCAAAATGTAGATGGGAGGAGAGTCCTCCCATGACCTGTTGGAGACATCAACATCCCCTGGTCTGCTACCTTGGAGGTTCCACTTATAATCACATCTTCATTGTTGGAGGGTTCTATGATTTTCAAGGAGAAGAAATTGATCCATTGTGTGCGAAGATGCTTGATCTGAATTCGTGTATGTGGGAGTCATTGGATCCGCTGCCATACCAATTCAAAAGGGGCGTATCCTTCACATGGACCTCCTCTATTGCTTTCAATGACATATTTTACTTGCTATAAAGGTATGGCGGAGATTGTTGTTATTTTGATTTGCAAAATGTTAAACACCATGTTAAGCACACACATGGTGTATGAGAAGAATAAACACAGACACACAAGAGACTCAACACACAATGAAAGATAAGCGTGAGGCTTTCTTATTTTTCCATTATACATGATGTACATTTATAGTACAATGGTGTGACTCTTGGTTTCATATTCCAAGGTCACTTGGACTCCATTGTGACTTTTCGCATTCCACACCTACCCATGTAGGATTAGGTGTTCCAACATCCCCCCTTAATCCGAAGGGTATGTGTGAGTCCAAGAAAAGAGTTGTAATACAAATATGCAAAGTATACATGGCAGCACTTGGGCTGAATCAACTCTCTGAAATGTTGGAAAAAAGAGATGGTTTAAGGATGACCACCAACACTGGAACGCAATACTTGTTGCAGTTCCCGGAACTCTTCCAAAACTGGCAAGAAGCTAAAAGCTTCTGCTAGAGGAATTGTCCCTCATAAAAAAGGGAGACCTTCAACCTAAAAGAAGGGAGGTCTACTACTTGTGATGGTTTTAGGATTACCAACAACTCTGGAATGCTTGAAGCATTTCTTGGAACTCAACCAAAGCTGGCAAGAAGTTGAAGGCTTCTGCTAGAGGAAGTGTTCCTCATATATGAAAGGGAGACCTTCAACCTAAAAGAAGGGAGGTCTACTACTTGTGATGGTTTTAGGTTATCCACCAACCAAAGATGATGGTTTAAGGTTGTCCACCAACCGAAGGCATGCTCATGGGCATCCGTGTCTCTGGCTACATCTCTGAATCCGAAATGATGAATTGTGGCTCAAGCTCGCTTGAACTGCTGGCTACAACTCTGAACATGGAATGAGAGATTGTGGCTCAGGCTCGCTTGATCTGTCGTCGAAGCTTGTACATGACCACGATGCCGCCCCCCCGTCAAGGACAAGGTGAGACGATGGGAAAAAACTCAATCGCAAGTTTGCTCAATATCCGTGAACATGTTCGACATGCGATTTTAAACATCTTCTTGGCTGTTGATGCCCATTGCCAAGAAGCGATCCACCCAAGATGAATCTTGGTTCTTGCAGGAGGCTTGTTTCTGAAGCATCTGTCTAAAGAATGAGTGTTCCGACCACAGTGGTTGCATGGATGAAGATCAAAACAGTGATATTTCATGTGGCCAACTAGATCACAGTGTTGGCGTTTTACAATCTGTTGTTTTTGTGGAGTAGGATCTAGGACAAACTCGTGTGAAAACCGGCTATACAAGAATCTAGCACTGAAATATGATGGGCTTGGTGTAGTCTGGAATATGAAAGGTCACATCCTTGTCATATCCAAGACCAATTCTGTGCTTATTGTGGACAAGATCTTCCCAAGGTCTGATGATGGGCTTAGGAAGTGCAGGCTGAGATGTTGCATCTGCATGTACATCTGCTCTAGTACAAGGAACTGAATGGGAATCAACTGCAACTTTATCTTCTTTCTTCTGATGAGAGTCCTTCACAATCTTCTGAACAGAAACAAGTTCAGAATGGTGACTGTTTTGCTAAAGTTCGTCTTTTTGGAGCTGAGATTCCAACTACAAAAAATCAATCTTCTCATGTGCATATAGCAAACAACTTTGAATGTTACAAAGAGCATCCTTGCTCATTTTTATCATGTCATCAACATTGGAATGAATGAGGCTATTCAACAACTCTAATGCCTCATTGATTTTAGCCATTTTCAACAACTTAGGCTCAAAAATGAAAGGGTGTCGGCTTCAACCGAAAATGCACCCGTTTACAATGTGATTCCTTTCAAACAAATACAAATGATCAAAGGAATTCTCAAAGTACAAAATCGCTCCTCAAATGATGGAGGTACAACAATTCAACAATTTTTCAACAACTAAAGTAATCGATTGCAACTATGAAGAAGCAATATCTACTCACAATACAATGTCAATGTAATAAAATATTCGCAAAATATTTTTTGAAAATGTATAAAGAAAAAAATACGCAAGAGGCCTTTAAGGCAGCTGAATTTTCCTTCAAAGAGTTGTTTTCAATGATGGCAAACTTTTCTTCACATGTAAAATTCTTCAGAAAATCACCCTTATGCCACAAATCATAAAATGTCAAATCTGCAATTTTCTCTAAATATAGTCCATGTGCTCACATGCCATTTTCTTCATTTCTGCTATTCATTTTCTCTATCTTCTCTTTCTCTCTTCCTCTCTCTGCTATTTTTTTTTTAATTAATTAAAAATGGAAATTAGTTAAAATGGAAAAAGGGTTTTTTTTTTTTTTTTAATAAAAAATTAAAATGGAAATGGATAGGGATTTTATTAATGGGACGGGGCGGTATTAAAAAAAAAATTTAATTAAGATGGGATGGCGGTATTTATATATGGGAGAATGGGGAGTTTAAATACTAAAGAGAATTTATTTAAAAAAAATGGAGGGTGGGAGATTTTATATTAAAAAATTGAATGAAAATGCGGTATTGATTATGTAGGGGCGGGGTATTGAATGGAGAGGAGTGTGGTTTAGTTTGAGAGGTGAGGAGCAGAGCGTAGTGGCTTAGGTCCGAGCGTGGAGGGACAGCGTGAGAGGGTGTGGGTAGGTTGTGGGCCACGCGGGGTTTGGGGGGAGTTTGCACAGAGAGGGAGTAAGCGCAGGAGGTAGGGGGTGGCGGTAGCCATGGTGAATGAGTGTGGGAGGCCATGGTGTGAGGGAGGGCCGAGTGTGAGGGGGCTCGGGGTTAAGGGGTGGGTTGAGTGTATATGACAGAGGGGACGTGTGTGTATAAGGGGGAGGAAGTGTATAGCGTATGTGAAGGAGTGATAAGGGTTGACGTGAGGTAGCAGAGGGGTTTGGAAAAGGGGGCGGTAGAGTGCTGTGAGTAGAGTGTTGGGTGTTGCAAGCGGGGATGGTGGTTGCAGAGAGCTAGCGGTGTGAGCAGAGTTGTGAAGGTCGAACACCGAGGGCTCGCGGGTGTGTGGATGGGGATTTGGGTTCTGTGCGTAAGGAATAGGGCCGTAGTGTATGTTATGTAAAAAAATGCAGGGGGAGGAGAGCCAAAAGGCTTGGAATTTGAATCGATTTATTTTTTTTATTTTTATTTATTTTTTATATTTATTTTTTATTTTTTATTTTTATTTTAAAACAGTAGAGAGCAGAGGAGTAAGAATAGCAGTAGATTTTTTTTTTTCAAATGTATAGTAGAATTGGAGAGTTTCCAGAAATTTTTCAATGAAAAACTCAGAAATTTTACTTGAAAAACTCAGAAATCTTTTCCACTAAAAAACTCATAAACTTCTTCAGGAATCAACTTTAAGCAATTTTTCCAACAGCTCTCCAAAATGCAGAATTTAAAAGTGGGCAGCAGAAGTTGCATGGAAGTCAGAATGAAAACCTTCAGATGCACAATGCTGCTTTTCTCCAAACCAATTTCTGAATGCTGGGATTTTGAATGCTGCTCCTCTTCAAAACACTTATGAATGGCGGCAAAAACACTGCTGCAGAAACTCTGAGTGCTGCAAAAATGTCAAGAATTTTTGCAGATATGCACAGGCCATAAACACAAATGGCTCACTCAATTTGGAGCAGGGCCAGCAATCACCCACTCTGATACCATGTTAAACACCATGTTAAACACACACATGGTGTATGAGAAGGATGAACACACACACATAAGAGACTCAACACACAATGAAAGATAAGCGTGAGGCTTTCTTATTTTCCATTATACAAAGATGTACATTTATAGTACAATGGTGTGACTCTTGGTTTCATATTCCAAGGTCACTTGGACTCCATTGTGACTTTTCGCATTCCACACCTACCCATGTAGGATTAGGTGTTCCAACACAAAAGAAGCACTTGGAATGTGTGGGGAAGAAGATGCCTCCTCCTTCATCTTCTTCTGTGATGAGGAGGGGAAATTGGTCCTAGTTTCGGGCAGTGCCAAAAAGGGTTTGGTTGTGGGAGGATTGAGGCGAGATGATGCTGGGATGAGTTTCAGACTGTGGAACTTTAGTGATATTGTAGATGATGAGGCTACCAATGTTGTGTGCACAAAGATGGCTCAAATGCCCTCTCACATGTTTAATTTGGTCATTGGGAGAGACAAGGAGGAGGAGGAAGAGGAACGCGGAGAGGTTAGAGTGAAATGTAATGGCAAGGGAGATGTGATGTACATTTACAGTGATCAAAGTGATTATGTGTGCGCTTGTGATATATGGTGTCTCCTAGATATGGTGTCGTAGGAAGGCAAACACAAAGAGTTTCTTATGCAAGGTTTAGGCCATATCCGACATCTGCTAATCATGCTAGCTGATTGAAATTTGGTATACTCTTTCCTTCATGCCCTGCTTAAAGAAAGATCAATTCAAGAATTTCAATTCAAAGTAGGATATAAATCACACATTTTTATTTCGAAAATAAAGAAGTCTAATTGCTTTTAAAAGCAGGAATCCCAAAAGCATCATCTTTATCCACATATAGCATTAAAGAAGCTGTTGGAAGGTTAACAATGTTGATATCCATCTGATGCCATGGGCTAGATATAAGAGATACTAACAAAATGAAAATAAATTACTATCTACATTTGTTGATTATTTTCTCACCGATGAAACATGCTGATTAAAGGATTATGAATCTCATATACTTATACTTGCTTTGGAATATTCCCAGGTGTTGGCGCTGGAATAAGCACTTGGACTGCATCAAGCGCCTGAAAAGACACATCTGAAGTTCTGAGAGCTATTCTTATGATTTGATTGGGTTTTTTGGAAAGTGGTTGGATCTCAAGCACTCAAAAAGGAATGTTGAACAGATAAAAAACATCTGACACATATGAGGGCACTAGTTTATGATGTGGTAGCAAAATTGAGTTTATAGCCTAATGGTTAGAAGAATGGAAGAAGTACAGTGGGTCCGTAGGAAAAAAATCCACTGTTGGGAGGAAAATGACACAAATTCCAGATCTGAAACGTATAGTGAAAGAATGCTTTTAAAAGACTTATAAGAATCTCACTTTAAATTTAAAGAGTCCCATTATAAGGAATGCCTCTGACTAATATGACCTCATGAATCAAGAATGCTTGGTGAATCAAGACTGACAAAAAAATATTAAAATGCATGCTAGATCAAAATACTTACATAAACATGAAACAGGGTTTAATTCCACCTCAAGGAACACTTATGAACAATCTTCAATTTCGAATCAGGAAAGCTTGGAACAAGACTTACAAAAACAGATCCATATGACTTGGAGGTTCACAAGACTGATAAACACATAAGATAGATTTTTTATGGTAAATCTGGAAAGAAAGATAAAGTATGTAAAAACAGAAGGGAAAACAATACACACACCATAAGATTTTGTGAATCCTCAAGAGTGTAACTAGAATATATTATGAGTTCAACAATACATAGCTTTAGGAATAGCATGAGGATCAGCAACAGGGCCAGGGCACTAGGCCCTGTGCCACTAACCATCTCCTTTATTACATAAAACTCAACTCTTAAATAGAGTTGCACAAAAAAAACTCCTGCTAAATTTTAGGAATGAAATTAAATAAAACAAACAATAAACAAATCAAGTTGTTGCATGAATTTAGAACTGTTGAATGGTTCAAGGCTTTAAAATTTGATGCATGAAACTATTTGACTGCAACATAAGCTTCTTTCTGCAACCTACCCTAACTGTCTTCAACAACTGTAAGAAAGGTGGAATTGTAAAACCTGCCACTTTAATCAATCCTAACAGAACTCTGATGGAATTAATCATATTGACAAACTGTCTTTGAGCTTTAAGAATATATTGTTATTTGCTGATAGGCGTCGAATCTTTAAAGTCTTTGCTGTTGGATTTTTTTCAAACCTATTACTGTTTCTTCTGCGCCGGTTACTGCTGCCATATCGTTACAGTTCCATAGAAATTCCTTTTGCCCAACTTGAACCATGGAGTCTATCTCTTTATTACTGCGACGTTCAACATTACTATGCCATTTTCTCTTGTTGGGTCTTATCCTACCCAAGTCATTCTACCGTGTTTAGCCTTTTCATCCTGAAAACGGCATACAAAAAATCTTATACATCGGACTTGAAACCTTTTAAAGTTTAATTATGAAGCGGCATCACATTCACGTACTTTGCAACCTGTACAGTTTATTTTAAAAATTATACAAAAGACAACGCGATGCAAAGGGGAGGTGACATGGAGGGTAGGTGACGTGGAGGGTCGGACCACAATGCATATAACAATTCGTAGCTTTTAGTTATAAGTGTAGAGGATATAAAATTTAAACCCTGCGAAGTGCGACGCGCGGGAGAGGAGATGAGTGACGTGGTAGTGAAGAAGTGGGACCGAACCGTAGCGCAGATTGAAACTTTTAGCTTTTAGTTATAAGCTGCGGGGATTAAATTTTAAAATTTACAAAGTGCGGGGAAGAGGGACCCACTGGCTATGTGGTAGAGTTTTATGAATCGACAAAGGTTTAAGTGGTAAGTGTTACAAATTTTATATGGTATATCAATGTATTGCGATGACTGTACAATGGGGGCGAAACTGCTGAGGTGGGGCCGACTTACCACATCACAAAATAAATAAAATAGATTGTGGGTGCTCACAAGGTAAGTCAAAACATATGCGATGCAATATCACAAATCGACAATCGCAAAATTTAAGTTTTGTTGCGATGCAAAACATGTAACATCTGCGAAATGCGATGAAGGCCCCACTTTAATTGTGATCTGGGTATTAAGGAAGCAAAGTAAGTGAAAAGCGATAAAAGGTAAGGGTAGAAAAGGAAAAAGCGGAAAGGCAGAAAAAATGGTAAGTTTAATGATTTTTAATGGAAAATGATATGAAAAAGGAAGTGTGGTGGGTAATGGGTCCCGCTCCATTATGTATGGTATTTCTGAAAGGTTTGTAGGAGACAACAATGTAAATGATTTTGGGTTTTGGCCTATGGGAAATGTGATTTTGAAACATAAGGGGCTAAATATAATGACAGAGAGGGCATCTTTTAATATGAGTAAAAAATCAGTGCTAACACTAGGTTTGAAGAGTTGAGAATTCCTTGGATGAGGAAGATGGGAGATGCAAGAGTATGCAACCTATCAAAACATGATTCCAGAATTGCAACCTAACTGGACAAAGAATTTAACAACCGAAGAAAGAGAGAGAATGAATTAGGAGTACATAAAGTGGGTTGGGGCATACCCTGATAAAAAACAGGGTGATCCTGAATCTTTCTACTACAGGTAGATAACTATCTTGCTTAATTCCAAATATACAAATCTATTCACTCTGCGTTGTTGTATTATTATGTTAAAAATAAGAGGTTATCCTAAAAACACCTAATTTAAGATTCAATCAAGAACTTTAATATGAAACATAGAGTTAAGCATACTGACTCTAACGAAGCAATATACAGTAGTGCTAACATGTGGTACATGACAACTATTAGTAGAGCCCTCTATGTTATTCAAGTTAACATATAAATTCAATGGGTCAGATGCTTTGCAAGGTTACAATGATGTATGAATGTAGTACTACTAAATCTTGGGCCAGTTAATCAAGACACAATGACGTATGAACCTAGAACTACTAAAGCTTGGGTGTGTTAATCAAGACTAGTGCCGACGAATAGATTGAATTCTAGGAAAAGTATGTCAAATTGTAGAGTTGTAATATCCCTTGTATCAACTATAAAGATATATTATTATTCCAAATGAAACATGTATAGAATTTCTAGGGAGTTAGTTCAAATTTTTTTGATGAAACTTTGCATTCAAACACTCTCACCTTAGAGCATCACTAGGATTTATGACCTGAGAAGTAGGATTGGTCTTTGGCACAATACTAAGGAGTTTTCTCCTGAAATGTCTCTTTTTCTCTACAACAAAGTTGTATTAAATCCCTCCCCTTTTCTGCCTTGTTTGCGTACTGCTTCAACATCACAATTTATGCAAATTTTATTGCTCTCTAACAGTCATAAACTTGATGACCATTTGACCAGAATGGGTAAGAGAAAAATCGATCTCAAAAACGACAGTTTGAGTAAATAAGCCAAGTTTAAGTGAAAGATCCAAAATCAAAAGTAAATGATATCAATTACATGAGTTACTGCATTATATTTTGCAATAGTAAAGACATGGGAAATACATTAGGATAAAATTCAATTTCCAGGTCTAGTTACAAAAAACCAAAATGTGTGTCATGCAATCTAGGCACATATAAACAAAAACCAATAAATGATATAGGCTAAACAGAACCTAGTAAATGCACCATGCAATCACAAGAAGATGAGAAACTTGAAAACATATCTGATTTTATAAGTTATGAAACAATTCAAAAAATTAGAATACCACTTAATATGAGGGAAATTTAATTGCTTATAATTATGAATATCCCAGAAAATATTTCAAGATTTACCCATCTAACATCATAATCTAAAAAATTTTATTTCCCAACTCTACATCATTTTTCCACGTTGCTCTCATGATATACAGTGTATAGAAACCCAAGATTAGAAGAAACAATGAACTATGGATTAGGCTCCCAAGAATTTGTCTAGACACCTAAGTTGCTTTTGCAACTTCTGTTGTAGAATTTGATTCTCCTCGGTTAGTAGTAAAGCCTGTTTCCTCAGCCTTGCATTTTCTTCCACAATGGACCGATTCCGTTGAAAAAGCTCCTCTTCCTCTTGATGGATCAAAGTGGCAATTTTTTCGGCAAAATGGGAGTTGAAGACCACACATTTGGTAACAAAATACCATTATCCTTTTCTAACAGGTATCTAATAAAATTATTTACAGTACATCAACAACATGGAATAAAGGTCAGCCTTACTTGGTTACCTTTGGAGGCTAGAGGGAGAGGAAATCTTAGCATTCACAACAACTTGACATATAACATCTTAGGAAAACATACCAATTCCATTTTCTCACACATTTATCACCAAATCTTATCAATTTCATGTCCAACTAGTTTGGACCTCGTATGGTCCCATTAGGTGGTGATTATCTCACAGTTTTACACCAACATTATGTACCTTGAAAGCACCTTTTGAAAGGAAAGAAGAAACATTTTGTACACGCATTAGCACACTTGGAAGGTCATTGTCAACTTTCTTGAGCTATGTTTGAAAGTTCAAGTCACCACCTTCACCATCAAATAGCCAAGGTGGAGGCCAATCTTCGTCTTGACCAAAACTTGGGTGAAAGATTCTTAACAAGTTTGTGCTTGTTATCTTTGATGATATACACATGTACACTGTAGTAAAACCTTGAAGGACCATCTCAAGCACATAAATTAGGTATTGTTTATGTGAAAATAATTTTTTTTTTAATGCAAAAAGTACCAAATGCATTTTTGGTGAAAAGGAAGTGACCTAGTACATCGACCATATAATATCAAAAGGTCGTGGAAAGGTAGACCCAAACCAAAAAACATCTCTAATTGCGAGGATTCCAAGAGTTAATGGGATATTACCAAAATTTTATAAAAAGGTATGCTCATATTACAACACCCTTATCTTAGGTACCTAAGAAGGACTCTCTTCGATGGGATTAGAAAGCATAACAACATTTTCATCCTATGGAAAAAAGTAACATCCTCCACTCTAGTACTTCCTATTCCATACTTCTTTAAACAAATCATAATTGCATAGGATGAATTTTGATTCAAAATCAACACAGTATTAATGCAAGATGAACGTGGAGGTAGATGCCTTGTTAATGGAACATGTACAACTTGCAAAAGGTTGTACGATTTTGGAAGAGGTTAGAGGAGGCATAGCTACCACCTTTATATTCACCTTATCCTTCAATTTCTTTTCTTTTTCATTCTGTTTAAGGCCACTATGCACACTTTTTTATTCCATTGTTATGAGAAGTAGGGCTTGCTAAAGTGCTTTTTCTTGAGTTTTTTATACTTATATAGAATATGGTAACTGGGTGACCTTTATGGGAATATGTAAGGACTTAAAAGACATGTCATTTTGGGCTAGTTTTCTTTATTGAAGAAAAGGGCAGAAACATAGTCCCTTTTACATGCAAGTGTAGAAGCACATAAAAAATGTAATTTCAATTCAAAGTAGGATATAAATCACACATTTTTCTTGGGAAAATAAATAAGTTCAATTGCTTTTAAAAGAAATAATCCCAAATGCATCATATTTACCCATAGATAGCATTGAAGAAACTGTTGGAAGGTTAACAATGTTACTGTCCATCTGATGCCATGGTCTAGATATAAGAGTTACTAACAAAATGAAAATAAATTGTTATCTACATTTGTTGATTGTTTTATCACCAATAAAACATGCTGATTAAAGGATTATGATTCTCATATACTCACTTTGGAATATTTGTAGGTTTGAAGAGTCGAGAATTCCCCAGTTGAGGAAGATGCAAGAGTATGCAACCTATCAAACCATGATTCGAGAATTCCAACCTAACTAGACAAATAATTTAACAATCGAAGAAAGAGATAGAATGAATCAAAAATACATAAAGTGGGTTGGGGCATACCCTGATAAATAACAGGGTGATCCTGAATCTTTCTACTATAGGTAGATAAATATTTTTCTTAATTCCAAATGGTCCCTAAGATATTTTAAAATGTGTTCCCTTGAATCTCATGTGGTAGTGTATTCTCAAAATATATGGTAATCTAAGAAGCAACCATTAACATATATTCCTAAGGAATATAGTTCGATGAAAGGGAACCCTCAGTTTCCTAGTTATGTTCCCTCCATTGATTATTTTATATTTTTTATTAATGTATGTAGGAGGGATCTCTATTTGATAATTATATAGCTACTCATGTGTTCATTGAACACTGATCCAAAAGCCATAAACAATTTTTTACAACTCCTCTTCCTCTTGATGGATCAGAGTGGTAAAGTTTTGGGAAAAATGGGAGTTGAAGACCACATGTTTGGTAACAAAATCCCATTATCCTTTTCTAACAGGTATCTAGTAAATTTGTTTATAGTGCATCAAAAAAATGGAATAAAGGTCAACTTTACATGGTTACCTTTGGAGGCTAGAGGGAGAGGACATCTTACCATTCACTACAACCTAACATATAACATCCAAGGAAAACATGCCAATTCCATTTTCTCACACATTTATCACCAAATCCTATCAATTTCATGTCAAACTGGTTTGGACCCCATATGGGCCCATTAGGTGGTGCTTATCTCATAGTTTTACACCAGCATTATGTACCTTGAAAACACTTTTTTTTTTTTATCAGGAAAGAAGAAACATTTTGGACATGCATTAGCACACTTGGAAGGTCATTGCCAACTTTCTTAAGCTATGTTTGAAAGGTCAAGTCGCCACCTTCACCATCAAATAGTGAAGGTGGAGGGCAACCTTCCCCTTCACCAAAACTTGGGTGAAATATTCTTAACAAGTTTGTGCTTGTTATCTTTGATGATATACACATGTACACTGCAGTAAAAACTTGAAGGACCACCTCAAGCACATAAATTAGGTATTGTCTATGTTAAAATAAAAACATTTTTATGCAAAAAGTACCAAATGCATTTTTGGCGAAATGAAAGTGACTTAGTACATCGACCATATCATATCAAAAGGCCATGTAAAGTTAGATCCAAACCCAAAAACATATCTAATTGCGAGGATTCTAAGAGTTAATGGGATATTACCAAAACATTATAAAAATGTATGCTCATATTACAACACCTTGTCTGAGATACCTAGGAAGTACTCTCTTCGATGGAATTATAAAGCATAACAATATTTTCATCCTGTGGAAAAAAGTAACGTCCTCCACTCTAGTACTGCTTATTCCATACTTCTTTAAACAAATCATAATTACATAGGATGCATTATGATTCAAGATCAACACAGTAATAATGCAAGATAAATGTGGAGGCATATGCCTTGTCAATGGAACATGTACAACTGGCAGAAGATTGAATGATTTTGGAAGAGGTTAGAGGAGGCATATCTGCCACCTTTACAGTCACCTTAGCCTTCATTTTCTCTTCTTTTTCATTCTGGTCAAGGGCACTATGCATGCCTTTTTTATTCCATTTTGAATAAGATGTAGGGCTTGCTAAAGTATTTTTTCTTGAGATTTTTTTTCTTATAAATTTTCCCCTCATCTGGGTTTCCTGCCCTTTGGGATTTGGTTTTGGTATTTGCTACTGCTCCTAAACTTAACCTCCTCCTCTAACCATGAAAGCTGCATATTTTTTTTTCCTTTATTTGGGTTGTCTAGGGGTGGGGAGTGGGTGCCAAGGAAATTATGACCATGCATCAATTCAGGCTACATTGATGTAGTAGCCATGGAGACTCGGTACCAATTCGAGAATTTCTAGGTGTCCCATATGAAACCAGAGGAATTTGCAGATCGTTTCTTTCAGAATTTGTTAAAGAAAAATGAGGAAACAATGATGGAACTCCAATGAAGTCATGCACATTTAGAAATGTGTTAAAACTATTTACTCCTATGGAAGTTGGGCTTCAGTTAAAACTTCCACACGATTCCTTCAACCAACCACTGAACAGAGTTCATGTAACTTAAATAATCATCATCTTCATAATCCATATCAAATTAAAATTTTTTAGGCAAATGTTCCTCTTGTGAAGGAGGTTCTGAACGATCATTGTCTTCCTCAACTTTAATGACATAATGAAACATTTATTAAACAACCTCCAACTTTACTTGACTAACAACAGTCATGTAAATCTCTTCAATCTCATTGGATTCCATCTCTACTCTATGGAACTCATGACTCATCAGTGCACTGATTTCTGCAAGACAAAGGCCGACTTCACCAGCCTTTTATAGGAAAATAGTGCACAACATCAAAAACATTAAGCCTCTTGTACCATGGATTGTTGTCCTTTAGTTGACAGATAGTTTTGTAATGTCAACAGTGTAACATATAACTCAAGATGGATAAAAGTAGAAAGACACTCTGCCAATACGATACTAAGTCCTCGCTAATTAAAATGAAATTCCCCTCATATCATATGATACTGAGTCCTGTCCAATTAAAAAGAAAGTCTCCTTAGGTATACGATAGTGTAATTTTCGAGGAAAAGAAGTTGGTTAAAATTTGGGGCAAAAAAAAATGGAAAAAAGGACAAGAAGCCATATTAACACAAGAGATTATGCACAAATACTCCCATATCACAAAAAAATGAGAAGCCCATGCAAAAAATATGGCCATGCTATGAAGAATGGAAGATAGATAAAAAAATACCTTGAGAGTACAACATTTCCCTTCGCTGTTATGAAGGGCATCTATCAAACCGGTGTAGTTCCATTTCTATATTGTACATCGTGATTGTAAATGTATCCTCTTACTAATAAAAAAAATAGTAATATTATTCCCTTGTCAAAGCATGGTAGAAACATCCTCGGCTATGACCTGCATTTGGAGATAAAACTAGGTTGTGACCTGCATAAGGAAGACTACTTCTGGAGACAAAACTGGGTTGTGACCTGCATAAGGAAGACTACATTTGGAGATAAAACTGGCTAATTTCTGGAAAAAAATGATAATTTCAAGGAATTAAATATTTCAAAATCTCATACAAGCCTCCCATACTATCCGTTACTCCTGTCTCAACATTTCTGCATCCTTGATGGCAACAAGGATATAAATATATTCCAATTCATCCTCTAAGAAGGGTATAAAAGCCTGAGGCAAATGTTAGAAATTGAAAATAAGGATCCTCCAGATTTTCTGGGAGGAAAAGACCATGATATATGTGTATTGTCAATGGATTCTCCTCAAACTCAGGGATATCATCCTATTCTTCACAAGAAGATTTTTCATGTCTGTCAGTATTAAGTATCCTATTATCTCGTATTTCAATCCTATTTACAGCAACCACCCGGAAACTATTCCAATCCTATGTACAACAGCCACTGGGAAACTATATGTTTCATGGTCATTGGCATCACAAAAATGTGGGACAAACTGCTGAAAATATGTAGTCTTACTGATAGTTCATCTCTTATTTCCTTTCTTACTTGTAGTCACTTTACATTAAAAATTGAATATGTAATTATGACAAACACAGTAGGGGGAACATTTTCAAAATGATCATGATCTTGAAGATATGCTGCAACTTATCTGATAGTTGTTTCTCCAACTCTAACCCATATCTTTAAACCGGTTGCCCCAGAAATTTTCCCACAAATGCTCTTGGATTGTTGGGAGCAAAGGGATCCTCATCTGTTGCTTTTATGGTAGCAACACTTCCACCTCTATAATTTTTGAAATAGTAAGCCCCACACATCCCACATCGAATAGGGATTGGATCTTCACTATGGTACTCAAATCATTCTTCAACAATGTCTCCAAATGTGAGAAATTTATTCAGTCGGTACATTAAAGCTTCAAGACCATCTGCATCTTCTTTTTAAGAGCATGCACATTGACTTCTTTATCCAATGCACTGTTGAATACACAATTCGTGCTTATTAATGAACCATCTAGAACAACACCAACCATTTGTGTTTGTATCAGACTATCCTTGATGGAAGGCATAAATTAGAATCTTCTTTCTTCATAAAGCCAAAATTTTTCAACAATGGATATCAACACAAAATTCCATCCTTGAGCACAAAACAGATCAGGAAATTATGTAATGAAGAACTACGAAAATCAATCAAACTTCACAACAAACATGGTCGTAATTCTATTGCACATGTTATCTCAAAGCCTTTACATTTGTAAAGTACTTCAAACAACCAGGCTCATAGCAAACAAACTATACATATGTTGTAGCTGCATACAAGAAAAATTTGCAATTAATAAACATATTACAAACCAAAAAAATGTGAAAATTATCAATAAAATACTCTAGTAAATCTTTGAAAGTGGTTGAAGTGATACTTTATCCTCTCCACACATGTTTGGCTTTCATGAATTACATGCAGCTTTTGATATGTTTCTTCAATTGTTGACTCAAAAAATTCACATGTGTATCTATTTCACATGTTCTCCCAAAGCCTTTACATTTGTAAAGTACTTCAAACAACCACATCAAGAAAACAACCTTTACATATATTGTAGATGCAAAGAAGAAACATTTGCAATTAATAAATAGATTAAAGTATTTTAGCTAGAACTACGAAAATAATCAAACTTCACAACAAACACCACTGTAATTTTGTTGCACATGTTCTCTCAAAGCCATTACATTTGTAAAGTACTTCAAACATCCAGACTCACAGCAAAACAACCTATACATATGTTGTAGATGCATACAAGAAAAATTTGCAATTAATAAACACATTACAAACCAAAAAATTGTTAAAATTATCAATAAAATACTTTAGTAAATCTTTGAAAGTGGTTGAAGTGACGCTTTATCCTCTCCACATAAGTTTGGCTTTCATGAATCGCATGTACCTTTTGATATGTTTCTTCAATTTTTGACTCACAAAATTCACATGTATTTCTGTTGCACATGTTCTCTCAAAGCCTTTGCATTTGTAAAGTACTTCAAGCCTTATATAGAATATGGAAACTTGGTGATCTTTATGGGAAGATGTAAGGACTTAAAAGACATGTAATTTTTGGGCTAGTTTTCTTTTTTGAAGAAAAGGGTAGAAATAGAGTCCCTTTTACATGCAAGTGCAGAATGCACATAAAAAATTTAATTTCAATTCAAAGTAGGATAGAAATCACACATTTATTTTGGGAAAATAAATAATTCCAATTGATTTTAAAAGCATGAATCGGAAATGCATCATCTTTATCTACAAATAGAATTGAATAAGTTGTTGGAAGGTTAACAATGTTGTTGTCCATTTGATGCCATGGGCTAAATATAAGAGTTACTAAAAAAATGAAAATAAATTTCTACCTACATTTGTTGATTGTTTTCTCACCAATGAAACATGTTGATTGAAGGATTATGAATCTCATATACTTGCTTTGGAATATTTCTAGGTTTGAAGAGTTGAGAATCCTTGGATGAGGAAGATGCAAGAATATGTAGCCTATCAAACCATGATTCCATAATTCCAACCTGATTGGACAAAGAATTTAAAAACCTAAGAAAGAGAGAATGAATCAGGAGTACATAAAGTGGGTTGGGGCATACCCTGATAAACAACAGGGTGATCCTCAATCTTTCTACTACAGGTAGATAACTATCTTGCTTAATTCCAAATGGTCCCCGAGATATTTTAAAACGTGTTCCCTTGAATCTCATGTGGTATTGTATTCTCAAAAGATATGTTAATATAAGAAGCAACCATTATCAGAACTTCTTAAGGAATACAATTCGATGAAAGGGAACCCTCAGGTGCCTAGTTATGTTCCCTACATTGGTTATTTTATATTTTTATAATGGATGTAGGAGGGATCTCTATTTGATAATTATATAGCTACTTATGTGTTCATCGAACACTGATCTAAGAGCCATAAACAATTTTTTACAACTCTTCTTCCTCTTGATGGATCATAGTGGTAATTTTTTTGGCAAAATGGGAGTTGAAGACCACACATTTGGTAACAAAATCCCGTTATCCTTTTCTAACAGGTATCCAATAAATTTTTTTATAGTACATCAACAAAATGGAATAAAGGTCAGTCGTACTTGGTTACCTTTGGAGGCTAGAGGGAGAAAACATCTTGCCATTCACCACAACCTGACATATAACATCCTTGGAAAACATACCAATTCCATTTTCTCACACGTTTATCATCAAATCCTATCAATTTCATGTCAAACTGGTTTGGACCTCGTATGGGCCCATTAGGTGGTGTTTATCTCACAGTTTTACACTAGCATTATGTACCTTGAAAACACTTTTTGACATGAAAGAAGAAACATTTTGGACATGCGTTAGCACATTTGGAAGGTCATTACCAACTTTCTTGAGCTAAGTTTGAAAGGTCAAGTCGCCACCGTCACCATCAAATAGTGAAGGTGGAGGGAAACCTTCGCTTTGACCAAGACTTGGGTGAAAGATTCTTAACAAGTTTGTGCTTGTTATCTTTGATGATATACACATATACGTTGCAGTAAAACCTTGAAGGACCACCTCAAGCACATAAATTAGGTATTGTCTATGTTAAATTAAAAATATTTTTATGCAAAAAGTACCAAATGCATTTTTGGCGAAAATAAAGTGACTTAGTACATCGACCATATAATATTAAAAGGCCGTGTAAAGGTAGAAACAAACCCAAAAACATCTCTAATTGTGAGGATTCCAAGATTTAATGGGATATTACCAAAAATTTATAGTAATTTATGCCCATATTACAATGCCCTTATCTGAGATACCTAGGAAGGACTCTCTTCGATATAATTAGAAAGCATAACAATATTTTCATCCTATGGAAAAAAGTAACATCCTGCACTCTAGTACTTCCTATTACATACTTCTTTAAACAAGTCATAATTGCATAGGATGCACTCTCATTCACAATCAACATAGTACTAATGCAATATCAACATGGAGGCAAATGCCTTGTCAATGGAACATGTACAACTGGAAGAAGGTTGTATGATTTTGGAAGAGGTTAGAGGAGGCATATCTGCCACCTTTACAGTCATGTTAGATTTCAATTTCTTTTATTTTTTATTCTGGTTAAGGTCACTATGCACACATTTTTTTATTCCATTTTGAATCATATGTAGGGCTTGCTAAAATGCTTCTTCTTGAATTTTTTTTGCTTACAACTTTTTCCCTCATTTGGGTTTCCCGCCCTCTGGGATTTGGATTGGGAATCTGCTGCTAATGTTGAACTGAACCTCCTCCTCTAACAATAAAACATGCACACAATGTTTTTCCTTTATTTGGGTTGTCCGGGGGTGGGGAGTGGGCACCAAGGAAATTATGACCACACATTTCAATTCAGGCTGCATTGATGCAGTAGCCATGGAGACCTGATACCAATTCAAGAATTTCTAGGTGTCCCATATGAAATAGGAGGAATTTGCAGATCGTTTCTTTAAAATTTTGTTAAATAAAAATGAGGAAACAATGTTGGAACTCCATTGAAGTCACACACATTTATAAATTTGTTAAAACCATTTCCTCCCATGGAAGACGGTCTGCTGTTAAAAATGGCACACGATTCCTTCACCCAACCACTGAACATAGTTCATGTAACTGAAATACTCATCATCTTCATAATCCATATCAAATTAAAATTGTTCGGGAAAATTTTCCTCTTCTGAAGAAGGTTTTGAATGATCATCATCTTCCTCAGATTTAGTTACATAATGACACATTTCTTAATCAACCTCCAAATTTACTTGACTAACAACAGTCATGTAAATCTCTTCAAGCTCACTGGATTCCTTCTCTACTCTATGAAACTCATGACTCATCATTGCACTAATTTCTGCAAGACAAACATCATCTTCACCAGCCTTTTATAAGAAAATAGTGCATAACATCAAAACCCTTAAGCCTCTCATACCATGGATTTTTTTCCTTTTGGTTGACGGACAATTTTTTAATGTCAACAGTGTAACATATAACTCAAGATGGATAAAAATAGAAAGACACTCTGCCAATACAATACTGAGTCCTGGTCAATTAAAAAGAAAGTCCCCTCAAATCATACGATATTGAGTCCTGGCCAATTAAAAAGAAAGTCCCCTCTGGTATACGATAGTGTAATTTTCGAGGAAAATGAGTTGGTTAAAAGTTGGGGCAAAATAAAATGGAAAAAAGGACAAGAAACCATATTAACACAATAGCTTGTGTACAAATACTCCCATATCAAAACAAAATAAGAAGCCCATGCAAAAAATATGACCATGCTATGAAAAATGGAAGATAGATAAAAAATTACATTGAGAGTACAACATTTCCCTTCGTCATTATGAAGGGCATCTATCAAACCGGCGTAGTTCAATTTATATATCGTACATCGTGATTGTAAGTGTATCCTCTTATTAAACAGAAAAATAATAGTATTATGCCCTTGTCGAAGCATGGTAGAAACATCATTGGTTGTGACCTACATTTGGAGATAAAACCGGGTTGTGACCTGCATAAGGGAGACTACATTTGGAGATAAAACTGGCTAATTTTTGGACAAAAATGATAATTCCAAGGAATTAAATATTTCAAAATCTCATGCAAGCCTCTCGTACTATCCGTAACTCATGTCTCAACATTTCTGCATCCTTGATGGCATCAAGGATATAAATATATTCTAATTCACCCTTTGAGAAGGGTTTAGAAGCCCGAGGCCAATGTTGCCAGTCAAAAGTAAGGATCCACCAGATTTTATGGGAGGAAAAGACCATGATATATGTGTATTATCAATGGATTCTCCTCCAACTCAGGGATATCATCCTATTCTTCACAAGAATATTCTGCATGTCTGTCAGTATTAAGTATCCTATTATCTCGTATTTCAATCCTATGTACAACAAGCACTCATAAAATATTACAATCATATGTACAACAACCATTGGGAAACTAGATGTTCCATGGTCATTGGCATCACAATCATGTGGGAAAAACTGCTGAAAATAGGCAATCTTACAGATATTTCATCTCTTATTTCCTTTCTTACTTGTAGTCACTTTACATTAAAAATTGAATGTGTTATTTTGACAAGCACGGTAGGGGGAACATTTGCAAAATGATCATGATCTTGAAGATATGCTGCAACTTCTCTGATAGCTATTTCTACAACTCTAACCCATCTCTTTAAATTAGGTTTCCCCAGAACTTTGCCTACAAAGGCTTTTGGATTTTTGGGAGCAAAGGGATCCTCATCTATCGCTTTTATGATAGCAACACTTCCACCTTTGCAATCTTTGAAATAGTAATCCCCATATAGCCCACCTCGAATAGGGATTGTATCTTCGCTACGATACTTAAATCATTCTTCAACAGTGTTTCCAAATGTGAGAACTTTCTCCAGTGGGTAAATTCAAGCTTCAAGGCCATCTTCATCTTATTTTTAAGAGTGTGCACATTGTCTTCTTTGTCCAGTGCACTGTTGAATACACTTCCCGTGCCTGTTAACACACCATCTAGAACAACAACAACAACCATTTGTGTTTGTATCATACTATCCTTGATGGAAGGCATAAATTATAATATTCTTTCTTCAGAAAGCCAAAAATTTTCAACAGTGGATATCAACACCAAATTCCATCCTTGAGCATAAAATAGATTAGGAAATTATGTAATGAAGAACTACAAAAATCAATCAAACCTCACAACAAACATGGTTGTAATTCTGTTGCACATGTTCTCTCAAGCCTTTACATTTATAAAGTACTTCAAACAACTAGGCTCACAACAAACAACCTATACATATGTTGTAGCTACATACAAGAAAAATTTTCAAATAATAAACATATTACAAACCAAAAAATTGTTAAAATTATCAATAAAATACTTTAGTAAATCTTTGAAAATGGTTGAAGTGACACTTTATCCTCTCCACACATGTTTGGATTTCATGAATCGCATGTAGCTTTTGATTTGTTTCATCAATTGTTGACACACAAAATTCACAACATGTATTTCTGTCGCACATGTTCTCTCAAAGCCTTTACATTTGTAAAGTACTTCAAACAACCACAACAAGCAAACAACCTGTACATTTGTTGTAGTTGCAGACAAGAAACATTTGCAATTAATAAACAAATTCAAGTATTTTAGCTAGAACTACGAAAATCAATCAAACTTCACAACAAACATGGTTGTAATTTTGTTGCACATGTTCTCTCAAAGCCTTTACATTTGTAAAGTACTTCAAATAACTAGGTTCACAACGAACAACCTATACATATGTTGTAGTTGCATACAAGAAAATTTTACAATTAATAAATAGATTACAAACCAATTTTTTTTTTTTTAAATTATCAATAAAATACTTTAGTAAATCTTTGAAAGTGCTTGAAGTGATGCGTTATCCTCTCCATAGAAGTTTGGCTTTCATGAATCATATGTACCTTTTGATCTGTTTCTTCAATTGTTGACTCACAAAATTCACATGTATTTTTGTTGCACATGTTCTCTCAAAGCCTTTGAAATGTAAAGTACTTCAAGCCTTATATAGAATATGGTAACTGGGTGACCTTTATGGGAAGATGTAAGGACTTAAAAGACATGTAATTTTTGGGCTAGTTTTCTTTCTTGAAGAAAAGGGCAGAAATAGAGTCCCTTTTACATGCAAGTGTGGAATGCACATAAAAAATGTAATTTCAATTCAAAGAAGGATATAAATCACACATTTCTCTTGGGAAAATAAAGAAGTCCAATTAATTTTAAAAGCATGAATCCCAAATGCATCATCTTTATCTACATATAGCATTGAATAAGCTGTTGGAGGGTTAAAAATGTTGTTTTCCATCTGATGCCATGGGCTAGATATAAGAGTTACTAACAAAATGAAAATAAATTTCTATATACATTTGTTGATTGTTTTCTCACTAATGAAACATGTTGATTGAAGGATTATGAATATAATATACTTGCTTTGGAATATTTCCAGGTTTTAAGAGTTGAGAATCCTTGGATGAGGAAGATGCAAGAGTATGCAGCCTATCAAACCATGATTCCAAAATTCCAACCTGAGTGGACAAAGAATTTAACAACCTAAGAAAGAGAGAATTAATCAGGAGTACATAAAGTGGGTTGGGGCATACCCTGATAAACAAGAGGGTGATCCTGAATCTTTCTACTACAGGTAGATAACTATCTTGCTTAATTCCAAATGGCCTATGAGATATTTTAAAATGTATTCCCTTGAATCTTATGTGGTAGTGTATTCTTAAAAGATATGGAAATCTAGGAAGCAACCATTAGCAGATCTCATTAAGGAATATAGTTCGATGAAAGGGAACCCTCAGGTGCCTAGTTATGTTCCCTACATTGATTGTTTTCTATTTTTTATTAATGGATGCAGGAGGGATTTCTATTTGATAATTATATAGCTACTCATGTGTTCATCGAACACTATTCCAAAGGCCATAATTTTTTTTTTACAACTCCTCTTCCTCTTGATGGATCATAGTGGCAAAGTTTTCAGCAAAATGGGAGTTGAAGACCACACATTTGGTAACAAAATCCCATTATCCTTTTTCTAATAGGTATCCAATAAATTTGTTTACAGTACATCAACAAAATGGAATAAAGGTAAACCTTACTTGTTTACCTTTGGAGGCTAGAGGGAGAGGACATCTTACCATTCACTACAACCTGACATATAACATCCTAGGTAAACATACCAATTCCATTTTCTCACACATTTATCACGAAATCCTATAAATTTCATGTCAAACTGGTTTGGACCCCGTATGGGCCCATTAGGTGGTGCTTATCTCATAGTTTTACACCAGCATTATGTAACCTTAAAACACTTTTTGACAAGAAAGAAGAAACATTTTGGACATGCATTAGCACACTTGGAAGGTCATTGCCAACTTTCTTGAGCTATGTTTGAAAGGTCAAGTTGCCACCTTCACCATCAAATTGTGAAGGTGGAGGGCATCCTTTGCGTTGACCAAAATTTGGGTGAAAGATTCTTAACAAGTTTTTTCTTGTTATCTTTGATGATATACACATGTACACTGTGTTAGAGTCAGTATAGTCTCACCTCCGTCAGAGATCATTTCTCTTATTGCATTTCATTTTTAGGTGTCTCATTCAGTTAATTCAGTTGCATTCCGTTAGGGGCATGCCATCATCTGACGGAAGGGTCTTGTCACTCATACCCCTCATGCCTTATCCTGCTGGCTCAGGTCTGTCCATAAAATCAATTTTAAAGTCATTCATAGTCCTATTTTGGCCTCTTGGTCAGCAAAGAGTTATTTTAAGGTTTTTAGGTCTTTTTAGGTCTAGGGTTTAGTTGATTTGGTCTTCAAAGTGTCCAATAATGCCAACAAGCCAGAGGGAGGTTCAAAATAAGTTTTCATTTCAGAAATTTCATCATAAAATTGCTTGATCGTGACTTTTCTTCAAAACTCTGTTTTGAAGAAAATCGTCATTTTGTCCTTTGTAATAAATGCTATGTATATTTTCACAATTTTCTAGTTGTTAGATTCTTCAAGGCGCAGCCCTGGTCACCTTTGCCGAATTCCATGCCAACTATCCCTGCAAAAAGTAGCCAAAAGATTCATCATTCAGCCATAAAATCAAAAGGAGACAAAACAGAGTTTATTTATAAAGTGCCAAAGTTTTCAGATTTTAGAAAGTGGGTTTTTTTTTTTTTCAAATAAAAATCAAAGTCATGGGAACAAATATGATTTTTGTGTTCCAACATTCCATTTGCATACCAAAACATCAAAGAAGCCAAGAGGAATCACGGAGGGTGAAATCAAGGTTTGAAAGGTTGAAATTATGTTGAAGATCAGTGCGCGGCGCGTTGGCTAAGTGGCGCGACGCATTGGGCGCGCGCGGCGCATAGGGCCATTTTCTGCTGTGTAAATTTACACAGGTGCGGCGCACATGGCGTGCGTGGCACGTTGGGTTTTGCGCGCAACGCACAGGCCTGAAATCATAATTTTTTGTCATTTGCTTCCAAATTCTTGTATTGACTTGGTTTTTCTGCTCAAGTAAGTTCATAAACTCATGTTTGGTGTTGTTTGAGAGAAGGGATATAAGAGTTTGTATGCCAAAGGCTTAAACCCTATCGTTGTGTTAAGAAGTGCTCTATTAAGGATTTTGTGTTGAAGTTTTAAAACAGTTTCTTGTGCCACTCCCCACCTTGTTTTCCCCATCTCCCATTATCTCATTATTGCAGTCTATTCCCTTATTTCCCTATATCCCTGAAGTCACTCAAGACTTGTTTTATCTCTTATCCCTTTCATATTCAAAGTGACTTATTCTTAAATCACATTTTCCTATCCCTAAAGCTACTTCATTCCCTATCACTCTCCTTCTCTCATTTCACTTATAAAATCCTCAAGTCCCCAAGCAATCAAGTGACTGTATTACACTTTAAATTCACTCGACAAAACTCCATCATTCTCACTGCCCATTCATCCCACAGTCCCTCATTTGACTTTGACACATTTGGCGAACTAAGACAAAGACACCAAGTCCTCATTTATCATTTTCAACCAACCAAACATACACTTTTCATACACATTGAAAACACCATGACGAACACAGATTCATCCTATGAACGAGACAATGACTTTACAACTGAAACTGCATGCACCGGGAGGGCACTGAAATGTCGGAAAAGGCCTGATCCACTTCAAATCTTGGCCGAAGCTTCTTTTTCTGGGCATGATACTTGATGAGGGACCTTCACTCCAAATTTCAGCAAATTTGGAGAAAATTTTGTCATGTTTGAGTTTTTGGTCACAAAACAGGTTTTCCTGCCCAACGCGTAGCGCCACCTTGCACGCGCTTATGTTTGAGAGATATTTTGGAGGAAAAATTGACATTTTTGGATTTTTTATGAAAAGTTATGCATTCTCAGGAATGGCCTAAAAATTTCATCAAGTTCTGGGTGGCCTAAAGGGTCAAAGATACCTTGAAAATGGCCTTTCTGCCACCTTTTGCACACACAGGAACCAGTCTTGGGAGATTGAACTTTTGGAGAGGAAAATGACATCTAAATCGAAAAATTCCACTTGGGTTGGAAATTAGACAGGTAGGGCTTTCCAACGAGCTATTATGAGCTCAATTTGGACTTCGGGAAGTTCCTCAAAATCAGCTCCAAACTTGTGCTATGCATACAGATTTTGAGCACGGCACATAGAGGATTTTGGCCTATTTTTCACTCTTCAGCTCAAAATTCCGCCCAGTTTTGACTAGTTTTACTTTCTGATGTAACTCTTGATCTATATTGATGTAATTTCTTGACCATGATGTAAATTTGGCATATTTTTACTTGTTCTAGAGGATTCATTCACTAAAAGGTGAAAATTAAATGAATGAATCAGTTTCCTACCATATAGAGGCAAGTTGTTTGATTGCCTAGATTTCAGTTCCTAGTTTAGAATTGGTTGAAACAGCTCCTAGAAGGATGAGATCGACCCCTAGAGGCATGGGAAGGGGTTAGTCCGGTCTATATTATGTATTTTCTGAGTCATTTTCAGGGTTGGACTCTTGGGAATAGTTTGGCACCTCATTGTATATTCATTTCAGCATTTTTGGCAAAGGAAAGACCAGAGTTTTGCAGCACTTGTTGGGATCCCTGTGGCTCTGAGTTTTGATGATGTTTTTCTCCATGTATTTGTAAGTTTCATTAATGTTTTATGTATGCCATTTCCCTTCTCTTTTCTTCCAAAATTAAACAAATGAGTAACTAAGGTAGAATTCATTAGTTTGCTGGTGCTCTGCCTTAAACTTTTGTTTAGTTTTATATGTTTTCGTCAGTTTGAAGAGGATCCTTGCACCTTCTTGCCCTCTTTAGCTCCTCAGCAGTCTTTTCTATTCATTCAATTAATCTAATACATCAAATCCGTTGCCTTCCTTGCCCCAACTTGAACTCTGCAAGAATTTGGCCTCATCCCCAAGCCCAAAACTGCCTTTCCCTTTTTCCAACAAAAACCCTTAAAAATCATTCCAAACTCCTTGATTCATATACCTAGCCTAAAATTAGCACTCATTTCAGTCATCTCAAGCCCTATTGATACATTTTTCCTGAGATTGACCCGGAGAGAGCCCTCTCCTGTTCTGGTAGGGCTAGCTACCAGACTGAGCGTGGTTTGGTGTTACCCTAAATCTCGCCTTCCTTCAGCCTAAGGTGGATTTAGACAATAACATAGTGGCGAATCCACTGGGAAACAAACAAAATGGTTTTCTTGTTAGTGTTGTTTGTTTTATAAGCTACAGACAGAGTCTGAAGTTATGCCAGGTAGCCTTCGAAACGCTCTTGCTTTGCATTAGCGAAAGTAGATAAACGCTGCTTCAGTCAATCTTCGGTCTAGCTTGTGAACGTAACATCTAACTTGTGAATTGCCCCAGTACATGTATCAAGTTCAGATCTGATGGTTGATGGTGGACAACGATCAGACATAAGAAGGCTGAAATCATTCACCTGGTGACTCCAACTCAATGTAGAGACTCCAGTGGAGGACTAACTCTTTCTCTGAGAAAATGAAAGGATCTTACACAAAGTTCAGGTATCCAAAGTGGAATGGTATTCAGGATCTTGTCTGCTTCCTTGTAAATTACTTCTTTGTTGTTCTTGAAGCTGTCCTGAAAGCTTTTCAGAATTTGTTGTATGATAAAGGTGATCAAAATATTCACTCGACCTATTCAAAAAGTGTAAATACTGAGTTTCCCTTTGATCCCAGCCTCCTTACTTTTCCCACATCTTATGTTGACTCTCTTCAGAGTGATGAGCCTAAAGAAAACAAAACTGATCCCGTAGCTCTTGTATATATTCCTACACCACTTATAGTCCCGGATAGGTATAAACCTCTTGTTTTACCTTCTGTTCTTCATGCTTTCCCTAAAAATTATGACCTATATCTACCAAGATTTGACAGTGAACGTAACAATGTCAGCGCTGAGCAACATGTGCAGAATGTTGAGACTTTTGTAGATCTTTTTGAGGTTGATGACGAAGATTTTAGTATTAAGCTTTTTGCTCTTTCTTTGCGAGGCAAAGTCAAGAGTTGGTTCAAAGCCCTGCCTGATGCGAGCATCTTAGATTTCCAGCAGTTCGTCGAAGTTTTCCTCAACAGGTGGGTGGTCAGACATAACCTTTTCTTGATTATAGAATAGAAGAGTATAACCAGCTGAAAAGATTGCCAGGGGAGACAGTACAATAGTTTTCTGCTAGATTTAACCAAGTATATTTTTCGATGCCAGCTGATATAAGACCTTCTCCTAGATCTGATCTCTTGCATTACCCAGGTGCTTTTGATCTGAAAATGGAGTTTCAGCTGAGAGAAAGGAATATTGCAACACTTGTGGAGATACAGAACAATGCAGTAAATGTAGAGGCTCATTTGCTGATCCGAAGAGCAAGGTTGAAGGAAGAAGAAGAAAAGAAGAATGTTGTAGAGCATCTGACACCTTCAGAGGAAAAGCTTGACTTTTTGGTAAGCGCAGTAGAAGAGATGGTGCGGAAAATGACTGCAAAAAATGAGTATAGTGTTCAAGCCCATGGCTTGCTGATTGAAGAAGAACAAGTTGCTGATCCAAAACATTTTGTTTCTTATCCAAGTTGTCATAGTGATTGTTTTATAGATCATTTTGGAGAAGAGAGAGCTGTTGATATGACATGTATGCTTGATGATGTGTTGTATACTGATGATTTGCCTCAGTTTGATCAGTACGATGATGATTATGTTCTCCAAACAGAAGCTAATCTTGCAGACAAATCAGCAGCTAGTTTGTGCGAGGAGGATGTTCACTTTCAGCAGCTCGAGTACAGTGATCAAACGATGCATATCAGCTATGACAATGATGAGGAAAGTGCAGCAAATTTTGAAGTAAGTGAAGGATCTTTGCCTTTTTGTTTTGATTCGTTTAAGTTCATCAGAGACAACTTCCATGCCATCAGAAATCAACTATCCACAAGTCTTGATTTGGACCATCTTGAGGGCAATGAAAACCTTGTTTAAGACTTCCCATATCCAGATTTGCAAACCCTGAGTGCCATTGATTGTCAAGTTGCAGATGAAGCCATGGAAACTGGCACATATGATCAAATGATACAAGGTACCTCCGTACCTTTCTGTTTTGAATCATTTCAGTTTTTGAAGGGTAAATTGCATAGTCAATCTTCAAACGAGTAGCCTGTAGGAAATCAACAATCGCTCAGGTTTAATGTGGAGATGAGACAGATAGCGAAGTTCTTGAGCAAGTTGTTGATGAGAAATCTTCCCTTGAAATGACTGATGAAATCATTTTGGATACAAAACTTTCCCTAGCACCAGATTTGCGACCACCAAACGCAATTGAAGGTCAGATTACAGATGAAGTCGTGGAAGCTGAAATACATTATTTAATGATGCAAGAGGATTCTGTACCCTTTTGTTTCGAAGCATTTCAGTTCATAAAGCAGAATCTTCGAAATTTATCTAAAGAAAGAGATGAACAATCAGTAGGATGTCAGATAGTTTCAATGGATACATTGCAGCAGTCTTCTAGAGTTTTTGATGATCTTATTGCTCATGTGTTGAATGATGTTTGCTGTAAAAATTCTTTTCCATTGGCTAACCATGTGCCAAAAAATAATGTTGATGATAATCTTATTCAAAAGTCGCCTTCATTGTCTTGTTTACTAGATTTTTCATTACAAAGTCCATATCAAGGTTTGCAGTCATATGAGGAGATTGATAAAGGAGACTTTTGTTCTGTTTGGAATCAGCTCCAGAGTTTGGTTATTCATGAAATTCACGATCCTTTTGACAGCTTGCTGCTATCACCAAAGAAAGACAACACAGATGTGAGAAAAATCTTAATATCCAGCTATGAAGATTACCTGGACCAGAGTGGTAATGTGTTAATGGAAATCAATAGCTATGTTTATGAAGATCCTTTCGCATTTTTCTTGAAGTCATCCAGTCAATTCATGCTTTGCAAGTTTATCAGCAGTCAACTTGATTCCAAGTTTCCATGGGAGTTGCCTTTCGATTCTTCCCTTTTCCTGCACATCAGAAAGCATTTGGGAAGAAATCAAATAGCATCCAGGATGCTTACATGGCTGCATTGGCTGTTCCATTTCACTTGATCGAGTGGTGTAAAGAACAATTAGAGTAGGTTTGATGAATAAGCTCAGTTATGAGTATTTTTCCAGTTTGTTATGTTTTAGTCATGTTTTTATTTTTAGCCTTGAGTCAGAGTTAGTCTGCATAATGTTAGTTTTCGTGTTTTGATTCCATTGCCCAATGGATGAAGGCACTGTCTACTCTTCCAAAGATCTACAGTTCTTGGCACCTCCAAGGAGCTACCATCCCCATTGGAGCCAATGTTAGAGTCGGTATAGTCTCACCTCCGTCAGAGATCATTTCTCTTATTGCATTTCATTTTTAGGTGTCTCATTCAGTTCATTCAGTTGCATTCCGTTAGGGGCATGCCATCATTTGACGAAAGGGTCTTGTCACTCATACCCCTCATGCCTTATCCTGCTGGCTCAGGTCTGTCCATAAAATCAATTTTAAATTCATTCATAGTCCTATTTTGGCCTCTTGGTCAGCAAAGAGTTATTTTAAGGTTTTTAGGTCTAGGGTTTAGTTGATTTGGTCTTCAAAGTGTCCAATAATGCCAGCAGGACAGAGGGAGGTTCAAAATAAGTTTTCATTTCAGAAATTTCATCATAAAATTGCTTGATCGTGACTTTTCTTCAAAACTCTGTTTTGAAGAAAATCGTCATTTTGTCCTTTGTAATAAATGCTATGTATATTTTCACAATTTTTCAGTTGTTAGATTCTTCAAGGCGTAGCCCTGGTCGCCTTTGCCGAATTCCATGGCAGCTATCCCTGCAAAAAGTAGCCAAAAGATTCATCATTCAGCCAAAAAATCAAAAGGAGACAAAACATAGTTTATTTATAAAGTGCCAAAGTTTTCAGATTTTAGAACGTGGGTTTTTTTTTTTCAAATAAAAATCAAATTCATGGGAACAAATATGATTTTTGTGTTCCAACATTCCATTTGCATACCAAAACATCAAAGAAGCCAAGAGAAATCACGGAGGGCAAAATCAAGGTTTGAAAGGCCGAAATTGTGTTGAAGATCAGTGTGCGGCGGGTTGGCTAAGTGGCGCGACGCACTGGGCGCGCGCGGCGCACAGGGCCATTTTCCGCTGTGTAAAATTACACAGGCGCGACGCACATGGCGTGCGCGGCGCGTTGGGTTTTGTGTGCGGCACACAGGCCTGAAATCATAATTTTTTGTCATTTGCTTCCAAATTCTTGTATTGACTTGGTTTTTCTGCTCAAGTAAGTTCATAAACTCATGTTTGGTGTTGTTTGAGAGAAGGGATATAAGAGTTTGTATGCCAAAGGCTTAAACCCTATCGTTGTGTTAAGAAGTGCTCTCTTAAGGATTTTGTGTTGAAGTTTTAAAACATTTTCTTGTGCCACTCCCCACCTTTTTTTCCCCATCTCCCATTATCTCATTATTGCAGTCTATTCCCTTATTTCCCTGTCCACCAAGTCTGCTCAAGACTTGTTTTATGTATCCCTTTTCATTCTCAAAGTGACTTATTCCTAAGCCCCATTTTCCTATCCCTAAATCAGTTCATTTCCTATCATTATCCCTTTCCCCATATCATTTGCAAAAATTCATAAATCCCAAATTCTCAAACACAGTCAAGTGGTTGTCCTTACACTTTAAATTAACTTGAAAAAACTGCATCATTCTCACTGCCCTATTTCCCACAGTCCCTCATTTGACTTTGACACATTTGGCAATCAAGACAAAGACACCAAATTCTTATTTACTTTTCAACCAACCAAACGTACACTTTTCATACACATTCATACATTGCAAACACCATGAAGGACACGGATTCATCCTGAATGAGACGGTGACTTTACAGTAAACGCATGCACAAGAGGAAAGACAGCTGAAATGTCGGAAAAGGCCTGATCCACTTCAAATCCTAGCTGAAGCTTCTTTGGATGAGCATGATACTTGATGGGGGACCTTCACTCCAAATTTCAGCAAATTTGGAGAAAATTTTGTCATTTTTGAGTTTTTGGTCACCAAACAGGTTTTCCTGCCCAATGCGTAGCGCCACCTTGCGCACGCTTACGTTTGAGATATCTTCTGGAGGAAAACTTGACATTTTTGGATTTTTTATGAAAATTTATGCATGCTTAGGAATGGCCTAATAATTTCATCAAGTTCTGGGTGGCCTAAAGGGTCAAAAACACCTTGAAAATGGCCTTTCTGCCACCTTTTGCACACACAGGAACCAGTCTTGGGAGATTGAAGTTTTGGAGGGGAAAATGACATCCAAATGCAGAAATTCCACTTGGGTTGGAAAGTAGACAGGCCGAAATTTCCAACGAGCTATCATGAGCTCAATTTGGACTTTAGGAAGTGCCTAAAAATCAGCTCCAAACTTGTGCTATGCATACAGATTTTGAGCGCAGCGCATAGAGGATTTTGGCCTATTTTTCACTCTTCAGCTCAGAACTCCGCCCAGTTTTGACTAGTTTTACTTTCTGATGTAACTCTTGATCTATATTGATGTAATTTCTTGACCATGATGTAAATTTGGCATATTTTTACTTTTTTTAGAGGATTCATTCACTAAAAGGTGAAAATTAAATGAATGAATCAGTTTCCTACCATATAGAGGCAAGTTGTTTGATTGCCTAGATTTCAGTACCTAGTTTAGAATTGGTTGAAACAGCTCCTAGAAGGATGAGCTCGACCCCTAGAGGCATGGGAAGGGGTTATTCTGGTCTATATTATGTACTTTATGAGTCATTTTCAGGGTTGGACTCTTGGGAATAGTTTGGCACCTCATTGTATATTCATTTCAGCATTTTGGCAAAGGAAAGACCAGAGTTTTGCAGCACTTGTTGGGATCCTTGTGGCTCTGAGTTTTGATGATGTTTTTCTCCATGTATCTGTAAGTTTCATTAATGTTTTATGTATGCCATTTCCCTTCTCTTTGCTTCCGAAATTAAACAAATGAGTAACTAAGGTAGAATTCATTAGTTTGTTGGTGCTCTGCCTTAAACTTTTGTTTAGTTTTATATGTTTTCGTCAGTTTGAAGAGGATCCTTGCACCTTCTTGCCCTCTTCAGCTCCTCAGCAGTCTTTTCTATCCATTCAATTAATCTAAGACATCAAAGCTGTTGCCTTCCTTGCCCCAACTTGAACTCTGTAAGAATTTGGCCTCATCCCCAAGCCCAAAACTGCCTTTCCCTTTTTCCAACAAAACCCCTTAAAAATCATTCCAAACTCCTTGATTCATATACCTAGCTAAAATTAGCACTCATTTCAGTCATCTCAAGCCCTATTGATACATTTTTCCTGAGATTGAATCGGAGAGAGCCCTCTCCTGTTCTAGTAGGGCTAGCTACCAGACTGAGCGTGGTTTGGTGTTACCCTGAATCTCACCTTCCTTCAGCCTAAGGTGGATTTAGGAAATAACACACTGCATTAAAACCTTGAAGGACCACCTCAAGCACATAAATGAGGTATTTTCTATGTTAAAATAAAAGCATTTTTAATGAAAAAAGTACCAAATGCATTTTGCTTAAAAAGAAAAGTTATAAAGTATACCACTATATATACATTAAAAGGTCATAAAGGCAGGGACAAACTTTTATTCTAACAATGTTGATCCAAAAGCAATGGGAGAAGACACAACTTTTAAAAACAAGTCATATTACAACAACCTTATTTGAGATACCTAGGAAGGATTCTTTTCAATGGAATTAGAAAGCATATCAATATTTTCATCCTATGGAGAAAAGTAATGTCCTCCACTCTAGTACTGCCTATTCCATACTTGTTTAAACAAATCATAATTGCATAGGATGCATTCTGATTCATACTGAACATAATACTAATGCAAGATGAACGTGGAGGTAGATGCCTTGTCAATGAAACATGTACCAATGGCAGAAGGTTGGATGATTTTGGAAGAGGTTAGAGAAGGCATAACTGCCACATTTACAGTCACCTTACCCTTAAATTTTTTTTCTTTTTCATTTTGGTTAAGGTCACTATGCAGGCCTTTTTTATTCCATTGTGAATGAGATGTAAGGCTTGCTAGAGTGTCTTTTCTTGAGTTTTTTTTGTTATATAGAATATGGTAACTGGGTGACCTTTATGGGAAGATGTAAGGACCTAAAAGACATGTAATTTTGGGCTAGTTTTCTTTTTTGAAGAAAAGGGTAGAAAAAGAGTCCCTTTTACATGAAAGTGAAAAATGCACATAAAAAATGTAATTTCAATTCAAAGTAGGATATAAATCACAATTTTTTCTTTGGAAAATAAAGAAGTCCAATTGCTTTTAAAAGCAGGAATCCCAAATGCATCATATTTATTTATTCACAAATAGCATTGAAGAAGCTATTGGAAGTTTAAAAATGTGATGTCCATCTAATGCCATGGGCTATATATAAGAGTTACTAACAATATGAAAATAAATTTCTATCTACATTTGTTGATTGTTTTCTCACCATGAAACATGTTGATTAAAGGATTATAAATCTCATATAATTGCTTTGGAATATTTCTAGGTTTGAAGAGTTGAGAATTCCTCGGATGAGGAAGGTGCAAGAGTATGCAACCTATCAAACCATGGTTCCAAAATTCCAACCTGACTAGACAAAGAATTTAACAACCAAAGAAAGAGAGAGAATGATCTCACTGTCTTAGATCTGACTGAGGAGGAGAATATATATCAGATGAATTCTTTGATTTCTATGAACATTATGGCACAAAAATACAATTTTCTGTAGCGGGAACTCCACAACAAAATGATGTGGTAGAAAGAATGAATAGAACAATTCAGTAGATGGCTCGTGCTATGCTTGTTGAATCTGGAACTCGTGATACCTTTTGGGGAGAAGTAGCGCATATTGCAGTAAATATTCTCAACAAGGCTCATGCCATCGTGTGAACAGTGATAAAACTCCTTATGAGCTCTGGTATGGCAATCTTCCCACTGTGAAGCATTTTAAAGTTTTTGGAAGCAAATGTTTTATCAAGAACAATGATGAAAAACTTGGTAAGTTTGAGCCTAGAGCAGATGAAGGAATATTTCTTGGTTACTCTTCCAGAAGTAAAGCATATAAATGTTACAATAAAAGACTTCGAAATATTGTTGAATGTATTGATGTCATAATTGATGAGTCTCTCATAGCTCCCAAAAGGGAAATAACAACAACAAATGAAGATGACGATGATGTATACTTTCCCTCATCAAATAACAACAATATAGAAGGAGAACCTAATGAAACACCAAAAGAAGATATATTAGAAAAGGCTCCATCCAGGTGTGTTCAAAAGAATAATCTAGAATCTTAAATATTAGGAGAAAAGGGATCAGGTGTCCAAACAAGAAGAACCCTTGTAGGATCTCCTAGCTATTTTGCATTCTTATCCACTATTGAAGCACGTAATGTAAATCAAGCTGGCAAAGATGAATTTTGGATTTAGGCCATGAATGAAGAACTTGATTAGATTGAAAAGAATCATACTTGGGAATTGTTTCCAAGACCTCATGATAAAAATGTTATTGGAACAAAATGGATATTCAAAAGCAAGTTAGATGAAAATGGAGATGTTATTAGAAACAAAGATAGACTTGTTTGTAAAGGGTATGCTCAACAAGAAGGCATAGACTTTGAAGAAACATTTGCACATGTAGCAAGACTTGAAGCCATAAGAATGTTTCTTGCATTTTCAAGTTTTCAACAATTCAAAGTGTATCAAATGGATGTAAAATCTGCTTTCCTCAACGGTGATATAAAAGAAGTTTATATAGAACAAAAAGAAGGATTCATTATGGGAAATGATGAAAAACTTGTTTGCAAACTCAAAAAGGCTCTATATGGTCTCAAACAGGCTCCTTGGGCATGGTATTATCATCTTGACAAATATCTTCAACAATAAGGTTTCACAAAAGGATCTGCTGACAGTAACTTATACAAAAAAAATGATAATGTTAAACTATTAATTATTGTTGTGTATGTTGATGACATCATTTTTGGAAGTAATGAAGAGTCCATGAGTCAGAAATTTTCTTCTGTTATGCAGCAATAATTTGAAATGTCATTACTTGGGGACTAACATATTTTCTTGGCTTACAAGTGCAACAAGCAACAAATGGAATATTTCTATCACAAGAAAAATATCTCAAGCAAATCCTAAAGAAGTATGGGATTGAAGACTGCAAACCTGTAAGCACTCCAATGGTAACTGGATGTAACCTTAGTTCTCATGATGATTCTCCCATGGTAAATCAATCAAAGTATAGATCTATGATTGGAAGTCTGCTTTATCTAACCGGGACTAGACCAGACATTATGCATGCAGTTGGGATTGTTGGACGATTCCAAGCTAATCCAAAAGAGTCACACCTTCAGGCTATAAAAAGAATATTCAAATATCTACAAGGGACCAAGACTTTGTTCTATGGTATCCAAAGAATGATGATCTAAATCTTCATGCTTACACAGATGCAGAATGGGTTGGAAATGTTGATGATAGAAAAAGCACTTGTGGTGGTGCATTCTATATGGGGCCCTGATTAGTATCTTGGTTCAACAAGAAACAAATTTCCATTGATTTATCTACAATAGAACCATAATATGTGGCTGCCGCATAATGTTGCACATAATTTCTTTGGATGATGCAGACATTACAAGATATTCAAATTAATTGTTCTCCTCCCATATCCATATTATGTGATAGTATAAGTTCCATTAGTATCTCGAAAAATCCTGTTATGCATTCCATGACCAAGAAAATTCCTATCAAGTATCACTTCTTACGAGAAAAAGTGCTGGAGAAAAAGGTTAAATTGGAATATGTTCCCTCCAAAGACCAAGTTGCTGATATATTTACTAAACCTCTTCCCAGGGAAGCATTTGAATATCTCATATAGAAGTTGGGAGTTGCCTCTGCCTCACTTATCAAATCTGCTTAATTTTAGAAGATTAAATTCGGTACGCTGGTTTCATGAAGGTGAGTCATGTATATACACGAGTTTATGTGCATAAAACTGTGTATGGTTTTTGATGACAGAAAATATATGGGTCAGCTTTCGGAGTAGTATGTGGTGTTGATGGATGTTAAGGATGCACAGGTTTAGGGGGAGCACTTACCTTGCTGAGGAGGCAGCATTGTTGGCATTATGATTAATTGCTCTGTTATGATCTCCTGTTTGAGATTCTTTGGTCTTGGTTATAAAAATTCATATTTGTAATTAGATATAAAGGTCATATTGAGACCTCTGATGTAAATATTTTCATGTTCCAATTTGTAAAGCCACTTGGGTAGTTGACTCAATATGTAAATCCTCTCGGTTGGATCCATGATGTAATTTTGTGTCCATGGTGATAGAAAAGGTCATATTCTGTCGAGTTAAAGAGTCATGTATTTTATATAAAATCTGAAGACTCCGCATGTGCTCATGGGGATAAATTTTCCACCCTTTGCCCTTCATGTCAAAGGGGGAGAGTATTTGGTGTTTGAATATTGTTTATGTATCTACATGTTGTGGTGATAAAACTCCATCATGGTTTCCATCAAGTACAAAGGGGGCGATTGTTGGCAATATGATTCTTATGATTGCATATGTTGTCTTTGATGGCAACTCTCCTGAAAATGATGAAGTATATGACTTCCGGTGAAGCACAATGGTCTTGCATAAGGTCTAGTAGAAGAAAAGTATAAGTCCAATAGAATATGGTTAATATTCAAAATTGAAGATTCTATATGCGAGTTCGTGTAGGCCAAATCGTGTATACACACAGACAAGAACAATCCAAGTCACGTATGCCTTTTGCGCTCTAAAAAATATGATACCAGGGGGCATTACCATAGTTTTAGCCCACAATATTGAGTGCAGTGTCGTCTATTTGATTCCGTCCAAGAATACCATCGGCACTTGTGTGGTTTTGGCTCATGGTATTGATAAAGGCTAAACCTATATAAGGAGAAGAGGATCATAGTGCAAGTGTGTGCATGAGGAAGGGTTTTGACTGAATACCTCTCTCTGAAGTATATATATTGATTGATCTAAAATTTTGATGCACCCATGGATACAATGATGGATCAGGATCTATAGACCTGAAATGATGATGTATTTTCTTAATCTATTGATGAGATGTTTAGATCTATGACCTGGCACATGTTTGCTAAAGTGAAGTGAAGAAATCTAGGTAAGTCTACAGATCTGAAACTTTTTGCAAAATCAATATTTACAGGTCTATATGCTGGTTCGTCACGGTGAAAGCACGTATACACGTAGGTTTGTTATAGCTAAAGCGCGTATGGAAGTCAGGGTTTTCTGAAGATTCATGGAGAGGTTATCTGTTTATGGCTATTATATTTCTATTGTCTATCAGTGAATTCTTCATGTAGATCTGGGTTGCTTGAATACTGTATATGCTGCTAAGTTGAATATGTACAAATATGATCAATGAGTGATTAAATATTTTTAATGATGCTGTCTGAATAAGGTTTCTGAAAATCTGAAAAGATATATGACTGAAAGCCTCGGATCTGTTTTTGAGACTGATCAAATTCTGAAGATTAAGTATTCACAGATGTATACGCAGGTTGGTGTGCAGGAAAATGTGTATACACGAAGGATTAGTAAAGCGAAGTAGCGTATGCATTTAAGATAATGAATGATCAGGGTTGAAATTGATTTTGCAGGTTAATTCTGGAATCTGGGTTTATTATTGTGTTCTGATTAAAGTGATCTCACTGTTCTATTTAAAGTCTGGGTTAAGTCTATTGGTGTTGATCTATATTTTGAGTTGTGTTGAAGCTATTGGATCTAGTGTGAAAATTTATGAAGCGTTGTCTGCAGTGGGTCTGAGGGTTGAAGCCTTTAGTGTGCAAGTAGAAGCTTCCTTCTAGTAGAAGCTGGTGTTCTGATCAGGGGGTTGAATCTCCCTTCCAGTAGTGGCTGGTAAATGAGATCAGGGGGTTGGAGCTGCCTTCCAGTAGCAGCTAGAGAATTAGAGAAGGTTGTAGCCTTCTGCAGGTAGATGCCTACGTATTGATATAAGTTTGCATCAGTACAACATTGTAAGCAGTTTTCTGTATAATAAATATTGAAGACATATACGACATCAGCGGTGGTTTTCTCTCAAATTGAGTTTCCACCTAAAATCCTGGTGTTCATGTGTGTTTCTTACGTGTGATGATTTATTCTGTTCTTATTGCACATGCTTACTGCTTACTAAACATCTGATGAACGAATGATGCACTGATCTAAGTAAATAATTATTTGCATAATAAGATATCTAGACATACGCAAGTTTCTTGAAAGATAACTGCATGTATACACTAGTTGGGTCTAATAAACTGTATATAACCGCAAGGAAAGTAAAGTTTACAAGAAGTTTTAAATAACATCGATTCACCCCCCCCTCAATATTTTTCCCAACAAAAACTGCATTCTTTGAAGGAGCAAAAGGTAAGGGTATTTGTCATATTTGTCTCCTATTAAGTTTTGTTTGTTTTGGGCATAATTTCACTCAGCAACCACCTTTCTAGGAACAAAGGGCCAGGGATATTCATGACAACGAATGGAAATTTCAGCTTATGTTTTAGGGTAAGTTATAACAATTATTTGAATGTTGTTTTGGAATAAAAGTGGATAGTGAATATGTAATTATGTGTAGTTTCTTTTGATACTCTTATATCTTGAAATACATTTTGAAATGTATACAGGTTGTGCATATATCAAATTTTTTGCCACATTTTAGGTCATACGTGGAAGATATATTTTGAAATTCTTGTTAATGGTGTTAGTAACTACCCAAAAACTCTAAAAAGTAGCTTATATAGCTATTCCCCAGTTATTTTATCTTTGAATGTGGAGCCAACATGTTTAGTTTTTCTTCGGATATAATTTTTTGGCTTCTGGGAATTTGATTCCTTTTCCCATGGAATAGTACGTTGATGATAAAATATTGTTATATTGAAGCTATATTTTGTTGAGATTCAACAAGAAGATCCTAGTGAAAATTATGCACCTACACTAGGATGGAGCCTCAGGCTATTTTTAGGTGGATGTCTATTTATAGATGCATGAGAAAATTCTATTTATAGATGAGGTCTATTTATAGATGTATGTGCAAGTTCTATTTATAGATTCCATGTCTATTTATAGATGCATGTCGACTATTATCATCCCTTAATATTAGTTGGACAATAAGCAATAATATATTCTCAATGAGCACTTGGAAATAGTTAACTGAAGTGGAAAATCAGTTAGCTATAGGAATTTCGAGTTGAGTAGTTGGTTGGTGGGACATGCAGGTTGACTTAGTTGTAACTAAGTAATTCGAAGTTGTAATAGAGTTGGAAGTGCAGTTATGAAAGTTTTAAAGTAGTTTAACTCAGTTGTGCCAGTTGTAACTAAAGATACATTAGTGAAAGATCAATTGAATTAATTATTAATTAATTCAAAATCAGTGGCCTCACATGCAACTGAAGATTTACTACTATTGATTGCTTGCATGTCATATCCAATGGAGACCCAGTTGAGATGTAGGTGAAAGGGACAATTGACTATCAGTTGTGACATTATCGATTGCACACATGCAACCACACACACATTGGATGTGCCCATGAGGATTGCGTAGTCAAGGCAAACAAGTTTCCATTCATTCAAGGATTGCTGTCAGCTGGGATTGCATAGTTGAGGCAGGCTATCTAGAGACGGTAAATTGGCTAAGGAGCTTGCCAATTTTTGTATGACAGTGTGGGATAGTTAGCTATTGTACTGAGAGCTCTTGGAGTAGAGATTTGTATGTAATTGTTTCATGATCCATGATATAATACATAATAAAAGATAGTGGGGTTTTTAGCTTTATGCTTTCCCGATAAATTATCTGTGTTATGTGCAATTGATATTTCTTCATGATATTGTGATTGGCGATTGTGTTTCAAATTCCACAAAGATTTTGTAGAAGTGATTTTGTATTAAACAATAACATATTATTATTAGATCAGGAGAATCTAGGAAATTAATATTTTGTATTAAATTTATACATGGTATCAGAGCACAGGAAATTGCAATTTTGAAGTAGGAATTGAGTTTTTTGGTGGAAAGAATTTGAATTTGCAGAAAGACTTTCTTGGTGCTACAACTGATTCAAGATCAAAATGGCTTTTAATGGCTTGAGGTTAGAGTATGCACTCGAGGGTAGCTCGAACTACATTTCTTGGAAGGATAGGATGGAGGCATTTCTCGAAGACAATGGCTTGAAGGAATTCATTGAAAAATATGTTCTTAAGCCAGATGATACAAATGATGCAAATCTTGATGCATGGTGAAAGAAAGTGGCAAAGGCGAGGAGGATTATGTTGGAGGGAGTACGAGACCACATTGTCTCAAGCCTCCATGGGAAAGCCACACCATATGCTATGTGGAAGGCTTTGACGGATCTATTCCAAAGCAGCATCGACCATAGCAAATTGGTGCTCAAATATAAACTCAGAAAGATCAAGATGGAAAACTGAGACAACATTCCAAAATACCTCACGAAGTTTGTCCAATGTTGGGATGAACTGGGAGTGTGGGAATAACTATTGCTAATGATGATTCGGTGAGCTTGGATCTCTTGGGACTTCCTAAGAGTTGGCACACTTATGAAGACTCTGTCCACGGACGAGAAAATTTTCCAGATTTTATGGTCGGATCTAGTGCAGGAGGAGTTCAGGAAGAGCACCAGAGATGGCTCTTCATCAAAGCATGATGATGAAGAGGATTGTGCTTTGGCTGCCAAGGTGAAGAAGGGGTAGGGGAATAAATTCCATTCTAAATCTGAGTCTAAAGGCAAGAAGCTGGATATGTCCAAGGTGAAGTGTTTTCACTGTCACGAACATGGGCATATTGCTACTAAGAGTCCGCAAAAGAAGGAGAACAAGAAGGTTGCTGGAGTTGCAGCTAGTGAGGCCATTGCTTTGAAATTTGAGCTTGAATTCTCCTTGATTGCATGCATGGTGTCAAGTGCATTGGGATCAATGTGGTATTTGGATAGTAGTGCTTCCTTTCACATGACGAGAGATAAGGAATTTTTTAGTGACTTGGAGGAGAAAGATATCCAAATGCATATACAGATGGGCGATAATGGATGATACAATGCGACTGGAATTGATACCATTACCTTTCAGAGGGAGTCAGGTAAACCATTTCAATTGAAATATGTTATGCATGTTCCAAGTCTGAAGAAAAAATTGGTCCAAGTCGCAATGTTGGAGGACAGAGGCTATGACGTTGTTTTCAGCGATGGAAAAGCTTTCTTGTGACATAAAACAATGGGTCAATCCAAGAGAATAGGGATTCGAGTTAAGAATCTCTACAAGCTGGAGATAGATGGCTGTACTTCCATAATGGGAAAGGTGGAAAAAGTGGTGAGATGGGATGAGCGTGAATCATGACACATGCGATTGGCCATCTTCATCATGGAGCCTTGAGAGTCATGCATAAAATATCTACTGGACTTCAAATGGGAACACTTGCTCAGTTAGATTAGTGCAAGGGTTGCACCATGGGGAAGTATGTAAATTCCACCTTTCATGAAAAGGAGAATCGTGCTTCGGGGATCCTTGAGAGAGTTCAAACAGATGTGTGTGGACCATTCTCGGTTTCTTCAATATAAAAACATAAGTACTATGTTATTTTTGTTGATGAATTTTCTCGTAAATGCTAGATCTTCGTCATGCAGAAGAAGGATCAAACATTCTCAAATTTCTATGAGTTTAAGGCATTGGTGGAGAAAGGGTCGGGGAAGAAAGTGAAGGCTCTAAGGAGTGATAATGGTGGAGAATACATCACTAAAAAATTCAAGAACTTCTGTAGCAAAGAAGGAATTCGAAGAGAACTCATAGCGCCTCATAACCCACAACAAAATGGGGTCGCAAAGAGGAGGAATAGAACAATCATGGGTGCAGCACGAGCGATGTTGGATGATCAGGGCCTACCAATGAATTTGTGGGAAGAAGCATGCAACACTGTAGTTTATGTGCAAAACCGTTGTCCTCATAGCGTACTTGGCATGAGTACACCTGAAGAAGCTATCACTGGTAAGAAACTGAATGTTTCACACTTTAATATTTTTGGCTCATCTGTTTATGTGCATGTGACCAAGGATGCCAGGAAGAAGCTAGAGCCAACTCTTGAAGTTGGGATTTTTGTGGGGTACACAGAAACACCCCATAATTATCGTGTATATTTTCCAAACAGTCGAATGAATGTGGTGCAATGGGATATAAAATTAGATGAGGGGAAAGCCATGCAGTTGTTGCTTGAGAGGGAGCTGGAGTTGCATGCAGAGGAGGAACTGTTGGTTCCCAAAGATGAGTCTCTAGATGTGGATCAACCACAGGAGGAGGTTCATGGAATGGAGGAGTCCACTCACGCAAAGCCAAACATCAGAATTGGAAGAAGGTGTACCAAAAAAGATGATAGGCTGAGACTTTATGCTGCACAGAATGTAGGAACCCCTACTTCACAGCGCAGACAAAAAAAGTCTCCTGACCGATTTACTGGATACATGGCTCTCATGAGAAAATGTATTGTGAATGAACTATCTTCCTTTCAGGAAGTAGTGCAGGAGCTCACATGGGTATATGAAATGGTGGAGGAGTATGAATCCATTGTAAAAAATAGTGCTTGGGAAATTGTTCCAAGGCCGATTGATAAATATGTGGTAGGTTTGAGATGGATCTATAAGGTAAAACAAGCTGCTGATGGGAGTGTGGAGAAATACAAGGCAAAATTTGTGGCCCGGGGCTTCTCATAGATCGAGGGGATAGATTATGAAGAGACATTTACACCTGTTGCAAGGTATTCTTCCATAAGGAACATCCTTTCTCTCTTAGTGCAGATGGGCTAGCACATTCATCAAATGGATGTGAAGACTGCGTGTCTCAATGTGATCATTGAGGAAGAGGTGTACATAGAGAAGCCTGAAGGATTTGAGATCTTCAACAGTGAGTCACATGTGTGCTGACTCAAAATAGTGTTGTATGGGCTGAAACAAGCACCCTGTGCTTGGTACACTCGGATAAAGAGCTATTTCACTGGACTGGGCTTCACCAAAAGTAAAGAAGATGCAAACCTATACCAAATTGTGGTGGAGGGTAAGATTTTAATCATTTTTATTTATGTTGATGATTTAATATTAACTGGTGATGAGCAGTTGATACACTCATGCAAGGAGGATCTTGCAAAGGAGTTCAAGATGAAGGATATGGGCCTCCTTCATTATTTCCTTGGATTGGAAATCTGGCAGCGAGATGGTGAAATTTTTGTGTCTCAAGGCAAGTATGCAAGGGAGATACTGCGTAAGTTTCACTTGGAGGGCTGAAAACCCATGGATACTCCTCTTCCAAGAAACTGGAGGAAAGATGATGCTACTTTTGGAGAGGTAGTGGATGCTACTATCTATCGATAGTTAGTGGGTTCACTAATGTATCTAGTGAACACGAGACTAGACATTTTCTATGCGGTTAACCATCTGAGTCAAGCTATGGTTAATCCTACCAAGCTCTTTTGGAAGGCGGGTATGCATGTCCTGAGATACCTGAGGGGCACATCAGAGTATGGTTTATGGTGCAGACAGATGGATAGGTGAAGTTGCATGGCTTCATAGATGCAGATTGGGCAGGCAGCCCATCGGACAGAAAGAGCACATTAGAGGGATCTTTAGCATTTTATCTACAACTGTTTCTTGGTACAACAAGAAGCAGAGATCCATGACACTCATTTAAGTGAAAGCGGAATACATGGTAGCGAGCCAAACTGCATGTGAGGCTATCTGGATGAGAAAGATCTTGGTTGGTTTGTTTGTTTCTCATTTAGATCCGATAGTGATTCATTGTGATAATCAGAGTTGCATTAAACTCTCGAATACTCTTGTGTTTCATGACTGATCTAAGAATATAGATATCCGGTACCATCATCTCAGAGATTGTGTGCAGAGGAATATCATGTTGCTTCAGTACATTCCTACGGAAGATGAGGATGCAGATATTCCGACGAAGGCGCTCACCAGGAGAAAATTCGAATACCATAGAGATATGATCGGGATGAAGGATAATCCCTTTCTTGTTGAGAGGGAGTGTTGAGATTCAACAAGAAGATCCTAGTGAAAATTATGCACCTACACTAGGGTGGAGCCTCAGGCTATTTTTAGGTGGATGTCTATTTATAGATGCATGAGAAAATTCTATTTATAGATGAGGTCTATTTATATATGTATGTGCAAGTTCCATTTATAGATTGCATGTCTATTTATAGATGCATGCCAGCTATTATTATCCCTTAATATTAGTTGGACAATAAACAATAATCTATTCTCAATGAGCACTTGGAAATAGTTAAATGAAGTGGAAAATCAGTTAGCTATAGGAAATTCGAGTTGAGTAGTTGGTTGGTGGGACATGCAGGTTGACTTAGTTGTAATTGAGTGATTCAAAGTTGTAACAGAGATGGAAGTGCAGTTATGCAAGTTTTAAAGTAGTTTAACTTAGTTGTGATTGTTGTAACTGAAGCTACACGAGTGAAAGATAAAGTGAATTAATTATTAATTAATTCACAATTAGTGGCCTCACATGCAACTAAATATTTACTACTATTAACTGCATGCATGTCAGATCTAGTGGAGACCCAGTTGAGATGTAGGTGAAAGGGACAATTGACTATCAGTTGTGACATTATCGGTTGCACACATGCAACCACACACAGAATGGATGTGCCCATGAGGATTGTGCAGTCAAGACAAGCAGGATTCCATTCATTCAGGGAATGCTATCAACTGGGATTGCGCAGTGGAGGTAGGCTCTATAGAGATAGTAAATTGGCTAAGGAACTTGCCAATTTTTGTATGACAATGTGAGACAGTTAACTATTATACTGAGAGCTCTTGGAGTAGAGCTTTGTATGTAATTGTTTCATGATCCATGATATAACACATAATAGAAGATAGTGGGGTTTTTAGCTTTATGCTTTCCCAGTAAATTATCTGTGTTATGTGTGATTGTCATTTCTTCATGATATTGTGATTGGCGATTGTGTTTCAAATTCCACAAAGATTTTGTAGAAGCGATTCTGTATTTAATAGTAGCATATTATTGTTAGATCAGGATAATCCAGGCAATACATATTTTGTATTAAACTTCTACATATTTCCGGTTAGTATCGAATTTACAAATTCTTATCTTATTCTTTTTTAGTTTCTTGTTGTAATCTTGTGTCAACAACAATTTTCTCCACCCATTAGATTTCTACTGACCAATTTTATTGTTGAAGTGTCACTTCTTCTTAAAGATAACTAGAGGAAATGATAAAAATACAAAAGTAGAGCATGAGACATTCTTAGTAGAAATTGCTAGCTTTGCTGTGTGTGATTATGTTGGATAAAATCAAAATTGCAATGTACCATAAGCATGATAATTCAAAATACCGGGATAGAAATATGTGATTCTATTTGCATTTATTACTAGTTGAAGATAACATTTCATCAACAAATTTTGTACACTGAGAACATAGTAGGTACAAAATTTATTCGATGGTGACGCTTTATTTGCTTTGTTTATACAGGTCACTTGGCTAGATAGTGGCCACTATTGCCCAACTCAAGAAAACTTGTTCGAGTTTCTTGCTTTTATGGGGAAAAGTGACATTAACAATATTGCTTATGTTGAGGTATATATTGTATATATCCTTTATAGTAGAATTTAGTTTATATTCCACTGTTCATCGACTTTCATGTCTTATACTCTGCATTGTATCTTTTTTTTTTTTTTTTCTAGAAAAGGAACTCAGTATTGATGATAGTTAGAAGCAGAAATTTAAGAAAGAGGAGAAAAATAACACTAGAGCGACAAAATGAAAATTAAAGAGAGAGAGAATAAAACTGGTCTAGTGGTACCTATGGAGCCAATATCCCGCATAAGACACACACATAGAGACTGGTGGCCAAGCTTTCAGAGTTGGTGAATTCACCTGCAATGTTTTGGCAACAGAATGGTAATTTTTTGAAGTGATAAAACAATATTTCATATGTAAATTGTACTCCAACCAATATTATGTTGGAAACTCATATTGTAATACTTGAAATTTTATATAATATAATTTATGTGGTTGAAATTATTTATAGTTGCACTTGATATTACTTAGTATTGTAATTAACACATGTAACTTTGCGTTTTCATATTAGATGAACATGTACATTTGTTACATCTTTTTAATTTAGTTGCAAAATCATACTAATTACTTTTTGCTGATTAATAATGAACACATAAAATCAATCTAAAATTAATAAATTAGTAGTTTATGTTTATTAATGATGAACACAAATAAAATGAATAGACGACTAAATTAGTATCTTATTACGATTGTTAATGAAAGTAAACGAAATGAATATAAACTAATCAACTAATCATTTATATAATGAATATGAAACTACCAAAAAAAGATAAATGACTATTGAAAATGATAAATTTGTGATTGCAAATAGTGACTAAATTTTGCATATATACGACTAGTAGTAGCTAATTTACAATATCTTATAACACGACTAAAATTTAGTCATATTTCTTTGGTCATTAATTGGTTTCAAAAAATGACTAAAATTGCATATATATGACTATTAGTAGTTAGTTTACAATATCTAACACGACCAACATTTTGGTTATATTTCTTTGGTCATTAATTGGTTTTCTCGGGTGATCATTTAGTAATATATTTTGCTGTATATTTGGTCATTAATTTTGATAATTAATGACCAAATCAATGACCAAATCAATGAATAAATTAATGATCAAGTTAATGACCAAATATACTACTAGACAAAAAAATTGAGACAACCAATTAATGTCTAATCTAAAAACGACTAAAAGTTGGTTGCATTATAAGATACTGTAAATTAGCTACAATTGGTCACCAACCGAAAAATAGTCGTTTATATGAAAATTTTAGTCATTTTTTTAGTAAATAATTAGTCATTTTATACTAGTGTTATATAACATCCATACATGTTCAAATGCATTTAACATGTACCACACTTGTTTTGTAATTTGTAATTTCAATCTAGATTCATTTTAAATAACAAATGACAAAAAAACTTGAGCTTTAAAAACAAAACATTTAGTCTAAGATTGAATCTAAGTTAACATTATAACATGTCATAATGTATGAAAAATGCAACAACTAAATGCAAACATACTTCATTCATTGTTACATATATTCATGAAATTAAATATGTAAAACCATAGATACATGATTGTTTTAAATGACACATGATAATGCAAAATGTACTTAAATATAACCTTTAATAGACAACTACACCTAATTATATATCATTCACACATGTTAAAATGCATAACATGTGCCACATTTGTTTTTTAATGTGCAATTTCAATCTAAATTCATTTTAAATAACAAGTGACAAAATGACTTGAGTTTTAAAAACAAAAACATAATCTAAGATCGTCTAAGCTAACATTATAACAACATGTGATCATGTATGCAAAATTTAACAGTAAATGAAAATGTACTTCAATCATTGTTACATATTCATGAAATTAAATATGTAAAACCATCTATGATTGTTTTAAATGACACATGATCATGCAAAATGTACCTAAATATCACCTTTTATAGACATCCTAATTATATAACATTCACACATGTTCAAATGAATAACATGTATCACATGTGTTTTGTAATTTGAAATTTCAATCTAGATTCATTTTAAATAACAAATAATAAAACAACTTGAGTTTTAAAAACAAAACATATAATCTAAGACCATCTAAGTTAGTTCATTATAACAACATGTGATCTTGTATGGAAAATGAAACAACTAAATGCATTTATGTACTTCAATCATTGTTAAATATTACTTAAATATGTATTTAACCATCTATAATTGTTTTAAATGACACATGATCATGTGCAAAATGTACACCTAAATATCACTTTTAATAGATGTATGTCCTAATTATATAACATTCATACATGTTCAAATGCATTTAACATGTACCACATGTGTTTTGTAATTTGAAATTTCAATCTAGATTCATTTTAAATAACAAATGACAAAAACAACTTGAGTTTTAAAAACAAAACATATAATCTAAGATCATCTAAGTTAGTTCATTATAACAATATGTGATCATGTATGGAAAATGTAACAACTAAATTCAAATGTACTTCAATCATTGTTACATATTCATGAACTTACATATGTAAAACCATCTACGATTGTTTTAAATGACATGATGATGCAAAATGTACCTAAATATCACCTTTAATATTCATCCTAATTATATAACATTCACACATGTTCAAATGTGTAACATGTACCACATGTGTTTTGTAATTTTCAATTTCAATCTAGATTCATTTTAAATAACAAGTGAAAAAAAAACAAGTTTTAAAAACAAAACATAATCCAAGATCATCTAAGTTAACATTATATAACAACATGTGATCACATGCCAAATGTAACAACTATCCAAAATTTAAAATCATTCTATAAAAGTAAATATAGTTAAACTATCCAAAATGTAAAATATGTCCAAAATTTATATCATGAATAGTAAAATATAATAATTATATGTCAAGAAAGAGAAAAATATAACCAAAATAAGACTATTTATTATAAAAGTATGATAATCTATCAATGAAATGTAACAACCAAGAAATAGAGGTCCTTTTCACTATTTAAATGCATTTATTCTGTTACTATCAAGTAAGAATAGAACCTAAAATTAAACATTAAAATTTAGTAGTTGAACCAAGAGTAGAAGGAAGAGAACCACCGAGACCAAGCATGGCACATGGTGACTCGTGAGGGAAGTAGTTCTCGTGTAGTTTGGAAAACACATTCTTCTAGTTCTGCTAAGCGTAGTGTTGTTGCTCATGCTACTACTAGCACTAATATTTAGGTTGGAGAGGAGTTTGAGGAGAAATGAACAACAATGGGAAGAAAAGAAAACATGATATTAAAAAAGTGTTGATAAACATTGGATCCGATCCAGGTGCCATGGTACAATAACAATATCGCAAAATACTTCAGATGTTCAACTATGGAAACATAATTTACATTACAACACCATCACGACTCTTACACAACCATATTTATGGAAATTATTTGATGCTGGGAATCTCTTAAAGGAAGACCTAGCATGGTAACTATAATAAGGTGAACTACTTCTCACTTCTTCAAAATATTATTCCTTCTCATGCCTTCAAAATCTGGATATTGAAAGGAATATGTGCCAGTTGCAGCCACCCTGTTGAATCTGTTAAAATTATAACCATCAACATAAAGAGAACCATTAGAAAAACTCCATTCAGAATTCCCCATGTCATGCCCATGCCATGCCATGAATCTGTTTGTAGCAAAATCTCACAAGTAGTAGCAGTGGCAACCTGTATTTACCTGATAGCTCCATTGATTGGAAGGGAGGTCCACTCTAGAACTTGCCAATGCTCTCCTAGTATTGTTGTAAAAATGATGTTTTGTTTTAAATTTGTACAAGGAGAGATACATTTTCAGTATATGCATCTTTTCAAATCTGGTAGTTATAACTTATAAGTCTAAATAAGCAATAAGCAGATCAATGACCTCCATCAAAGGTTCAAATACCATAAATTGAATAGGAAATAAGCAGACCAATGACCTCCATCAAAGGTTCTAACCAAGTCCTTAATTTAAGGATGGACGGCTAATCTTTTAAGGTGGAATAAATTACCATTGGACAAATTTGACGTGAAATTATTATATAAAATCATGCAATGTGAACAGCCAAACATTTGATATAGACATTTTGTAATAACACTTATTCTTTGTAATAACATGGTTTGTTAATGGATGTTGTGTAATGAAATACTTTGTTATACAGTTAATGTTTTGAGTAATTTACCAGCATAGATCCATCTAAAGTATGGATCTAACATGAGCCAAGAGGGATTAAATTTCTTTTGTTGCAAACTTATTTTAGAGTGCAAAAAACAATGTGTAATTTTATACTGTTTAAATTGTATTTTTGAATATTATAGAGATTACATAACATGTGTATTGAACCATTTTATTAGTTCATATTAAAATATTTTATTCATAACTGACATTGGATATTTTATTCTATACGACATTAAAATATTTTCTTTAAAAAATAAAATCTATATAATAATATATATCAAGTTGACATCGGTTCAAACATCTTACATTATTTTTTTTACTTCAAATCACTTTACATGATATCAGATTAAAAATACATAGGATATATTGTTTTTCCTTCTTATTATAAGGGACATTGCTTGGTCATATGGATAACTAATTAAAAATACATAGGATATATTGTTTTTCCATTTTATTATAAGGGACATTGCTTGGTCATATGGATAACTAATTAAAAATACATATGATATATTGTTTTTCCTTTTTATTATAAAGGACATTGCTTTTTTATTTAGAGAATATTTTAATTTTATTTTAAGTGGGACATACATACTTACACATCACCAATTAATCTATTAATCCATTTAAGTGCTTCGTAAATATGTGATTAATATAAATCTTTAGTGGTAAATTTTCAATGTTTTAATTGTATATTTTGATATTGTATCATTATTAATATTTTATATTAAAATTTGAACCAGTTACACATTTTCCTCTTATCAATAAGTAATTACTATTTATTACTTGAAGACTGAAAGTGAAATATTAACAACTAAGTTAATTGTTGTGTTAATATATTTTTAATTGTTTATTTATATGGTTATTTAATTTTTTTTGTTTGATTGAAAATTATTTTTATTATTATTTATACTTGCATATCCTCATACTGGATTGTATAGGATTGTATAGAATGAGATGTAGACTCAAAAATGTCGTTTGTCATTGTAAATGAGTAACAATTCCAACCTGCCTGTGCATGGGTTCACCCATTTCAATAGTAGGAACCTGCATGGTGCTGAAAGAATACCTAGATGGACTGGGTTTATAAACCTAACCACTCTAATAGTGCAGCTACCTCTAAAACACTAATGGATGGACGCATCTAAAACCCTAATGGATGGACGCATGAAATTATGGTTTCTACAAAATAACAAATTCATTGATTTTGATTTTAACTTTATAATTCTAAAAAATTGGAGTTCATTTCATGTATTAATCTCTTTTTTTGATAAACCATTTCAAATCAATCGTAATGGATGAAGGCATAAAATTACAATTTCCCTTATCTGAGTTTTTCTGCAAAATAATATAATTTTACAATTCTAGAAAATTAATGGCACTTTCAGAGTCAGAAATTTCAAGTATTAGTCTTCTTTGTAAACCAATAAATCGGCTACTCCTGAACAGAGTTACATGTTGGTGGAATATTTTATAATTATTGTAGAGGTATGCAACGTTACGGTTTATGCATTTCAAAAGCAGTGAAAAACATATAAAAGGCTGGCTTTAGGCGATATTTGAAATTGCATAAATTGCTATGATGGACTTTACCTTTGGAACTTGTGCTTTCATAGTCATTTTAAAAGTGTCCTTACCTTGACCTATATTCATTTCCCCTCATTCTGTGATTCTCTTACGTATCTTACATGCACTGAAAGCTTAAGCTGTCCTGGAACCAAATCACCTTTAAGTCCCATTTGGGTATTAATAAAAGAATCAATAATTGGTTACAGTAGGTAAAGACATCAAGGCTCATCCCAAGCTCCATTGGGACTGAAGCTCTCATCATTAAATTAAAAGTGTCCTTATTTGACCTGTACTCTCGTTTACCCTCATTCTTCCCTTCCATTATTTATCCGATATACACTGAAATCTTAAAATGCCCTCGAAATGAATCACATGAAGTCACAATTGGTTATTGTTTAAAGGATCAATAATTGCTTAGGCCTTGCAGTTTACTTTCAGTACATAGATATGGTGAGACTCATCCCTAGCTCCTGATGAACCAAGAGATTAACATGCTTCGTTTTGTTCAGATGAAAGCAGCAAAGGGATTAATTGTAATGGGTTTATAGCTTTAATCAATGATCCAGATAAATTAAATTTTGCACCAACCTATAAAGTCGAGGCATATTATTGTTTATGGGCTATGTGAAAACAATAATAGAGGTGTGCCTTCTGTGATAAGCAGATTGATGCCCGGGCTTACCTACTTAACCCACATCACACTCTTTTTTCATATACAAAATGCATTCCAAATCTCTTCCCCAAACAATTTTAAATCTACAACCCCAACAATTTCCTTTTCGACCTGGCTATCTTAAACTACACGGAAGCAAATTTTGAACTCATGGTTATTAAGAACCAAACCATCCAGCGAGATTCAATATCCCTTGCAGAAGCTTTATTTCTTGAACAATGATTATAAAACCATGTAACACAAACCCTTCATGTGCAGAACTTCACCTTATAAGAGTTCGACCCACGCATACAGTTCAACCATAATATATGAATATATACTACGCTTCCATTCAAATGTCAAGGAACATTGTAATAACTTCTTGACTTTATACAAGACACCAGCAACATAAATTTTCACCATACCTTAAGCCATTGGGTCCCACATATCCATTAACCTTCAATTAAATTAAATGCTCACCATACCTCATTAACTATATATGTCCGTGGCCGCCATCACATAATATATATCAATGCCTAAATTAATCCTTGAACTTGAGTTTAAACCCTCGACATTACATAATGCATCAATGCACATCAAATAATCTGCACATATTTTCCATATAACTAAACTACTCAACACATATTAAACCCGAATTATATATAATAACACTCGGCCCCACCGGTCTTCTTACCTCATTAACCCCTTCACGACTTGACGATGCGACCACCATTGATTCCACAAGCCCGTGATCGGACGGGTATAATGCATATCGTGATCGCACTTTTTCTTGGAATTCCATTTACCGCTTTTAAGTTTTGCGAAAACCAGAAATGGTTTCTCAAACCGCCTTCACTGTTCACCAATTACAATTTCGCCTTATCGTTAGCTCCAGGTTTCGCTTCTCCTTACGGTTTCACCTAACAAAGTGAATTAATCCTTTCAAACCACGTCTTACCCACCTAAGACTTGGAATCGATTCACCTTACTCTAATAGAAACTCATCAATCAAAGTTCGATGCGTACTCAAAGGTCAAACGCTGATATCGAAATTACAAGAATCGATATCGATTCTTGTGAATTGAACCAACCCAATTCAAAACAAAAACATGCCCAATCATCTGATACAGAAATCGCTTGCGTTGCCCATTCAAAAGGTAAAAAGTGCATTTTTTTTATGGAGCTCTTCTCATAAAATACACAACAATTCATCAACCAAAGACTTATATTTAAATGTGTTCAATTCTCACAAGACTAGAATGAAAATCCCAATGCTTTCGGAACAGAACCCTTCACACAGAGATTCAAATCCTTCCATAACATATATAACTCAAGAATTCAAAAAGAATCAAACCCTCCTTTCACACATTTAACACATAAGTTCGATTCACATTTAAATGTCTCACACATAATTCTTCCTCTCTCAGAATTGATCCATTCTGTGATCGATTCGCACAAATTTTCAATCACACTCAATCAATATTGAACTCCATTTCATTCACACAACACATAATTCAAGAATGAAACATAATCTTCAGAAAACTAAACTCTGTATTAACACACACAACACTTACATCAACAATCTTCCTCTTTGGCCTGATATTCAATCAGTGGCCCTTCTATTCTCAATACTCTGCCTCTGAACAACTCCAAACTCTACTTTACAGACCTCTATACTTAATTCCTTTTTGGCTTAGAAGATAATGAATCGCTTCATCTCCTCTAACAACTCAACAAACTCTTAATATTCCAGAATTCCTAACTTTAGACAAAAATCCCTAAAGTAACTAAACTGACTCTTCACATTCCTCATGTTCTCTAGTGGTTAGAGAACATTTACAATTCCTCACCATTTTATTCGAAATACTAATATTTACATGAGAATTTAAAAACATAAGACCCCCCTATGTCTTATAAAAGTACAAAGCATTTCTAGAGCCTAATGCCCTTGCATCACAGATAGACCATGATGATTGAAAATTCATATGCAGCGGCAATGCAGAGCTCCCAAACCATAGTGAGAACATAGATTTTAGATTTTAGCCATGAGTTTTGGGGCTTCGTTAACTCAAAATCGTTGCCACCAAATTCCTTACAAAAACAGAAATGGACTTCATGCGATAGGAAGATTACCTACTATCACCTTTGAATCCAGACTCGTGCAATTCCTCTCTATGATCGACATGCAAGAAAGCTGCTACGAAGAGATCATATATAGGAAGCAATCCACATATGCATGGAATGGAAATGCCTACAAGAAAGTGATAACCTTTTAAGAAATTTCTTACTTGAAAATAAATATACTTCAGTCCACCATAACCTATTTTACTATTATATTTATAGGCTACAAAAGTTCTAACTTATAATAGAAACAGTATCAAGAAACTAACTTATCTTGACAAGTTTCATAGAACGTACATGTTGCATGTACATTTTCCAATTCCTTGTTTTCTAAGATTCAATACAAGTAGCCTTAAAAATTAAAATAGTAATTATCCATCGAGATGAATTGACGGAAAGGAAGATTTCATTTAGATACCTTGCATCTTGAGAACTTTAGCTGATGACTGAAGATATCTTAAGATGAGTGAAAATGAATAAATCTTTGCAAAATCTACCTTCCAAATGTTGCATTATTGAAGATAGTTTCTGAAGAACCGTATTCCCTACAATTTGAGTTTCAACAGCTCGTCATCCACAAGTATCCAATATGAAGAGCAACCTAAAATAATCTAGAGAACGTATGAAAGGATCCAAATAAAGAGAATGTATGTTGAACTTGTTAGAAATGTGGCAGAGCTGTAGACTTGTAAGGCAAAATTTACATCTCCTTCATCTACTCTTAAGGTCACTCTCCTTAGCCTATCTTCTCGGGATTGACCAAGGTTAAGAAGGGCCTAGTTCGCAACCCACATAAGAGTTAACACATTGCATTCATATCAAAATCTAGTAGCCCTTCTGACTCATATTTTAAGGATTCAAATGCATCCCTGATCACTAAGCACCCTACACATGCTTGAAAACTCAGGACCAGTGAGAGGGTACATTGAAGTTGTTTTACAGAAGTCCAAGTAAGCTGCATTCAGCTGCATCAGAAGCAATAGATGATGAGAAAATGAAACAAGTCACAAATAATAATAATAATAATAATAAAACACATAGGATACCTAACAGAACCAAGAGAATCGTGTCCCAACATTTTAAAATTCGCAGCTCGTGCATAAGGTAAAATTATGGTATGAACTACAAATAAAGTATTAAGCATGTCATCATGTAAGATGCTCAGTCCAACAAATAATGAGCTACAAAACCAAAGGCACAAAGAAGCAAAATAGATTTAACAATAGAAAATCAAACAAAAGTTACCTCTCCTAGTGTGGCATCTTTCTTCCGACGTCGAAAAAACTTAACTGCTGAACATAGCACTATCTGTACAATAATTAATTCAATGTCACATTCCTTCACAATTTGATAATACTAGCCTACAATTCCTTGCTAAAGAAGATCTAAAAGCATACATGTTTAAAGAAAAATTAAAAGAATACCTGTTGATGTTGTGGTAAAGATTGTATTGTGTCAACAACAGCTGACCGGAATGTTTTTGCCAGTTCTCTGGCCATATGATCAATTCTTACCTACAAAACAGTTTCAAGCATTTGATATAATATTATCATTTTCCATTATTACAAGAAAACTCTGAAGAGCCCATTCCACAATAATCTAGATGAAACAACATGAACATATCATTGATGGTGACAACTTTATCATGCTGTACAAGTGCAGAAATACAAATATGCCAAGGGGTACTTGCAAAAAGCATTCGTAGATAGGGATTGAGCTCTGTCTTCTACAGCTGTAGAGAGTAGCTGAGGTGACTGCTAAGGGCCAACAAAAGGAAATTATTCTAGTCAAAGTACCCTGCAGGTTGACTTTCTAAACAGCTTGCCTTGTGCAGTAACAGTTTTCACTAACTGGCATGCTACAAAATATACATGGCTCATACAACAATGTGATCTTATTGTATCTTCCAGAAGCACAATTTTCACATGGATTGCCATGATGCAACTGTAGAGAGAAGCTAAGGGACTGCTAAGGACCTACAAAAGGAAAGTATTCTAGTGAAAGCACCCTGCAGGTTGACTTTCTAAACAGCTTGCCTTGTGCAGTAACAGTTTTCACTAACTAGCATGCTACAAAATATACAAGGCTCATACAACAATGTGATCTTATTGTAGCTTCCAGAAGCACAATTTGCACATGGATTGCCATGATGCAACTGTAGAGAGTAGCTGAGTTTGAATTACAAAAGAGCAATTTTGAATGAAGGTTTCCATAAAGTAAATAGGGAGCTTCATATTTCATGCCCCTCCCTTGAAATGGCCACTCATTATGAAGGTTATGTCATAGTGCACACACCAACAAGTGCCCTCTCATGCAAGCTCCAAGAGATGGGGAGTTAAGTCTCCACCAACACCCATTAGTCCAGAGTCCATACTACTCTCTCATCGACATGTGAGCTTATGTTCAATACAATGGTTGAATTGGAAAATGTATGTGGGTTTATTTTTATGTCAATTCTGGAAGGACTCAATGCCATTGATTTCACCCCTATTCTCGACCTGCACAACATTCTAACACTAGTAGCAAGCAAGGGTATTCTGCTCTAGGAATGATGTGGTGGAATTTTGTTAAATCCCAAGGCAACTCTTTGCAGTGCTAAGGTGAGGGGTAAACCAGTCTGGAACTTGTCTTTCTCTTCAGTAAAAATGGG